>JASVER010000023.1:1627804-1958193 GCA_030449065.1 Oceanodroma leucorhoa
TGACAGCGGTTTTCCTTTCCCTCCCGCACAGAGTGGCAATGTGTAGCAAAGCGATCCTAGCACTCCTGGTCTATGGCATAATAATGCACTGCAGCGTCTACTGCTCACCTGCGGCCGGACTTCAGTACCCGGCGCTCAGGTAGGTCTGTCCCCCGCCCGGGGGCTCCGCCGGGACCCCTTCAGGCCCCCGCTGCCCCGGATTTGCTAAGGGCAGGGGAATCTTACCGGGGAGGAAAGTAGAAAGGGACCCGAGGGGGGTGCTGGTGGTGTCAGCAAACGAACCCCATTCCACTTCGGCTGAGTGCCCACCCGCTCCGCCCCGGGAGAGGAGCTGCTGGGAGGGTCGGACAGGGAGGGGAGTCCCCCCTGGCTGCAGCACTGGCTTCCCCCAGGGCTGCCCCCCGGGATCCCGGCTGGGTTAACCTGCGGCCTCTTGTTCCCGGGGAGGGGGGACCTGCTCTGCTGCGTCTCGGCCGAGCGGGCCGAGGTCCCGGCCGCACCTCGGCGGGGCCCAGCAGCTCCCCCCCGCCTGCCCCCTGCCCTACACGGGCCCCGGCCGCCTTCGGTTGAGCGCAGCTCGCCTAGGGTGAACGGCGAGCATCGCCTGCCCGGACAGGGGGGAGCAGGGGGGGACACGGGTGCGCCGTTGCCTGCAAGCATGCGAGAGCTGTCATGGTTCGTGCAGCAGCACTGGAGTTGACGGGGATTCAGTCTCTTCCCCTGTTTACCTGTCTGTATACGACCTCCCTTCTCAAGGGGGAAGCGACTAGCACAAGGTTGGTTGGTTGTCTGTGTCTGTTCGGAGTTGTCTTGTTTGGCTCCGGCGCAGGCTGATGCCTGTGCTGTCCCTTTCCACCCGGGAGCTGGGGGCGTTTGGACCCCGCTGTGTTTGGGGCAGGGCTGGGGGACCGCCAGAGGCGTCGGCACAAGCGAATTTCCCATGCTGGGCCGTGGCTGGGGGCGCGGGGTACCCCGTTCGGGATGGCCTTTGGCAGCCTGGTCCCACCCTGCTTGGAGCTTGCTTTGGCGACCGGTGTTGCTTGGCTTGGGGAGAGTTTTGGGCTCGGTGCTGTTGTCCTGCCCCACCGGCGCTTGGCTCTATTCAGGGGTGCCCTACGGGGGACACCGCCGTGCGGCTCAGTTGTGCGCGGGGGGCGATGCCGGGCGCGCAAGGCTGGCCAAGGAGGGTGTCCTTTTTGGGGGTCCGAGGTGTCCTTGCACGAACCGGGAGCCCGTCGGGGATGGCTCAGAGCAGCCCCCTTCGCCTCCCCGGGCAGAGGGGCTGCAGGGCAGCGGGCTCGGTGGCCTGCGGGGCCATTAGCCGGCAGCAACCCGGCTCTCTTCATTCAATTGCCTGAATTAGTAAGAGTGAAACACTTTAGCGGCATCTATTATTAATACCTCCGCTAAAGCTCACAGACAAAAATAGCTGCCTGTAACGTACAATGACCTACATCGTACTGCAGAGAGGGAGGCAGAGAGCGGAGGGGGAGGGCTGTGGGGGGGGGAAAAAAACTGATGCAGAAGCACCATTCAACGAAAAACAACAGGCGAAGCCCCCCCCCCCGCCCGGCGGGCGCTGCGGGGAGGAGCGGGGCGCGGCCCCCGGCCCCGGCGGCGGGGGCTGCCGCTCACCGCCCCGTCTCCGCCGGGGCGGCTGCTTGGCTCCCGCCCAGCCCCGGCACACAAACGCGTGTGTGTGCGTGCGCGGCATCCTGCACGCCTGTGCGTGCCTGCGCTCCGCTCGGGAAGCACCAGCCGTGGCTGCGGCGGAGAGGGGCTTTTTCTAGGGCCGGGGCGGGGGACGGAAGGAAGGGGAGGGGGGGCATGTTTGGGGCTTTTCTCGGAGCGCGTCTGACGGCGGGTGTGTTCCCTCCCCCGTGGTCCTGCCCCGCAGAGGAGGCGGAGGGCGGGGATGGGGACCGGGCGCGCGCAGGGAGGGGATGGGGGCAGACGGACGGGGCTCCCGGGGCGCCCGGGTCGGCTCCGCCGGGGGGCAGCCACCAAGGCAGCCGGGAGCCGGCGGCGGGGAGCGGAGCGGGGCGCCCCGCGGAGCCMGGCTGACTCCTTCCCTTTGCTGCTCTCGTTACCAGGCTGGAGGATGAAGTCTACGACGAGGACGGGAACACCCTGCAGGACTTCGCCTATGACCACGAGCCCCTCGGTATAGCGAATCCGTCCTCCGTGATAGGCGAGATGTACACCTTGTATTACCCACCGGAAAAGAGGTGACTGCAACTCGCGGGGTGTCAGGCGTGAATTTTGAGCCGGGAACAAAACGTGTCTGGCCGAGCCGATTGGGGGAAAAAGATAATAATAATATCCAACAAGCCAACAGCAACCAAAAAAAAAAAAAAAATAATCCCGAACCCAAACGACCCGGGTGCCCGGGTCCCGGTGCCCAGTTTAAAGCCTAGAAGAAATGGAAGAGCCGCCTTACCTCCAGCAGCGCGGGGGAGGGAGCGGGGGAGCCGCCCGCGCCGGGGAGGGCTAGTGATGCTCCCGCAAACGGAGCAGAAATGCCCAGCCAGCGCGGAGCCGAGCGAGTGCGGCGGGGAGGGGTCTGGGTGTGGAAGAGGGGTCCCGGGGGACGCGGGGAGATGCCGCCCTCCGCTCGCCGGCGGGGTGGGACGGTCACCGCCACCGCCCGGGCTCCCGCGCCCCGCCGCAGCCGGCTCCCGGGCCTCGCCGCTCATCCGCGGGCTCTTCCCTTCGCCCAGGCACGCCGATGGGATCTTCAACAAAGCCTACAGGAAACTCCTGGGCCAGTTATCCGCCAGGAAATATCTGCACTCCCTGATGGCCAAGCGGGTCGGGTAAGGGTTTTTGCTCGCTCTTTTTCCGCGGTGGGCGTTGGTGCTGCTGTAGCGGAGGCGCTTAAAAGGCCGCGGCCGGAGGGAACAAAGCTGCCCCGCCGGGGCTGGGAATTCGTTGCCCCAGCGTTGGGGCTGGGGGAGTCCGGCTCCCCAAACCTGAGCCGCCCCCGGCCGCGGCTCCCAGCCCGCTCCCGGCGCAGCGTGAGTCCGGCTGTCAGCACAGGCGTTCACGGAGGTTTGTTTGGTTTAATATGCTCGGGCATATATATACATATATATGCATATAGATATGTGTGTATATATATTTATATGTATGTTTCCATAATTTTTTGCAACCGGCTGATTTAAAATTAAGAAGTTGGGCGGCCTCCCCCGTCTGCTGGGGGGGGAGCAGTCTGTCGGAAGCGATGACCAGGGCTCGGCTGAAGCGGGGGGGACTCGGCTGCAGCCCTGCGCACCCCCGGGCGCCGGGCGGGGCTCCCCGGGGCTCCCCGCCGCCGGCGGGGCAGGGGCGAGCCCGGTGCCACCCGCCGCCCCTCGGCAGAAGGTAACACGTTAACGAAGCCCCGGGGAGAGCAGCTTTCCCTGCCGCGATGAATAATTCATGGCGGGGAGATATTGTCTCTCCCGCTGCCGGCTCTTGCGCGCAGCGCGTCGGGAGCGGGTTTCGGCGCGGCCTTTGTCTCCCCGCGCATCTTCCGCGCAACGTGTTGCGCCGGGGGCAGTGGCCGCCGCGGGGCTGCGCAGGGCCGGGGGGGCGGCGCGGAGGGGCGCGGAGGGGCGCGGAGGGGCGGGGGCGGAGCGGCCCCCCCTGATGCAGCTGTGCTTCTCGGTGCTTGCAGCGGTGCCAGCGGCGGCCCGGGGGACGAGGCGGAACCGCTGACCAAGCGGCACATAGACGGCATCTTCACGGACAGCTACAGCCGCTACCGGAAACAAATGGCTGTCAAGAAGTACTTAGCAGCCGTCCTGGGGAAAAGGTATAAACAAAGAGTTAAAAACAAAGGACGCCGAGTAGCGTATTTGTAGCGATGAGTAACCAGCCACTCCTGTGTATACAAAGTCCTGAGAGAGAGAGAGAGAGAGAGAGAGAGAGAGAAACCCAACAACAACAAAAAAATCTAAACAAAAACAAAAGTCATTTCCAAACTGACTGAACAATCACCGCTCCTGTGTTATCTAAACATGTATTTATGTATGAAGTAAAGCCATTAAATGAATATTTTGATAATAATATTGTTTTTCTTTTGTACAAAAGCACTAGAGAAACGCACAGATCTACTTTGTGGACCAATCATTAAGTTATATATAATATATAAATATATATATATAAATACTACTACGAATACTAAAGAACAAATCTTCATATAAAGCCTGCAAAAGAACAAGAATTCGCCTGAGCTGTTTATGTTTTTATATAAAATAAATAGAAAAAAAAAGACAATCATTGTTTTGAATATTACTCCTATTTTTGTAACGGAAATTAAAAGGATAGTATTTTTATCCGCGACAGGGTCGAAGACATTAATTTTCACCATTTGCTACTGTACATAGAGAAGGATGCCCTGCTCCCAGGGGATTATGAGGAAAATGATTTGGGAGAATTGGTGAAGCAGATTCTTCCCCCGGTGAGTCTCAAGGCAGGCTCCTTTGCCACTAGCCTCTCCGAAGGGGCAGCGTCCCCTTTCCTCTAGATTTCGATTTTTTTTTCCTCCTGCTTTCTTTGATTCCAGTTGTATCTGTATTAATGTCTCCTCAAACAATGAACTTGGAGGATAATTTTCTTGTGAAAACAACAGCTCGATCCAAATTGTGCATCTCTGTTGCCTGTTGGAGGGAGAAGTAGTTTTAAAAAACAACAGCAAAATTCAAAACAAAACAAAAAAAAACCAAACTCCAAACCCCAACCCCTAAATCCCGAACCAGCAGCAAGGATAGTAAGTACTAAGCCCCGTGCACTGCACTTTGGCTGGCTGGGCAGAGTTGCAGAACAAAGCGAAAGCGGAGACAGGACCCGTTTGGAACGAGTGGGGGAGTGAGCGGGGGCGGCCCCCGGCGCGCCCCGGGGCCGGTGCCGGAGCCGGTACCGGTGCCGGTGCCGCAGGGTCGAGGGAAGACGAGGCGATCCCACCTCCGATCCGCTACCCAACTGCCCCGAGCAGCTCGGTACTGGACCTGGATGCAAAGTACAGTGTGTTACTCTCCAGTGCTGTCCATGCTTCTCATCATGTATAATGAGCAGGGTTCTCGCCTTTGCATTTTTCGGTCGGAGTTGCTCTTTTCTTTGATTGTTTTTTTCTTGTAGACCCTCCCGCCTCTCATCCTCTCTTCGCACTTTTCCGAGCTCTGTTTAACTCACCTGAGTCACCTTTTTGGGTTATGTTCTTTTGGGGAAAAAAAAAAAAAAAGATTGTGAACGCTCTCTCACTCCTTTGTTCTGTTTTATGCAAGCTCTTGTTGTACAAGTTTAGGAACCCCTGTTGTAGCTACCACTAAAGAATTATGCACTACTACGAAAGTTTTTGTTCCTTGTTTATTGAGCTTGGAGGTAAAATGTATTTTTCTACATTCTGGCTTATTGCTTAGTAAAATTTATTTCATAAAACAAACTTTTGTCATAAAAGAATGTGTAGTGTTCACCTGTGGTCCGGTTTCTAACGAGATAAACCATTTTCACCTCATCTCTCTATGTACGGACTCCTATCTTACCTTCCGCCCGGGGGACAGTAAAGCAGCAGCGAACCCGGCCGGGGGCTGGCCCCGTCCCTCCGCCCGGGCAGGTGGCGAAGGAGGACACGTAGGTACCTGCTTCCTTCCAGCTCACCACACAAACCTTAGAGGAGTCTTTCCAAAGACACAAAACGAGCCCCGCATTCAAGACGTCGGAAGGCCCCAACCCCAAAAGTCGCGGGTAAAAACCTCCTTCCCCGGCCGGGAAGAGCCGCCCGCCGCTGGGGAGGAGCGAGAGGCGCGGGCAGAGCCCGGCGGCGGGGCAGGCGCTGCCGGCACTGCGCGTCCGGGCCGCCCGGGCTGCCGGCACCGCCCGCCCGCGCTGCCCCGGCGGCTCCGCCCGCCCCCCCCCGCCCCGCCGGCGCTGCCCGCCCGCCGCCGCCGCGGGCGCCTGGGGCGGAGGGACGCGGGGCGCAGTTTGCAGCTTTCGTGCCTTCTCTTCACCTTGTAAATCGCCACGAGTTCACGGATGGCTATTTAGTGGCCCTACGATGCTGCAACACATCGGCTTGCGTTTTAGTCGTACTTCTTCTGTTCTTTGGCAATGGGCAGAGTTCGCTGTGTTTGTGTCGGCTGTGGTATAATGACATAGGGCTCTCTTGACGTTTTATTTATGACCTTATCCGTTAGAGTTCAGTGGCTAGTCGCAAGCATTATGAAGTGATCACCTAGGTTATTATCCTTTGTATGATTTTTTTTTTTAGAAGCGCCAACAGCCTTACCAAAATCTGAGCGAATTTGAGATACAGTCATAGTTTAGGTAGATGTTAGTCTTGGAGAATTTATTTTGTGTGCAAATGAATATAAAAAGAACTTAAACAAAGTATTATTACACACATGATATCTATAACTAGGACTTTGATAACTGTTATATAAAGTGTGTAAAGTTTGTATTAATAAATTTTTGTAAACAATGCAATTTCGTCTAATGTTTGGGGGAGAGAAATCTAGAACCTAACAGTGAAAGATGCATTTCATTTACATTTTTTTTAATGAGTTCATTTTTAAGCAGCGTTGTTCTAACTTTTCATGCCTGGGATATCTTTTTATTAAGTCTACACGTTTTATCATCAAATAACCGCTAACATTTTTACCGATGGTTACTCCTCTGTTCGAGTAAACTAAACAGAACCGCTGAAGTAAAGAGCCTAGTTCCACACACACCAGCTCAATAATAGTCTCTAAAATATGCAAACCAAACCAGACGGTGCCTATCGTCTGTTCCTCTAACAATTCCTGTGCTTAGAAGCCGTTTATTTTAAGCGGAATCGGTATGTTTGATGAGATCTTCACCTAATCCGCTTTTAATGAACATTCTCTATGTGATAATGTGCTTCCCAGCATCACTGGGCTTGGGCCACGGCAGCATCTTTCTTTGGATATAAAAATGTACTGGGCTGTCCTAAAAAATGATACTGCAACACAACAAAGAGATACTTAGGTTTTACAGGGTAATAGGTGGCTACAACGAAAAAGCACAAGGCAGGGTAGTTTGTCGGCACGAAACGGAGGTGATGATATCCGACCTTTAATCTTCACTTTAGTTTAGCAACAGCTGCTTATGTTTGTTATTTTTATTGTAGCTCAGGGACCTTACTCAAGTATGTGGGAAAGTAACAGCAATTTAGTTTAAACTAAACTCTATTTCCTTCTAAGATCATACAATTAAAAAACAAAGCACAGGAATTAAATGACAATTTCCTAGCAATTTGTTTTTCAAAACTGGAAGTCCAGGATTTGAAACAGACTGGTTCATATCCTCTCTGCCACGAATTCACCTTCCAGGCTAGTTTCAACAACAGCATTTTACCGACTAACTGGAAAACACTGAGAGAACTTAGAAAGCTGGCGGTCTCAGTGTTGTGCGTTAGGAAATAGTGCAAGGCAAGATAAAAGTTCTGGTTAAATGCAGATTGGGTCAGAGAAGAATGCAAAAAAATACCTATTGGGGGGAGGGGGAAAGGACAATGATTTCTCAGACTGATAGCATAAGAAAATCAAGCCACTGTTTCCCAAAGGCAGCATACAGCAAAAAACTGCTGTTAGGTTTATTCAGTAATTATGCAGTGCTCATACATGTAATCACACTACATTTCCTGCCCATCTAAATTGAAAATGTGCTTAAGAGATCCAAGATGAAGACCTTGTTGGTATTGGTAGCTAGAGGATGAAACTTGGGATTGGTCCACCTGAAGAATAAGGGCTTCTTCATCAAGTCCTGGCACTTGCTGAAGATGTGCAGAAGACGGAAATTCTGCTGCAAATGACATAGAGATGGTCCTAGCCTCACTCTATTGAAATTCCTCTTTACCAAATCAAATATGATTTCATGAAGAAGCTCAGCTCTATTCCCAGTGATTTAAACTGCCATCTGAAAAGATACACTTGGAAAATGTGCAATATAGTCTTAAAGCATGAGTTTTGTGGGGATTGCTGATGTTCTGTATGCTGCTATGTGACTAGCAGCAGAAATGGATAAAGTTGGCTGAGGAAACAAGAATGACTAGACAAGACATGATTTTGGAGCCTTGCATTGTAAAAACCTCCTGACATTCAGTCAAAGTGACAAACTCCAGTTAGTTAGTAACGAAGGCTGAACAGACTGCTCCAGATTCCAGCCCTCAGAAAAGTGGTGCAACACCACATTTGTCACAGAGCTACATTGGTCATCAAAACCAAAAGAGCCTGAAAGAACCAATTTCTGTAGAGCCCTGGTGTAATCCCATCTGTGGCCAGCATCTGCCTTTCACAAGATTTGTTTGTGAGGGTGCTGACCTCCGCTCCACGTGCCTCTGGAGCCTTTCAGCCTTCTTTAAAAAACAAAGTTCATATATTGGCTGTATACGTTTTCACCTAGAGTTAAGGAAAATAGAAAATCAGGAAGAAGGTTGATCTTTTGCGGGCTCGTTACTTGATACTTTTGCAGCTTAATTTCCAGTTCCAGGCTAAATCATTTAGTCTTTCTTCAGGAAAAACCTTCAGGGAAAGGACATCCCTGAAAATTTTAAGGACCTCATGCTTAGCCTCTAGAAGTACATGTCCTCTTAACTACACTCATAGATTTTTAAGACCCGAGGGGACTCTTATGATCATCTACTCTATCTTAGATAATACAGGGCATAGGATTTCATGGAGTCCTTCATTTAGCATTTAATTTCTGAGTGAGCTATTCTATATGACAGCAGTATTGATTGCAAGACTTGCAGGAATGGCAAATTTGCTGGATAAGTTGTTCCAAATGTGCCAGTTTAGCACTCTGTTCCTTGTTTCAGTTTGTCTCATTTCTGAGTCCAAGAGATTTGTAGCCTGCTGAAGAATCTCTAATGCCTGTAGATTTTTCTCGCCATGTAGGCAGTCTTAGGCAGAGGTTTACTCTCCTCTATGCCCTATCTTTGAGGTAGCAAGGTTGATCTTTAAGCGCTTACCATGGGGAAGGTTTTCCACAGATAGCATTTTTTCTGAACCATTTTTATTTATTAACATCCTTGCTAAAGTGTTGAGACTAGAAAGTGGTTACAGTACCCAGCAACGACCACTTCGAGGATGTGGCAAAAAGCAGTAACTTTCCTCTTCTTCCTCAGGTGCTGCTCATTGCTAACAAGGGTCGCATCTGCCATTTCATCATGCTGGGAGATCACGATCTGTTCATAACCCTTTCCCACACCTACCTTTTTTTCCGCATGATTACTTCACATGCACAGAAGCTCTGGCCTGGAAGTGACACCGTCATTCTTGGTTCCTATTTTGTACTACTTTGTGTTGTGTTAAAGCAGTTTTTCAAGAGAGTTTACCTTACTGAGCTCACTCTGGGAGACATTAATTTTTTTCCTGCACAACTACCATGTTTTGTCATCTCAGCTGTCACCTGGCACCCATTCCTGTCACCTTTAGAAAGATTAGACCCATTCCAGCAATGTCATTTGTGTATTTGTACATTGTGATACATGGGCCCAACCCAGCTGTGGTGCAGATCTGTGTAATTATGCCAGAGAAGGATTTGGCCCAGTCTAAGTGCAAATCCTGGGACAGTGCAAGTCAGAGCGACTTGTAGCAGGCTGCAGACCAAATCTCCTTCTTTTGCACTTGGGCTCCTAGAAGCAATCCCATCCTGGTGTAGCTGAGGGCCTGTTCACTCTAAACCCACATGGGATGTCTGGAAGTGCTTTTTGCTAAAACTGACCATGGCTCAGTTACTTATCTGGAATCCACAGAGAAGAGAAGTAGTACATGATGCATTAGAGTTAATGTGGTTGAACTGCTAAGGCAGAATAAGTGTAAAACCTAATGCATCTTTTGCGATAATTAGTTTACTGGCTGTTGATAAAGTTTATCCAAGCCTCAAAATGGGATTTAGTTTTGAACAAGGATATTTAAGAACCAGAAGCATGCCAATTTACAAGCAGTGGGGACAAGCATCCTATGTTGCCATTTATACAAGAGTGTTTGTTTTACAACTTCAATAATGAAATATCTAAGATAGATAGATGCATTGATCTCTGAAACAGTATAATTACTTTATGTGGATCACAGAAAGAAGACCTCTTTCTCTTCAGGTTCTGAGATGAGTTTCAGATACTCCACTTCAAAAAGAATGTCATGGAGATTTATGGCAGTATGAAGTAGAGAAGTTGGACAGAAAAATGGCAGTCACTTCTGGTTCTTCTGTGGTGTCCTCCAGTGTCTCAATATCAGGATATGAGGAACTGCATAGGTATAACTGGATGGGAAAGAATCTATCATGAACAAACACCTCCCAGCTGACATCCCCAACATGGAAATGGGAACAGAGGAAGGAGAGAGCATTGAGAATGACCAGTTTTACAAGAAAGGGAATTTCCATTGCCATCCTCCACAGATCCCTCAAAGCAGTCATCCAGGATGGAGCCTGTTTTTCTTATTTGCTGGATCAACCACTTGGGAGTGAAGGGCCTACTGATTTCTGACAGGTGTTAAAAGGTAGAGACATTTTAACAAAAAATATGTATTTTTTCCTCTCTGTTACACTTTTCTGGAAGTCTTGGGCTTTGTCCTCTGACCCTTTGCTCATATCAGAAAGGTTGACCACCTTCATATCCTGCCCATTTTTGTAGGGTTAATATGGTCCTCTGATGGTGTATATCCAATGGGTATGCATATTTATCGGTGGAGAGGGCAGACTGAGAGAATAGTTGCCCAGGCTAAAGGGTTTACCATTCAAGATTTGACAACAGATCTAAATATATATTCATTTTGGACAGATTCGATTAGACTCAGCCTATGGCTGATCTCTGTTTTGACATTTATCTCCATGGTGAGAAGAATGGTTACTTTTGAGTGGTACAGTGATGAATAAATGACTGCCTTTCCCTCAGGAGTGAAGATTAGTGTCACAAGAAATCAGCCATCATGTATGTTATATGCCGAACGTGTACTCTCTCAGCTCCCACTGCTTGGATGGGATTGAAACTTCCCTGACAGTTTGAGAGAATGAAAAGTGCTTGGGCGGTGTGGGAATCAGGCTGCTCTGAAAATGGTTAAACTTTTAATCAGTTATGAGCTCTTATGTCACCAGCAAAATAACAATATATGTAAATTAAATTGTAAGAATAGCGCAAAGAAATATTTCTCTCCCTTGCTATGTATATATATGCATATGTGTATGTATATACACATATTTCTAAATCAGACAAAAATGATAACACATTAAAGTTCCAATATTTATGTATTGGCCATAGCTAAACTTAGACACAACATCTAATTTACACTGACGTCTTTCTTTAACAAGTTTTGTAAGAGGAATGATTTAAGTTCAAGAAAGTGCAGTGAGTCATCTGCACGGTGGCTGAGCTAAGTTTAGAATCAAGGGGAAGTTTGGATCTTCTGGCTCCAAGATTTTCCCTTTACATCTCTGCTTTTCTCAAACATTCTCAGTGCTTCAAAAAAAAGAAGAAACTTTCTTCACAATTTCTTTTCTTTTCTTACTTGATTTTTTATGTATCCTTGGTTCTCTGGTCTTGTATGGTAAATCAGCGAATTTAGTTTAATGAGTTGATCCGAATTTTAAAATCAGGTTACCTGATGACCTTGCAAATGACCTGATGACCTTGTGACATCTCTGTTTCAGGAGAGCTAAGATTAAAACATATAAACGAAAAACGTGAGGTCTGTTCAAGTCATACTTGAGCAAAGAGGTGTTCTCCAGTTGCAAAGAAACAAGCCAGATGAAGCCAAGCCAGACCAGCCCAACCCAGCCCACCCAGCCCAACCTCTGTTGCTACCTGTCCGCTATAAAACTACACATAGTTATTCTCTTCAGCTCTCTTTCCTCCCAAGACTTTCTGTGAGTCAATGATGTTCCTGCCAGACCAAGGGAATCATGCAGGTTATGGGGCACCCTAGCCTGTGTGAAATCCAGCTCATTCCTCCTCCGAGAGGTGCCTCTGAAAACAAACTCACTGCCAGAATGAGGGAAGACCAGTGCACTTTCTCCGTAAGCAGGCCATTCCCAGCGGGTTACGAGCCCATCTCCTCTGCGCCAGGCCCAGGATGCTCTTCTTGTGCAACATGGGTTAGAGCCTCTTGTGTTCCTCTCCACTCTCGCAGCATCTCTCCCCGGCACAGTCTGACAGATAGGTATTACAAGGCACAACCTACCTCTGATACAAATCGAATGGTTAATCTGCTTTTGTACAACATCTGTAGATTTTATCTATTATTCCCCTGGGCCAATAAATACACAAAATCTAAGGAAGACTGGCCAGATTCTTTAAGACTATGCTTGTTTAATGATTTCTGGTTTCCATAGCTAGTTGGGTGCATTGCTGTGTTTTGCATCAGGAAAGAGTCATGACACAGCTAAGAGGTGATTAAACCAGGGACTTTGTGTAGCATGCCGTATGCAGACAGGTGGAACATTTATACCGAAAGGAAGCAGTGTTCTGATTGCGTTGGACTTTGCTATATAAAATGCAGTTATGTTTTATAACAGTTTCATTTCATTCTAGTTATGCTGCAATGACAGTCTTATTACACCACTGTTTATGCTTTTTGCTAAGCTTAGTCATTCTTTAATCTTATAAACAGAGAGTCAACTTCATGCCTGATAGTTGTTGCTCACACTCCTGAGCCCTAACACAGCTGGAGGTACCATGGGACAGGGATGTAAAATCAACTAGATAACCTGGTCATTATAATAATCCTACCAGGGGAACCTCGTAATGTTGTTACTGTCCAGTAGAGCTGGACACTCAGAGAAAATAAAAATATTGAAATCTATTGAAATCTATTAATTGTCACTTATCAGCACCCAACAATAGTGCAACTGCAGTCACTGTTGGCCAATGCTTTACTCAGCCTTATTTTACCAATAATGATGGTGTTAATGTCAATGGGGCCACAAGCAGAAGGAAAATGCCACTCAATGTGAGTGAGCTTCATCACAATCTGACCCTGTCTTATTAAAGGTGACTTTTTCAGCATGTGCAGTCTTTTCATATTGCAGATCAGTGGTTCCTAAAGGGTGGGCTTCAGAGTCAGAATATCACAATATTTCCTTGCAACTTCACAGTGAGCAGCTGTCACTCTGGTAAGATAAATGCCACCTTTATATAAACTGCAGTTACTGTTCACTTTTCTCCACTCTGCTTGTATCTCTGCTTTGACCTAGTCTGAGTCATTCTCTGCATGGGAAACGTTTTGTCCTGTGGGCATACTTATGACTGGGGTTGTGTACTGATAAAAGGGGTATAATGTTTCCTCTGACTCTGCAGTGAAATGCTTCTGCCTGGAATTAAGATGCCTGGTATCACAGTGAAGACACAAACCAGCAGGAGTTTGTTAGATTCCCCTGTTATAGGTAGATGCCAGGTGGAAAAATAGGCTTTAAATGGCAACGAACACCTTGCCTGTGCACCTGCGTGGGGACCTGTGCCCAGGCGGGCACAACCTGGGAGTGCGAGGCGGGAGCAGAGAGTGTCCAAAGGCTATGCTGTACCCACCGTGCAGAGACCTTACAAAGGCACCAAAGGGGAAGAACTTGGTTCCTCCACATTTGAACTGTGAGAAATAGGGACTGAGTAGTTTCCTGCTCAGCTTGAATGGCAAGAACTTAGGAGCATCCATATGGACCAGGCCAAAGGGCAGCCCAGCAAGCCTGTTTCTGGTGGCGACCAACAGTTTGAGAAGTCTACAAATTAGGGCGTGTGGAAGGTCCATCTTTGCCGAAATGAACACCTGGCCATCAGTAAATTGCCTTTAAATGACTGTTTAACAGACCAGGTGGACCTCCATCAATTTGGTGGCTCCCTTTTAACACCCACTTTTATTTTTAACTGTATTTTAGCAATGAATTTCCCATTTTAGTTACGCATTATATGCTCTTGCTATTTGACAAATTACATTGTTACATGCATAACCACCCCTGAAGACTCTTGAGTATCTATAGTCAAAGTATAATTTCTTGTATATTCCCAGGCAGGATACGTGCTGGCTGTTGTTGGAGGTTATGGAAAAGTCACAGCTCATTAAAAAAACCAAATCTTATCTGAGCTATTCTTTCCTGTCCATTCTTCCTGTCTTGTTTACAATTTAGAGCTTTTTAAAATTTCTTGTTATGACTTACAAGTTATTTCACTTTGTGTTTATACCCAGTGCAGCTACTTTTTATGTATCAGAAGCATTCTGACTTCTGTTTCTATAACAATGCCTCTAGAACAAGCACCATGAGAAAGCATTGTATGATAACTTGGTTATGCTTTCCATACTGCTCCAACGTCTGAGTTTGAAATTTAGGAGTGAATTTTTTGCAACTAAACCACAAGTAAATCAAGCAGTATTTCAGTATACTTGTGTAATGCAATACCATATATTTGAATACCAGCTTTAGCTGATTCAGAAACTTGCCTAAGAACTTGCAGTGATTACACTGAAACATTAAAGAAATCACATAATTTTTCACCTAGCCTGAGACTTTCACCAGCTTGGTCAAAAACTTGAATTGTTTTGTTTTGAACAGTTCTCTTTTTCATATGTATACACACCCAATTGCACAGAAACTATAGCATTACCACTTAGGCCAAAAGAGATACTGCTAAAATACCTGCTGAGGTTCAGAATATCCAAAGAATGTCATCTGTACTATATCATTTGTTCATCAGATATGCTATGTACCCATTATTCCTTTGAAGCTCACTGAGACCTGCTAGTGCTTGCTGCATTTTGTGGCTGAAACCCTTTCAAGTACAGAATACCCTCTGGCTTTTGATGACTTTCAGCATGCAGAGCAATCAGCCCAGGCTCATTGCCATAGGAATGCGAAAGGGGCAAGGAAATGCTGCTGCCTTTTTCTGACCACTTGGTATTAAGATGCTGCGCATCTCAGTGAAAGACATAAGCCAGCAGGAGTTTGTTAGAGTCTGGCTGCCTTAATCAGAAAAAAAAAAAAATCTGGTGAGCTGAAGATGTCCAGATGGGTTTAGAAAGATAAAATAACAGGCTGTGTTCTTCGCCCTTTGATGAGAAATAATTCCATGTCAGCGATGCTTCCACAACATACCGGTGCTGCCATCGGGGAATGTTCCACGGCAAAGAGTCTCTAATGATTACGAGTGAAGATGAGTGGGATTTCGTCAATTCAGCAGGAGCTCTGTGCTGTGGCTCAAAGAGGGACATAGTGCTGCAGAATAAGAAGATACCTCCAGGAAAGAGGACTCGACCCAACGAGCAAAATCTGTTGGTGTCAGCACACAGGCAACATGGTCAGGGATAACTTCAAGTAATGGTTCAGACTAACAAGGAGCTGTGCTTCAGCACTGAGGTCCATTCTGATAGGGACACACACAAATCAAATTGTCTTGTGTCAACAGATCCATCAGTTTGTTGAGTACCTTATACCAACCATCATGGGAAAAGCCAAGCTGGCCACAGAGTGGACTTCCTTCTGTTATGAATGCATAATCCTGGGTGGAAAAGAAGGTTGAATTCATATCAGATGAATCAAAAGTGACATATACATTGAGGTTAGATTGGGTGCTGGGGTTTTGTCATGTTTCCAAGCCAGCAGAAAGCCAGCAGATTGTTTTTTTAAGGAGCTGGGGAGCATTTTCTCAAGAGTTTTAGCAGGGAAAGGAGGAAATCTGGAAACATTCTTCATGGATCAGTGCCACAGGGGTGGCCCGATGCCTTTGCCAAACGTACAGAGGGAGGGTGAATGGCCCTTTGATAAGCTGTGCTCTGCTCAAGAGCAAAGACGAAGAGTAACCAAACTTAGCCTTACAATTCAGGTTATGCTTTACATAAAGCTAATGCAGAACCCACTTGTATCGATTATTCTAGCTCTGCACAGACCGCGCAGATCCTATTTTAGATCTTGATTTTTAGGCTTAATAAGTATAAATGACACAGGTTTGCTGTTAACAAGCAACTTGCCTCTTTGATCTGAGTGAAAGCAGGGACAACTTGTTGGGCAGCTGTTGGTCCTGGGTCATTGTGCTTGTCATGATAAATTTGCTTTGTAGGTTGGTGGTAGGTGTATCCTAGGGTTTGACATTGAGGGCTGGAGCCACCAGGAGGAAGAGATGGCTTGGTGCCTGAGACAGCACTGTTTTCATATACCTCCCACACAGCAGTACAGATGTTTGAAGTTCACTGGTGTCTCTCTTTGTCCTGGTAACATACATCAGTTTTCTGTGGGCAGGCATCCACTTGATTGCCTAAAATCCTGACATAATGAAACATTTGGCTGTTTGGCAGGATCCACAAACCAGATGTTACCTCACCTACTTACTGTTCAGGGTGTCATCTGCTAGGCACGCTTAGGAGGGATGTCACCCCTGCAGCATCAGGCAGAAGCCAGTGATTAAGCTGTGAGCTGGGGAAATGTGGGTCACGTCCTACTGCTCCTTCCCATTGCATGTTTGGCCACTTGCTTTCCCATGAGGAAGTCAGAGTGATCTTTAATAACCTGCTGTCCCCGAAGGAGCAGAAGAGCAGACTGTTGCTTTGGCTGTTGTTGAACTGCAAGCTAACTTTTCTCCCATGTAATGTCTTCTTTCAAAGGATGTTTGTTAGGTTGTAAAGTCATATTACATGCTACTTGTACGAAGTGAGTTGGAGGCAAGAGTCTTCTGTAACTGGACGATTTGGAAAAAGGCAGGAAAAAGATATGTTGTTTTTTTTTAAATTTCTCATTTTTCCCTGCTGAGGCCTTCTACGAGAAACAAAAGAAATTCAGGAGAAAGCTGGAAAAAAGCTATTTATTATTATATTGTTACTGCTGTACTTTAATTCTTCAGAAATGCTTTCTGTAACTGATAACTATTTCAGAAGAAGTCACTTTATTTTAAAACTTGCAGTAGTAAGCAACTGCAATTCCCATATGCTATTGGCTGTGTTACTGTCGGTCCTTAGTCCTATGTAGTTAAATATATTGCAATGAAGATGCATAGACTTATCGACTTCATTTTTCAAGGTTTGTCTTTACAAATATGAACTTCTTTTATATCTGCACAATATCATCAGGTCTTTGCACTGTCTCTGAGCCCTGTGGATTTAACCTTCCTTTTTGTTTGCAAGCCAGTAATGTTTATACTTTCTATTTTTAACATTTAATTTTTCACCTATTTTAGAAATGTGTCAACAGGCAAAAAACATACTTAAGCATTTCAATGACCAGCGGAGTTGCTGGATATTACCAGGTATATCTGTCACTGTTCAAGAATGAAGGTTTATACTTCCTTATTTTATAAATATACCTAGCAGCAGTTTCTGTGAGGTAAATGCACACACATGTGCACATATCTATTCATCTCTGTATGTTCTTATGTATCATTATTATTGGAGTAAATATAATTTTGTTTCAATAAAGAAACAAATCTGCAGACACTTCAGATTTCACCAATATTTTTTATTTTTCCTGCAAAACGAAAGAAAACMCGCTATTTTTCTGCATGATTTCAATTTCTAGAACATGTCCATCTACAATGGAAATGCATGTTAGTACACATTCAGAAAAAACAGAGAGAGGAATCTCGCAATTTTGAGATTGTTCAGGAAGCATCAATTCTGCAGTACTTTCAAATATGACTCGATCTACAGCTTTATGTTGCAAAATTGTATCTTGGCTGGATGAGCTTAATTCTCCTTTATATGATAAATAAAAATATTCTTTAAAGTGAGTATAAATGCAAATTATAGCTATTTTGTGGCCTTCTGGCACAGCCAGAGAAGTGTAAAAGGGTTTTCGTTTGAATGAAACATCGCACATTATGGTGTTGTAGAGAGAGAGAGAAGCCCAAGAAGTTACTGCTTGTCCTTCATATGTACAAACTCATCAGTTTGGACATGCCTGGCTCTAGGACGCTCTATCTTCTCCCAGGCACACCTCTGATGACAGAGAATCGAAGCTACGTCCAGCACTGCCAAAAAGTTGCAGCAATACATGGTAGTGCTGCATTATCATTTTATAGAGTGTATAAAGCATGACATCGTTAACAAGCGTTTTGGGGTACCCCAGTATGGAAATATTGCTCAGAGACACTAAACTGTAGGAAACACTGTTATTACTATTCTAGAGAACGTGCTTACAAAATCAGAATATTTTATTCCAATGTATTATTTTTACTATTTATTTATTATTTGTATTGCCATAGCAACTAGGAGCTCAGTCACAGACAAAACCCCCACTCTGCTAGGAAATGTACAAACAAGGAAAACAGACGGGGAGCTCATATTCACATTAATAAAGTGTTCTTAATTTTAAAAGGTCTCTAAGGTCACGTATGCTACTGTAGACAATAAATGTAAAGCAAGTTCCAATATAAACAAACAAATAAAACCACAATCAGGCCCTCAGTGATAACTTGCCTGTCTGCTGAAACTCCTTGGAGAAATATTGGGGTTATCAGTAGACCTTGAACCATGCCCTTAAGGAAATAAATTCAGGCTCTATCAAGCCAAGAAGGAAAGGCCAGCCAAGGACCTCATGGTGCAGCACCTCCGCATTTACTGGGTGGATGGTTAGTGGGAACATCTCTGCTGATCCAGCTGAGCACGACCTCCTCACGTGAGGAAAGCTAAGCAATGCTCTTTGGTACAGATTTCAGGCTTTAATGAACCTGGGATCTGGAAATATTCCCTTCCCCATTATCTTRCCATTGACCTGGGAGAACCTTCGTATTTGTTAAGAAGAAAAGTTGTCAACCCTCCATAAGAAACTGTCAGCCTGCAAATCCCATGGGGAGGCACTACCGAAAGGACCACGATTACGCAAAGCGACGACCTTCTTAAATTCTCCCGCATTTCAGAGAATATCGATTCCTAGCATGGTATTGAGCTGTGTAATACGAATGCTATTTTACATTCCAGAAATGCTAGCTCTGTTAATGCCTTGAAACCTTCCTTCAATTTTTAGTGCCCTAAGAGGAAGCTGATTAACTCCTTCCCTTCCTTCAGTATCTCTTTATATTAGTTTCCTGTTTATTTTTTTTTCTCTCTCTCTCATTTTCAACCTTTTTTTCTGCAGTGTGTTACCAGCACAACTTGCTGCCAAATGAAGACACAATTTATTTTGTCATTTTACTGCAGGGAGTTTGCACAATGCTTGTAGTTTTGTATGATTTCAAAACAAATACAACACAACATGTATGTGCTAATTAAACACACCATATTAATAATGTGGCAGCGTGTGGCCCTCATAACTCTGGCAGCTGTAAGAAGAGTCCTGAGGGAGGCATATTTCTTCAGACTCAATTGCTGTAAGGATCTTTGCAGGGAGGCCCTCCATTTTTTTTCTGAAGGCATTATGCTCGTGGGGGATGTGTTCTTGTCTGATAGTCTGATGCTGACAGCCCACTGCCCCTGCTCCTTTTCTCTCCACACTAAATTGCTGATAAATCTTCCTGGTCATCCTGTAAAGTAGAAGAGATGATAACTAAAACCATAGTGTTTCAAACTAGCAAGACCTTAGAAAAGAGGAGTGTCTGCAATATTGGGGGATTCAGCTGGTGCGAAGTCCTGCTGTTTGCAAGCCGTTTCACTTACCAGCCGGGAGAAACGGGAAGGCAGGGGCTGTTCTCATCCACCCTGCGTGAGCTGCAGTGCCTGGAGCCTGGCTTTGTTCAGGGGCGGAGGGGGCGAGCGCTGCAGGCTGCACCCGAGTTTCTAGGAGCTGTCTCTACAGGACACAAGCCTGTTAAAGGCACCTTTTGAAGCTGGAGAGGGGCCTAAGCTTTCTGTGGACACATAGGTCAGGGAGATTTGCTCGTTTTCTTCTCCTTTTTAACAAGTATGGATTTATAAGCAACTCGATTTGACTTTCTGGGGGCTTACAGAAACAGTTTGGGCTCCTCTGCTTGAAAAGCATGGCCCTTTGGATACCATAAGGACAATCCTAGTTTTTGTCTATTCTGTTATATGGTAAAAATATACATACCAGAAAGAAATAAAGTTAATGAAAAACATTAACATCACAAGTGAAGGAGGGAAAACCTTTGAGGTTTGTTCAGTCTCTATTTGGACAAAATACCCTTTTCTGTGTATGATGCTTTTTAACCCATATGCCCAGACAGTTTGCTATTAATGGACAAACCAATGGGAAACCAATTCAGAATTGATGCTAGAAAATTTCCAAGGTCAAATGACGGTATTTAGCTCTCATAATTTTGTATCTGCATGCATCTACAGATTAGGTAGCTGAAGTCTCAAAAGCTGCCATTTACTGGTATAAAAGTTTCAGATTGAGCCTAGAGGATGAGGGGAAGATGTTCTCAAAACTGGACCCTGAAGTCCCCCCAAATGTGCAGCAGAGATTGAAGTCCAGGCAGGTGAATAGCACTGATCTGAGCAAGAAGGGACAAACGAGTGGACAGGCTGCGTGCACTGCACAGTTCAGCTCTAACAGGGTGGGATGAATACAGTCTCTTTTCTTTCAGGTATGTTATGCATCCATGCCTGGTGACTGGCTTTTGTGAATATTTTTAAGAGGACAGTTCAAAAGAAACACTAGGACGCCGACGTGCTAACGGCTTTGGAGAATATTTTTGTAAGACCCTTTTGGTTGTAGGCATTGGCTCAGCTCTGACTCTGGAAAAAATTTGCCTGCTAGCTGTACTGAGCTGTTATGTTTGAGTGTTTCAAGATTATTTGGCATACTCCATTACAGAGTCCTGTACCTGAGCTCTCTGTCACCAACACATCTTTGAGTTTCAGACATTTCCATTTTTAGCTTTTTAGGGATACTTCTGATGGCTGACGGATATTTTATAACTGGACACAGACTAATGCTGCCAACATCAGCCCAGTGGCTCTTTGCCTCTGGCTCCTGGGCTCTGTCTTCACCGTACACTACCACCTGCTGAGGGGCTGATTCAAAAGGGATGCCTCTTCCTACTTTATCTTGCATTAATTAAGCTTTCTTTCACTCCCCAGGCTACAGATGAGTAAATTCCCTTCCTTACCAGCAAAGATAGGATAAGTGGCTCTGTCGGTGCTTGGGCACACCCCGTCGGCTTCGTGCAAGGGATGTTAATTCACCTCTCTTCTGGTTTTGGCCCTGAATACTTGTTCCTGCCAAGTGTGCTGTGGGAACGGGTGTTAAATGTTACTGTCACTTATAGTATACGAAAGATGATAAATACTGTGGAGACAAGCTGTGAAGAATGAAGACAAGAAGCTGATGTTTGGTGTGAATGAAGAGGGGGAAGGCTGTGAAAAGTGAAATCACATGCTCAGAGCAAAAGGCTAGGAAAGTTTTCTTCACTGTAATGTTATGAATGGAAATAGGTAGCAATGTTATATTTGACAAATTTGTAGAAGATGATGTTAGTCAAGATGGGAGATGGTGAGAGCCTGGAGGAGTGTTTTAGATTATGAATGAGAATAAAAGCGTGTAACTTATAACTGTTATGCAAAAAGAGGGAGTAAGAATCAGCTGGAGATTAAGCTAAAGGCTGTGCTGAGGCTATGGACCTGAGGAGCTGGAGAAGAGGAAGGGCAGTAGTATTTCCATAGTGACAAAGAAAAGGGAAAAATGTCAGAGGGAAAGATGAAGAGTCCTACTCTGACTGTGCCACTCTTAAGCAGATGGTTGAAACGTGGAACAGGTACTTTATTTATTTATTTTGAAGATGAAATTATCTGGAACTTGATTATCTGTATAATTTTCTGTAAATGAATTATCTGGAGACAACATGAAAAGAAACAGAGACAGAGCCCAGGTGTAGAAGGCTTCTGTAGAAAACTGGAGGGAAGAATGAGGAAAACCCTTTGGAGGGTACGCTGAAAGTGCGGTTAGAGGGAAAAGAGGAGAATCAAGACATAGATGAGTCAAATGAAGTCCATGGAGAGCAGCTTTGCAAGAGGAAGAGTCTTACAGGCTGGTTGGAGAGGGTGACAAAGGGTGTTAGCTATGGCTTTTAAGAGAAATGATTAATGAGGGACTTCGGCAAAAATGTGTCTTCTTCACCAGAGGGCAAAGGAAAGAAGTTAGAAAAAAGAGGTCTTAAGACTGAACTTGATTGGAAGAGCTCCAGAATACACTTGCAGACAAAAAAGGTGGATGGGATGGCTGGTAGAGAGAAGAGTGAGTCAAAGATGGTTTATTTTTAAAAAGATGCTTATATTGTGAGGTGGAAAATCCTGAGGAATTTGAGAAATAGAAATAAAAATGAGGGAGTGAAAGAGTGCCAGCTGGATTAAAAGACAAGCTTAGAAGAAACTAATGAGATACTTGTCTGCTTAGAGTGAATATTGCAGATTATATGTCCTGCAGAACGAGAAGAAAAGTCTTAGAAGGGAAGGAGTTCTGTAAAACCTGACAATTTTAATTCAAAATAAGTTGGTGAAATTTTGTGCAGCAAAAGTGTATGGTTGGGAAGGGTGAAACAGAGGAGGAAAAGGAAAAAGAAAAGACGGCTGAAGAAGTGAATCAAAGGTGATGAAAAGCTGTCACCTCTGGAAACATGGGATTCTGTTAGAGTATAGAAGTATAGAGGGKTTTTTTTTGGCTAGGGATGTAGCAGAACTGAAGAACTGAAGGAGAAAGGGAGGAGAAAGGCATGAATTCAGAGTGGAGGGTGTTGCCCAGGCTGGGGAGAGGAGGAACAGAGGAAACAGGAGGTGGGGTTGTGCTGCCGATCAGGGGGACAGACCTTGCAATGGGAGAGAGGGAAAAAAGGAGAGTGGAGAGAGGCAAGGTCTGGAGAACTTCATGAGCATGTGATAAGAGAAGAAAGAGAAAGGGGGGAGCAGGAGACACTGAAGAGCAGAAGGAGGGTTATCTATGCTTGTGATCTGGGCATGGGAACAAGGTAAACTGAGGAGGCAGATGATTGATGTTCATTTGTCAAGGCAGGGAGAGGAATTTTCAAACTAGGCCAGCAAGTCAAATGGAAAAGCAAACCTGATCTACGGCAAAAGGAATTAGGTGTACTATCAACACGGTACTTGAAGATACAGAAAATAGGTGAGGAAAGATATTCTATGATTCTATGAAAGCTGTGAAGAAAGGAAGAGAGAGACAGGAGTCTAAAATCTTTAGGAACAGTGAAACAGCTTGTAATTTGTAACACTTGTAATTGGGATAGAATTTTTTCCATAATAAAGTTGTAACTTCTGATACTTCTGATAATGCTGTTGCCTTTATAATGCTTGATAAAAATGGCTTGCTTTTTACTGTTAAGCTTAATGTTACTCATTAGTTTTTTATGTTTCCTTCCAAAATTCAAATTGTCCATACATAATACATTAAAGTGATTTTCTGTGGGGTCCCATTAACATTCTCCCCAGAATGCCATCTCCTTAGTGCAGAGCCTGTGATATACTCATTTATATCTAGAAGCTCCTTAGGACTTAAAAATATTAAACTTACTGAACAATGTATTAACTTAAATCATTAGTCAATGGCTAAGAAATCACAAAGTGCTTCCTAGATCAATAGGTACTGTGAATTAATAGGAAAATATGTACTGAAGGAAACTGAATAGAATTTTTGAGTGCCAGAGTAATGTTGATGAAGGTCAACRTTGAGATAGGTATGTCTTATTKAGAATCATAGAATCATTAAGATTGGAAAAGACCTTTAAGATCGTCGGGTCCAGCCGTCAACCAGCACCCATGCCCACTAAGCCATGTCCCGAAGCGCCACATCTACACATTTTTTGAACGCCTCCGGGGATGGTGACTCAACCACTGCCCTGGGCAGCCTGTTCCGATGCCTGACAACCCTTTCGGTGAAGATATTTTTCCTAATATCCAATTTAAACCTCCCCTGGTGCAACTTGAGGCCATTTCCTCTCGTCCTATCGCTTGTTACTTGGGAGAAGAGACCAACACCCACCTCCCTACAACCTCCTGTCAGGTAGTTGCAGAGAGCGATAAGGTCTCCCCTCAGCCTCCTCTTCTCCAGGCTAAACAACCCCAGCTCCCTCAGCCGCTCCTCATAAGACCTGTTCTCCAGACCCTTCACCAGCCTCGTTGCCCTTCTCTGGACACGCTCCAGCACCTCAATGTCCTTCTTGTAGTGAGGGGCCCAAAACTGAACACAGTATTCGAGGTGCGGCCTCACCAGTGCCGAGTACAGGGGCACCATCACCTCCCGACTGCTGCTGGCCACACTATTCCTGATACAGGCCAGGATGCCGTTGGCCTTCTTGGCCACCTGGGCACACTGCCGGCTCATGTTCAGCTGGCTGTCGACCAGCACCCCCAGGTCCTTTTCCTCTGGGCAGCTTTCCAGCCACTCTTCCCCAAGCCTGTAGCGTTGCCTGGGGTTGTTGTGACCCAAGTGCAGGACCCGGCACTTGGTCTTGTTGAACCTCATACAATTGGCCTTGGCCCATCGATCCAGCCTGTCCAGATCCCTCTGCAGAACCTTCCTACCCTCAGGCAGATCAACACTGCCGCCCAACTTGGTGTCGTCTGCAAACTTACTAAGGGTGCACTCAATCCGCTTGTCCAGATCATTGATAAAGATGTTAAACAAGACCGACCCCAAAACTGAGCCCTGGGGAACACCGCTCATGACCGGCCGCCAACTGGGTTTAACTCCATTCACCACAACTCTCTGGGCTCGGCCATCCAGCCAGTTTTTTACCCAGTGAAGAGTACACCTGTCCAAGCCACGGGCTGCCAGCTTCTCCAGGAGAATGCTGTGGGAGACAGTGTCAAAGGCTTTACTAAAGTCCAGGTAGACCAAATCCACAGCCTTCCCCTCATCCACTAGGCGGGTCACCTGGTCATAGAAGGAGATCAGGTTCGTCAAGCAGGACCTGCCTTTCATGAACCCGTGCTGGCTGGGCCCGATCCCCCAGTTGTCCCGCACGTGCCTCCTGAGCACCCCCAAGATGAACTGCTCCATAACTTTCCCCGGTACCGAGGTCAGACTGACAGTCCTGTAGTTCCCCAGGTCCTCCCTCTGGCCCTTCTTGTAGATGGGCATCACATTGGCAAGCCTCCAGTTGTCCGGGACCTCCCCCGTTAACCAGGACCAGTGGTAAATGATGGAGAGTGGCGTGGCAAGCTCCTCTGCCAGCTCCCTCAGTACTCTCAAGTGGAACCCATCCAGCCCCATAGACTTGTGGGTGTCCACACAAGTAGAGATGCATGGAGAAGATAAAGAAGAACAAATGTGTAGCACCTCACATATATATATATATATATATATATATATATATATATATATGAAATATAGCAAATATACCCAGCTGGAAGTAGGAGCTACATGATTCCTCAGCAGGTTAGGACTTTTTTGCTGTGATCCTCTGAAACTCCGAAGCACATTCTTGTTCTGAATCTTTACTGTTTTGATGATGTAGCTGAGAGAAACAAATTACTTGCTAGGCCAGACACTTTATGTATGACATGTGTCACTGTCATTTTCCAATTAAGAGGGTTTTTTTTCCATTAGAAACACAAGATTTCACTTCCAATGGAATGGATTCCCTTAGTCATCTAATGTACTCTCGTAATCCAGCCGTTTCTTTCCAAAACTGGCTTTCAGCTATATTAGAGGTTTAATTAAAGTGCCTTACTTTGATGTTTACTCCTCTAGATTTCTCATGGGTAGTTGTTAAGACTTCTTGTGGATGTGATCCTTATTTATGGAGGGATTGTTTGATAATGCTATATCACTGCAACTGAGAAATAAATCTCATGTATAGTACTGCTAGCCCTTTCTTCATGGGCAGAAAACTGTGTAAACTGGCTTGGTTGTAGATGAGAATTCAAAGCCTGATGTCAGCTCTGTGAGCTGTGATGTCTCTTTTTCTGCTTTTCAACTTGTTGTTCTTACTCAAATGGTCCTTAACATCTTTTCATCTTAGGGGATGTCAGCAGAAACACGAGATGGGGTTACTGTAGATTAAAGAGCTACCACTTGTCAGCTGAGTTGCCTTTGCACGCTTCATGAAAGCATTTAGTCCTCCCCACCACTGAATTAGAAGGCATTAACTTCTGCCTGTGTTTGGCTGTTGTGTTTTGGTTTGTACTTGACACAGGCAAGGGGGAAACCCAGAGCCAGTTTTTGCAGGTAACCTGTCAAGGGCTAGCCATTAACTGGTGGTAAACTAGTCTCGTGGTTATGTGTACGCCATAGCCATAGCACATGCATGCCGCTGGGTCTCTCTTCTCCTGGGTTTAGTTCTCCTTGTCCAGTTGTGGACACACGTCAGGACCATGCTCACAAATGGCAGTTCCTGTTTCTTTTGGCAGTCCCTCACTGTGCCTTGTTTTAAAACTCTTGCAGATGTTAAAAGATCAAGTAGGTGATGATCTCAGGCCTCAAACCAGTCATCTTCTTGTTCATGCGTAAATACAATGCCCTTATTTACCATGTAGGAAAGATTTACCCTTACTGTTATGAAGGTGATCAGAGTTGGGAAGCTGTTGGAAACCTTCTCTGCTTTTGAGAGGTGCAAAAAAGAAAACGTTGATGAACTCAGGGAA
Organism: Oceanodroma leucorhoa; assembly: GCA_030449065.1. Lineage (NCBI taxonomy): Eukaryota > Metazoa > Chordata > Aves > Procellariiformes > Oceanodroma > Oceanodroma leucorhoa. The sequence continues at coordinate 1,654,267 of JASVER010000023.1, forward strand.
AGCTGGGCCGAGCAAATGGCTACATCTATGCGAGGAAATTAAGTGGTGCCAGGGAAGGCTCCAGGGCACAAGCACCTGATTGTCTCTATTGTTATTGCTGCAACAGCCCATGAACAGCACACTTGTGACCCACAGAAAATAACAGCTCAGTCAACTCATGGAGTGATTCAGGAGCTAGCAATTCCCAAAAGGCAGATTGGCCTCTTGGAGGCTAGGAGAATTTAATGGCATGGAAGGGGCTAGTCTGTGCCTGTAGGTCTCAGTGCCAGAGTGCAGACCGAGGCAAATTTAATTAACTAATGTGAAGGAGCCTTACAGCGCTATACTTCACACGTGTCAGGACAATCTAGAAGAGGAGTAAGTGATCTGTTGGTTGCTCACCATTGAAAAGGTGCGCTGAGTCAGTTGGTGGTGGCAGTAGGGACAGTACTTTTCACAAAGGGATCTATATTAGGGCAGACATAATTTCTTGAATCTTCTTTTTTTTAATGTCCAAACATTTGTTCTAGAGATGAATCATCATCCTTATTGAGCTTCATACAAGCCATAAATGTCTTCATTTTACAGCTCCTGCAGTAAGAAAATATTAAGTAAATAGGCTTGTGGGTAAAATATAACAACAAATTAATGCCATTTTTCTATTTATTTCCTATGGCTAGCCATCTCTAGGAAACAAGCTAAGAGAAGCAGAGGGTCTGTGATTCCCTATGCGATATTTTACAGACTTATTAGTTTATAAGGACACTTTCATCCTTTCTAAATGATGGTTATAACCGTTAGAAGTTTGCACTGCTTTTTTTTTTTTTATTTTTTATTTTAATGAACTCAAAGGAGTGCTTGAGGGATAGGTGAATTGACCTGAATTTTATCCTCAAACTTGGACAAACCTTTAATGGGGCCTTAAAAATTTCAGTTTATATTTAATTTTTCTTCTGTCTGAATAGGTTGGAAAAAAGGAACTTTTACATGATCCTCCCTGCTAAGTGCTTTAGCATGGCCAATACCATCACTGGATATTGATTGATAGCTTCATCGTACAAAAAAAGACCATCAAGCAATGACCTGAAGCGAAGTGGCCATCTGTCTACGTAGAGGAAAAAAAGAATTTCTAAAATACAAAGGGATAGATTGTTCTAACAGTTCCAATGCAATTATTACTTGTTGTATGTTGACTAGAGCGTACAGGATTGAGTGAGTATGATACCTAAACACAAATCAGTACATGCATACACACAAAAATAGATATAGTTCTCAGGCTTAAGAAAAGAACAGAGCAAGAAGTTATATTGTGACCAAGATGTTTGAAAATGACTTTGATTTTGGGACCTTCCATCTGTGAATTTCAAAATAGAGATTTTTATTCATAAGACAGGAGCTCATCATCCTCTGGAGCTCTGGACCTCTGGAGACACCTCAGTCTGGACAAAACATTGAAACTCCCAAATTCTTTTGAGAACCTGAGTCTTTTTGTAATTTTTCCAGCCTACAAAGCTTGTCGGCTTTATACTCTTGTACATACTGCATCATAAAAGAGCTCAGCTGCAACTGCATTGCAATCCGTTTCTGAGGGTTACTAGTAAAACGGGTGGGTCTGTGTCTGGATTCACCTTGATTTTGTACCTTTGCCATCCCACCAATACCAATGAGACCAATGCCACCAGTGGTAATGAGATTGCTCCTGATTTGCAACTCTGAAGCAATTGCAAGCCTTCCTTCCTTCTGGTAGCAAAGTTTCAAGCCTCTTTTACTAACACTCAGGAAAGCATATCTGAAATTCTTGCCTGCTTTATGTCAAAGCTGCATCTGCTAGGACAGCTTTATCTATGAAAAAGTGAATGAGGTTTCAGATAACCTTTGTGACAGACTCTTAAACTATATGTAGGTTCACAGTGTTAGGAGGCTGTGAGGTAAATTTAGATTAGCATGGACTAAATATAAATATACTGCTCACTTCCCTGAGCAGTTGATGTGAAGGGTTTAGACTCCTGCCAGAAATATGAGCGTAAGTCCGTGCTCTGCACTGATTTTCTGTGGAGGCTGGAGTAAATCACTGAGACATCCAGCCTCAAAGCTCGTTGGATGGGACCCTTGGCCTTCACTTCCCATTTGTAATGTAGAATAAGAATACTTAATTACTGAATAGGGACAGTTCAAAGATGTCTGAATCAGTTTGATGGCTAGGAATGTTTTAGCCACTGTACCAGTGAGAGTCCAGCAGTTACCTTGGCATGCAGAGACAAGTTTTAGTGGCATGACCTTTGCTCCAATACATGCCTGTTCTGTCAGCTCCTTAAAAGATAAAAATCCATTGATTCAGACATTTGGGGTTCAACAGGACACAATTATTAAAGTAACAAGGAAAATTACTAATTATATGGAACTAAGAATTTTTGAAGGTGAATCGATGGAGGCCTTGGATGAAAGGTATGTTTTATGCTCTCCCAGCGTATAACATAAAGGCAAAGGCTTTATATCAGCAAAGAGTAAAGCACCACTTCTTTGTTTCTTTAGCCTTTACGGGGAATATAAAGGAACAGGGAATTCTTCTTAAAAACTGATGCTGCAGTTTTGTTCACAGCAGCTGCTGATTGAACTGACAGTGTTCATTTAAACCCTCAGTCAGGCGATGCTTTTAAGCCCAGATGAAACCCACACCTGTTCAGGAAAGCACTGAGTCACATACCCACAGGCCAACATCATTTAAGTGCTGTTGACTTCAGTGGGATCTGAGTGTTTGCGGCTGCACCTTTCTTAAACAAGGTTGTTACTCAGAGTAGGACCTGAAGGCTGATCTTCCCTGAAGATGACAAGACTGTGTAGCATTCATTGGTATATGAACAAACTCTGAGTTTGGGTAGTTCTCCTAAGACTATGTTTCTTGAAATTTAATGTGCTTCATTGCATTTGTGTATTTCCAAAGATTTTCTAGTAAGTCCTCATTCATTAAAGCCTATTTTGGGAGTATTTTCTACATTGACTAGATTTCATTTGATTAAATTCTGTATCTAAAGGTATGTAAGAATTGCAGTGCTGCTATTTAAATTAGCGAGGGAAGCAATTTTTGTGCAATGTTGATTAAAAGATGGCTTAAACAACTAAGTATACTTTTCCTTTTATATTATTTTTTTTTTTAATTTGCAAGCCAGAGAGAAACCAAACAAACATCCCAAGACATTCATAATGGAAAGTGACATAGGGAACAATTTGTTCAGAACTGAGAGGTAAGACAGACTTCATATATCTGTCCAAATATATTGCAGTCACACAGAATCATTTTCCTTGACATTAGCTTTGGCAATGCAAGTACAGAAAAAGAAGAAAAGACCCATCCTTCCCCAGATCTCTGGGAAGAAGTCTGCAAGGGTTTTTTCCTAGTTTTAACCCAGGGGCTCATATCAGCACATTTGTATTTTAGAGAAGGTGAGGATCCAAACCTGAGTTTGAGTATTTCTGAGTTTCGATGAGAGTGAATACTTCATTCAGCTGACAAACCTGCGTACAGGCTTCCAGGCTATTTTTCATGCCTTACTGTCCCTGCTATAATGAAAGAAAATAGCTCTGGTTTGGCTTTTTGTGCGGATAATAGGAAAAGCAATGCAGAAGCCTAAAGGGCCTCTCTCAGCGGGCTAAAGCTTTCAGCATACCTGTAAAACGCAGCGCGGCCGTTCCCTGTGAATACGGATGCGGAGCCTGAAAACGCCGAGTAGCATCACTCCCTACCCCGGCCATCCCTGCAGGCTCCGGCTTAGCAAGCTGTTCCCCTCCGGGGGGTCCCAGAGGCGCAGGGAGCCTGTCTTCAGCTGTCCCCGGGGCAGGGCTACCCCCGGGGCAGGGCTCCCCACCACCCCCCCGGCCCCGCAGGAGCTGGGCTGCGTGTACCAGCAGGGCTGCGGGGATGGGAGCAGGGCGGTCGCAAGTGCTGAGGGAGGGATGGGCAGGAGCACAGGCGGGGGGGACGCACCTGTACGAGGCTGCCTTGCTTGAGGGGAAAAGAAGTGTAGGCAAAGGGAGCTAGCACTTGGTCACAGTTTTATTTACCGCTATTGATATAGACACAGAGACCCTGGGACATCCCAATCTACTGCTAATTGTCTCTTGTTGCTCCTCTGGCAAGCAACAAACTAATTTCTGGTTTCTTTTGCCTTTGCAGCTGATTTAATTACAGCAGCTCCTAAATCTGCTGTTGCTAGTTTGGCTATGGCCTTTGAGGTGAATTGTGGATTGCAAATATATGCTCCACTGCAAGACAAAACTGACCTAATTTTGTGCCTCAGGTGGCAAAGCTGCCAGTGCAGAACGTAGCTGAATATTGCAACCTCTGTTATAGACTGGGAGCATCGAAAGGGCAGCTTGAGGGCGGAAAGGGGGAATGTGCTGCCAACTCCCTCCACTGGCCACCCTGAAAGACAGAGAAACGTTAAAACAGAACAACTGCAAAAAAGTTAGAGAACATGAGAAGGTTGCCCTCCTGGCAAAACGTGAGGGGACTTCTGCTGCTAATTTGGCAACACTTGCAGGTTGCTCATAGATTGCTCATGTGAGGTAAACTGTGTTTAAGGAGAAGCAGTTTGTTCATCTGCAGCTTGTCTGAAGAAGCACAGGATGTGTCATCTGACTAACATAGACAATGAGATATTAAGCCCTGCCTTTAAACTACCCACGTACATATTATTATCAAAGTAAAATATGAGTAACACTATAGTAAGATAAATAGTTAAGTAAGGAAAAAACAACCCACAGGCGTGGTCAGTGCCGTCCAGTGCAAAAAGTTCCTGCTGTTAGTGGAGTTTTACCTGTGCTGAGAGTTCCTTCTTTAAGATAAGTATACAGTGCTAGGAAAAAGATCAATGGGCTGAAGCTCCACAGGTTCAAAAGGGGAAATGATGTGTGCTCAGCTCTATCTTTTTCAATTTTTTCCATATGTCCCTCTCTCCAGTCTTTGTTAGTATAAAACCAGACAGTGGCCAATCTTTTAATTGAATGTTGGGTGACACAGATCTACACATCTACACCCAGAAGAGCTAACCCACAAGGCTTAGCCTAGTTGCCTGTTGCAGGTATGTTTTCTTCAGTTGCTGCCAGTGAATTTCAATGAGTGTTGCATATCTCACATGGCAGAAATGATTTATTACCCATGTATTCTTATGTAAATTAAAAGATACAAGAGATAGATCACCGCTCAGAGACAAACTAACCTGAACTCTTCATGCAGGAGCCTGTTTTGATTCATATAAAAGGATTTTAGGAGATAAGAAGCTGACTGCTGGGCCTCATTTTGTAGTGAAAGAGTGGCACACGCCTCCTCACTTTGTCTAGCGTGGCTGCTTTACTCAGAGACTTGTACTGCCAGAACTTCAACTAATATAAATCAGGGAGTATTGATTTATCATGGCTGAGGATTTTGCCCTGTGCCTCCTCACTTGCCAAATGCTCAGTAGTTGAGTTGTCATTTTTCACAGAGCCCTGTTGTTTGGCTCAAATGCGTGGGCACAGAAAAATGACAGAACTTTCAAGTTTTAAAACTCACTTTTTATATTTAATGAAACTGCAAAGAGTGCACATATAGACTGGGTTAAATCTTTTGTGGTGGAGGCACTAGCTCCTGCTCCATGTGCTGAAGTTGCACAACCCACCTGTTGCAAAGATTATGGTAGCTGTCATGGCTGATGTCCTTCATCATTTCTAGACCAGATCAGCTTTAAGATGGATTGAAGCACTCAATAAAGAACAAATGGCACCTTTGGTGCGTTCCAAACTCAGCTGAACCGTTGTGTGATCCAGTAGCAAGAAGTCTATCCCTACTGCCTAAGGAATTAAAATTGTACTGTGCAAGACCTAATACTTACAAAGTAGGACTTTATGCCTCAGAATTTGAGGATAAAAATGAATTAGCTGGATCAAACCCTTTTCACAGCTAAAAGATGAAATTGTTGCCTTACTTTAGATGTATAATTTCTTAATGTTAATTTTTAGTGACGATTGTTTATTCAGCAAGTACGTGTGGGAGAGCCCTAGCTTAAATGTCCCTGAATCTGTTTTAGAGTGGTTTGGAGAGGGCTCCAGGCAGCATCTCTGCACCTCAAACTCACACAATCAAGCTTCAAGGATGACATTGCTTTCGAGAGACTTTATCATCTTATGATTGTTGTATGAGATAAAGGACCATAGACACAATTACAAGGCTGTGAGTCTGATGTTTAATGAGCCCATAAGTAACACAATGGTCCAATTCTTCTATGGATTTCACACAACAGGATGGCCGTATTGATACTTTTGTATTATGATGCCTCCAATAGAAGGGAGTTGCAGCACTAGAGAGTTCAGAGTTACAGTGCTAAGGATAATCTGGCAACTGTGTATATCAAAAGGCCAAATGACATGTTAAATAAAGAGAAGTGTGAAAAGAACAAAGCAAGACCTCACTTTAAGAGCTTTAATATGTACAAGTATGTCTCAGCTTGAACAAATGGAATATTTTTTTCAATTAAATAAGAATGAACCATATGTACTGTTCAGAAAAGGAAGCAGATAAAGCACAGCATTTCAAAACAAGCAGCTGTTCAAATATAAATTTCCTGTTTATTGAGATCTCAGTTGTACCAGAGTAAAGGTCTCAGAGTGGCTGAGCAAGTCAATCATTATATACCTTGTTAGTGTGACAGCCCCCTGTGTATTGTTTGACTGGAAATAAAACACAAATAGCCCAAACCCCTACTGTGCCTGCTTCATGGTGCATAAATCTATTGTGTGTCATGTCACTTAGAGTTTTGATGGCAGGCTACCAAATGGCAGAGGAAAATACACAATCAAACCTTCATTTTCATAAATGAAATTAAGGTACACACAGGAAATATAGAACAGAAGTGTTTTCATTAGTGCTATTTCAAGGGTCCATCACTCAAAATGGAGACTTTTGCAAGCCCCACTGAACATTTGATTACATATGCAAATGAGTGGGTTTCCCAAGTATATGATATTTTATTTTCCAACGTCGACGGCTTTTTGTAATAATAAACCTCTGCCAAATTATTTTCACTAGCATTATGTCTTGTACCTGGTTGGACTGACAAAGACAGAGCCCTTGGGCTCTGCCATCACTGCCACTAGCCGCTGGTGTGCTCCAAGGGCTTCCTTCACAGAAGCCTCCTTGGAGGTGTACCTGTGTTAGACATGGTTAAAGACCAAAACGTGTGACTCCAAAGTCAACAATATAACCAGAATGAATGCCAAAATGAAGTTTGGGTTAGCTGGTATCTTCAAGCCCAGTGTTTTCTTTACTTAATTACTTGCACTTAGGAAACACCTAAAAATAATTGACTAATTTTGTTGGGCATTGAACAGAGCAAAAGTGAAAAGAAAGATCTTACCCCTAAACCTTGTGATCTAAACTGGCATGTACACTGTGCTAGGCAAACTGTAAAATTTGGGCAAAAGAATAAAGACACCCCGTAAAGATAATGGTTTCCCCTTCCTCATATGCATCACTTCGGGATCTAAGAAATAAACCAGATAACTTTAAGAATTAGATTTCACAACTAGACTTTGAGAAAAATGAATCTGGTATTGTGTAGTAGAAAAAGTTGGCTACCAATTTTTAGATTAAGCTGGATCTTGTCAGCGTTATCACTCTTTATTTCCACTGTAATATTCCTTCCAAAACTTGAAACATCTGTTTGTTTTATTTCACTGAGCCCAGGGGGTCCCGTGACTGAAATCATGCCTAACTTAGGAAAGCTGGTCCCCAAAGAGGGGAGGGGGAAACAAAACAAGAGGAAAAGAAAACAACTAAACCAAAGAAATGGTGCATGGGATCCAGTCTGCTGAACCTGAGCACTGAACTTGTTTTGAAATGCCAGGTGCACGGTGAGGCAGTCCTGGAGCAAGTGGCAAGTCTCCTGTCTTGTCTGTGGCAAGAATTCATGTGAAGGTCTCCAAGGGAAGCTCCTGTCTGCGTAATGTAGATACTACCTGTCTTCACAAAGTTTTGTCTTGTTACAGGCATTTTTCCCCTTTGCTGCAGAAAATCAGCCCTATAAATATATCATAAAAGCAATTGGGACAAGCACAGGCACAGAAGCATATCTGAGTATTCAGCCTTTGTGCTAATAATGGGTGACCATCAAGAGATGCTCTCTTCTGAGGCTCCAGCGGTATGATGGTACAGTCAACAGCAACTGATGGGACTTTCAGAGTTACCTGGAGATTGTAGACATCCACATCCTGCTGGTGTCTAGCAGGAATGCAGAGTTTAATTCCTTCAAATGTCTTGGGTAAAATTCTCCCTTGAAAGAGAAGGTAAAAACGCTTAAACTCAGCCACAGTAAGAGCATAAATGAAAGTTGCTGGTGGTGCGATTTTATACTTATATTCTGACTGGTAAGGCAGTCTGGAGAAAAAAATACCTTTCCATTAATTAAAATTAATTCTGCTCTGATAAAAGCATTTTCCCTGCATGTTGTTTTCTCCTAACTGTCCTATTCGAGGTGGGAGTTCCATGAGGGAGAACAATGATTTTGGCTCCAAATTTGATGGCAAGATTGGACATTTTTGGTTGCTCTTCCTCGGTAGTGTCGTATGATTAACATTCAGTTTTAGGCTGAACTGCTCATGCCTAAGAAGCAAGTGCTGCATTAGAATGCTTTTTTTCTGGGGAAAAAGAAAGCGTTAGTTAGACCTTTAAGGGCTGGAATAGGGGCAGGTACAAGTTATTAATCCACTTGAAGGTAACCTAACAGAGGAAAAAATGCTTCCCTAATAAAGAAATTTCTACTGCATATTTCCATTATACTGTGAAGAGTTATTTTAGTGTAAAACAATACTAAGAATAAATGTATATGGATGGTAGAGTGTCTTGCTGAATGCTTATTCTGGTCAGATGAATGTTTTCTGCTGAAGTTTGCTATTCTTCCTGCTTTAGGCCATGAGTGTTGCTCTGATTAGTTATTATCAATAATCTTTTTCTAGTCAGCAGCTGCTAACTGCTAACCTAAACCTCTTTCAATAACAAACAGGTAATGGACCAGACCTCCAGGAGGTATAAACCAACATGGGTGTATTGACTGTACTGAGCACTACGTGTCTAAATCAGCTGACCCCGCTTATGACTAGAGCCTGAGCTCAGCACACTTCAAAAGACTACAGATGTGACATGATGAAAGCCCTCAAACTAGTAATACTTCTCCTTTAATGGAGGAAAAGACCCTACATTCCCTATTTTCACCATTCACTTTACTCTGTGGTTCTCAACACTGCACATTCGTTTACAGAATTAGCTTTTGATGCCAAAAAATCCAAGAGTACTTAAGCTGTCTGTCAAAACCTCCTTTCCCCTCCTTGTTACTTTACTTTCGGCTCCTGACCCCAGGCTCACAGGAGGCCATGGAAGGACTTTCATTATGGTCAGCAGCTCTGAGATTGAGCTCTTTGGTACTCGTGATGGAGCTCTCCCTTCTCACATTCCCTCCAGCATCTCCCTTCTTCAGGCTAGATGAGGCCTGGATTTCTATGAAGTTAAATTCTTTAAAAAAATCACACCGTAAATAAGCAGTCAAATGAAAAAGAATGTCTTTCTTAATTTATTTCAAAGGGCGCAAGTGAATTTTTCTCACCTTGTTCAACCCTGGTTACATCTTTTGCTCTGTTTTACAACTAGCAGAATTCAAAAAAAGCAAACGGATACAGTGAGCTTCAAATTAGTTAGTATTGTTGAATCTAAACCTTGACCGGAAATTTGCTGCTCTGACTACAGTTTTCCTTCTTCCATAGAAAAGTGGGCCTCAGATATGATCTCACAAACAATATAAAGCAACACTATGCAACTTCATTATTCACTACGTCTCAGGAGGATGGCATAATTATCTATGTTAAGAAAACGAACAGCAGATGGTACACTGCAGATTTGCATGTTTGCACCACTTATTAGTTTATAGAATTAAGAAAGCAGATTTTAAGATTTTAAAAAATATTTTCCCTAGAAGTGATAATGAAGTGGTTTTTGTATCCTCCTCTGTTATGCATAGACTTCTCTATGTGATTTTGCTGCAAAGGTCCCCTCTGAGATGTTAGTTCATTTTTCAATATTTGACAGCAACGGTTATTCATTTGTATGTAGAGATCTAATTCTCCCTGTGATGATTGATTCTGTCTGCACATAGTTTTAGTTCTTCCTATAGAATGGAGAAAGAATTGTGAAAATATAAATTAATACTTTATGTGTTTAATTACTTAGTATCACCAGCCATGCGAAAGATCCTTTAGTAAAATACTTATTTTGACTGTGCTGTTTGCTCTCTACTTTTCAGGAGTCAGATTATGAGAGCTACTTCAGGAACATTGGTGTTGCTGACAGAAGATCCCAAAAGAGGGAGTCTGAGTTTTTTTCAGCTATTTGTTCTTGCCTCTATTTCTGTTTTTCTGAACATATTATTTTTCCCATACACGATTTGAAAGCAAATGAAAAGGGTAACAAAGTCTATTTCTGGTTGACTATACTCATGCATTTGATTCCATTTTACTTGAGAAGAGACACTACAATTTGGTGTAGCACAGATGTGTATTCTTAAGATAGAAAAAAGTGATCTGTGAAAAAGATCAGATTGACAGCTCTGGGAACTGAAGGCTTGTACTCATTCAGCCAACTGAACACAAGCTATAAGTGTGCAGTCCTCCCTCTCTTTACCCCATTAAGATGCTCCAGTTCTTTATTAGAGAAATCCCTACAGGTTAGGATTTGTGCCAGGTCAGTGCTTGGCTTCTCTGAGGAGCAGCCCATCAAGGGACTGGTATCTTGTGGTTGAGAGGATGTGGAAATCTGTCTGGAAGGAAATAATCTGAGCGAGTTTGACCAGGCAGAACATGAATTTGGTGTTACTGCACGTCCTGAGCTTCTCTGGACAAGCAGGGGCTGGGAGCTTGTGCTTCAGTATGGATCCCAAGCTGCCATTACTGAATCTTTCCAAAATCCTGCTCCTCCTCCCCCTAACCACACCATGGCACATGAAGGTGCTTAAGCCTCACATGTGGAGGAACGCTGAATTCTTAAGCATTGCAAATTAAGATCACTGACATGAATTCTATATACATATTTTAAGGGATTATCAGTCCTCCAGAACTTACTTTTGACAAAAAAATAATTTTTTATTTTGTAGGTTTTTCTTTAAAGGAAAAGTAAACAACAACTTTGAAACACTAGGGCACTCCAGCCATATTTTAGTTGCTATAAATACAAAATTATACCATAGACTTAATTTCAGTTAGGTCAGTAATGGCAGGAAACTATCAACACTTCTGTTCTCAAAGCAATCAGTGATAATTTACAGCTAGGGAGAGCAATCAATATGCAGGAACTGGCTTCATTTTAGGTAAATTGAAATCTTTGACCTGGCAAGGACTGATGCCTTGCTCTAAACTAGACTAGAATTTCCTGTAGTTGAAGGGGTAGTCCAAATTATTGCATTAATTTACCTAGAAGTAGTAGGTACAGGGACATGTCGGTTCACTGGGAAAGACTTCACTTTTTTTCCTACCTATTTATAAATTACCTGCCTGAATAACTACAGGTGTAGTATTTATATGCTACAGATATTATGCACCCAAAATAACAGAGTTTTGGGCACTTTGCATCACATAAACACCAGGTGATAGGAGGTCTGACAAATTGAAAACCTTCCCTGGAAAGTCTCTGGTGTCAAATCACTTACAACTTTTCCCATTTTTGGCCAGATGGGTTCGTATTTTTTATGCTGGACATCTATCTCTAACTGAATGCTTAAAGAAAAATCAAGGGGTAGTGGATTTGAAAATGTAGGTTGTTTCCACTCATTAGAAAAGCTTGGGAACATAAAAGTAAGCTTTCAAATTTGGTTATTTCTTTCTCTCTCTCAACATATATGTCATAGTAATCCTCACTGGGAATATTACAAGGAGGTGTTTCATGATAACATCTTCGAAATCCTCCAAACACAGCTGAACAGAGACTTTGTACTCAAATAATTTCAAGATTTTGAACAGAACTTCCTACACTCCCAAAGATCATTTTGTGGAACAAACCAAATAATCGTCCCTTGGCTTGTCCGGCCCGCCAGCCGCACCCAGGAGCAGGCAACACGAGGCAGCCCAAAGCACGTGGTGGCCCCGTCCCTCACYGGTGGGCCTGGGTGACACTGCCCTTGCACCTCCGCAGCCCTTCAGAAATGGAGACTGGCTCCTCACGAATGTCTCACGCTGGTTTGAGTTTATCAGTTGGTTAGGGCTCATGGTCACATTTGCAAGCCGGGGAAGAAGCTTAGCATTGAAAAGTTCCGTAACTGTGAAGAGGTATATACTCAGCCCATCTCAAAGTTTATATCATTTCTCTGCCTGCTTTTTTTTTGTTTCTACTTGGCCCATAATTTGTAATGGTATTGAATTTTAATATAGCAAATGGATCTTAAACTGACAGAGCGATTCCTTGACAATCCATGTTAGTGAAATAGTATTTTGAGGGCCTCCAGTTCTGGCTTGAAGTCCCCTAATTTTAGCTGAGGTTCAGTCCTCCATGGCTCCAGAGATCTTTTATTTGTTTCATTTGTACTGGAAAAAATCACAGCCTCCCAGAAAAACACCTTACGTAGCTTGTCATGCACTTAGTCCCCGTAGGTAGGCTCTCGCTGTGTCAGGGCCTCTGGTTTAATAATTCTATTCTATAAATATTCTGGCTTGATAGGGGCTTTGCTGATTAATGTTGTCAGAATGGGATGTGCTGAAAAACACCTTCTGAGGCATTACATGAAAGGCTCAATCTAACAGATGTATGAGATCAGTTTATTGTCATGTTCTTTTACCAGGAAAAGTCAAGACTTTGAGCTAAATCAATGGTGCAATTTGTTTAATGTGAAGTTTGATTTTGCTTGAGTCAGACCTCACTGGTCTTTTCTTTCTCTGAGGCATGCTAATAAGTTTCTTTTTAAGTTTCTGATTTCCTTTATCTTTTTCCTGGATTTGCTTCTCCTGCTGTGAGTGAGTTATTTGAAGGATATTTATTCTTAAAGTAGGTTCCTTCCTGCCTGGACTGAATGAAAATATCTTGTGGATTCTCCTGACTTTTCCAGAAGTATTTTGATCCTAACACTTTATGTACAACAAAAGTCTCACAAACACTGAGCAGGGGCCTTTGCTTTGATGAAACTTCTAAATCTTGTGTTATGAAATACGGAAATGCTCTGGCGTTGAGGTGGAAAATATACTTAGATTTAATATGCAAAAATGAAATCTGCAAAAACAACATTACATCCTTGCAGGAAATAGAGCTTTATCTGGGAAGACTGCATTCAAAGGATATAATCTTGAATATGGATAAAGGAGATGTCTATGATAATTTGTATTGAGTTCCTGGTTATTAAGAAATTATATATGCAATTGCATATTCTGGAATGAAAGCTGTGGCACTAACTTTTTTTCTTTTTGTAACTGCTGCCTGGTTATCCCTGTGCTGTTTACAACCACTTGGAAGGGGGTCTTYATGCTCTGCAATGCTTTACATGGTGTGTTGGAGGTAGGTGCTGGCAGTGGGGGGGGCTGCAGGGCGGCCCCTGTGAGGAGAGGCCGGGGCTGCCTGTGCCAGACACAGCCGGTGCCAGCCGGCTCCAACGGACCCACCACAGGGCACTGCCGAGGCCCTCAGCCAAAATGGTGGGACCTTAGGGCCATTTATTGTCGCTGTTTTGCATTACCAAAATCTGTTTTAATTGGCAATAAATTAAATTAATTCTTCCCAGGCTGAGTCTGTTTTGCCCATGATGGTAACAGGTAAATGATCTCCCTGTCTTTATCTTGACCCATGAGCTTTTTAATCTCATTTTTTCTGCTGTCCTGTTGAAGAGGGAGAGTGAGTGAGTGGCTGGGTGGGCATTTGGCTGCTGGCCAGCCTAACCCACCACATCTGGACATGTATGATCCAGAATTTATTTGAACTGGCCTTTATTTTAGCTTTCATTTTAAAGCCTGAATCATCATTTTCTGGCAAAGCTGAATCTATGGATGTTTCCTCTTCTCTCTGTCTAGCTATCATTCTGAGAAATACTTACCATTTAAATGCATGCAGGAATAGAAAACAGAAGGAACACTAAAAAAGAAAAGTCTTGTCTCCAAATTGAGAGAGGCATATTTCCAAGCTGGTCTAGGATCAAAGCTTTCTTACGTGGGACAGAAATCCAATTATTTATTGCAATAATGATGTAGCTGGAAAGGCAATCATTAGTGATGCATAGGTCAAATGCACTTCCGAGGTATAGAATCATAGAATCACAGGATAGTTTGGGATGGAAGGGACCTTTAAAGGTCATCTAGTCCAACCCCCTGCCATGGGCGGGGACATCTTCAACTAGATCAGGTTGCTCAGAGCCCCGTCCAGCTTGATGTTGAATGTTTCCAGGGATGGGGCACCCACCACCGCTCTGGGAAACCTGTTCCAGGTTTTCACCACCCTCATCGTAAAAAATTTCTTCCTCAAATCTGGTCTAAATCTACCCTCTTTTAGTTTAAAACCATTTCCCCTTGCCCTGTCTGTGAGTTCCTGTATGTGACTTTTAATGAGGGAAGCCTACTTCCCCCGGCACTCGGCTCCGTAAGGACCTTGCACCAGCTCCCCAGTGGCAGAGTCAGTTGGTGTTGCTGGTTGGCAAAGCCTTGCAGTCAGTCCCTGCCTGGACGCTCACCATGTGAGCACCATAGGGCATCCGACACATCCGTGGGAATTTGTCTTCCCTGGGCTTGAGCAGTGGTGAGACACCGCCCTTTACTGCAGCTCATGTTTGTGGGAACAGAAAGTCGTCCTTTCCTTAGTATTACATCACTACCTGCATGAGGCAGTAAGTCCACATTTCTGTGTTCTCAGTGTCTTGAGGAGTATTTTACAGATATCTCTCTCCTGCAGCTCATGGCTTCTTCCCAAACTGAAGAGCTCTTCTCTCTGTCTGCTTTTCAGGTCAGAGAACCAGCTGCAATACTCACACAGGATCCCTCTTACTACAAAAATACTCAATTTGTCCACATAGCTTTTGGAGTCTCATTGACTGCCCTTAGACATTATGGTTATACAAGCTAGTATTAAGACCACAGCTTATTTACTCTCTTTCCAAACTCTGCCCCTCAATCTTGAGATTTGGGATTTGACATTACCTCAGTTCCTTGGCTGGAACAACCATAAACCCTGATGAGCTGTCACTGCACCCCACCGATGGGCAGAATGGGGGCAAGTTGTGCCTGCCTGACTACAGCTTCACACACCTCAGAGCTTTTTCCTGACCTTCTCAGCACTCACTGGTTATGTTGAATTCAGCAAGGAACAGTGGTAGTGGATCTGTGGTGAGAAATGGTGCCAAGGACCATGTGTCCACATGATGTGCTTTTCAAGGATTTTCCTTTTGGCTGGCTCTAGCCTGGTCCTGTGGCTTGAATACCCATTTGTGGCTGAGGTACATTAGATGTCCTCCTGGAGGGCTTCTCTGGGGGTACCTCACCTCAAAGAAATCTAGTTCATGTGCTCTGCTGCTGCCTCACTGTGTGGAGAGTAGTGATCTTTGAGCAATTCCTGGCTTGAACCAAAATGCTGATGCAAATGCACCATAGGCTGTACATGAACAACTTCTCTAAGTTGTCATAATGAGCTTTTGGTTTTGCTGTGTGCGTAGCTATGACTCAGTGATGCTTTTATTTTGTGTGTCCTACTTCTACTTTTCTGATACTCATCCTAAGAGGCAAGAAGGCTGTATTTGTTTGCTTCTCAGACACAATGCGGGCTGAAAAGGAAAGCACATGCTATCTTAATTTTTGTTCCCTTTTTAAAGCCTGAAAATAGTTGAGTGCTTGTTCTGTGTGGAGGAAAACAAAAAAATGTTTAACAACCAAACAGAATTTAGCAAGAAATATCATAAGAAGTGCTTTGTTGCACTGGCAAAGTTCCATTTATAAAAGCATCCTCCTTTCAAATATTTAACATGATCTGGCCAGTTTAAGTATTGTCACAGGCTAGTAATAAAGTTTCTAGTAGAGGACAGGTGGTACGTGGAGAAATAGATGGGGATTATCTACTATTCTATTGATTCACTTTTTAAAAAGAGATCTGCTCTTTCTGTAGATCACAGAAACATTTCCAAAACATTTCTCTTTAGAGATTTCACGGCTTCTGAACCATTTCCCACATTTAAAAATCAACCCTTCCCCCCTGAAAACATGGTTGGTTTTTGTATCTTATGTCCTGGACGTACTGCTGTAAACTGCAAACCATCTAGCATGTTTGGAAGTAAGGTCAGCAACATCTTTGTCAGCACCGTGGAGCTCTGTCATCCATCAGTAAATCTAGCAGTAAGGAGAGTTTGCAGAACTCAGATGCTTTTCTTCAGCCTGCTGTGCTGGGCGTCTGTCACATGGCCCATTAATGGCAAGATGTTGATACTCTGTCATTTTTCACAAAGTTGTGAGTGGTCTATGAGCCAAAAGCAGATAAAAAGACAAATTAACTCATGCAGCACGTAGCACTCTGCCCATGATCCGCCTTCCCTGCCTAGACAGGGGAAAGATTGGAGCAGTATTTCCAAAAAGTACCCATTATTATTCAAATTTCTCAACGCAGCCGTTTTGAAGTGTGGTTGCATAATATTTGTGCAATGTTGTGTTAAGAGAAGTGCTTATCACAGACCTGAGACCTCAATTTGGAAAAATAATGGTATTGCATGTTTGATTAATGCTTTTCTCTGATACTGATCAACGGCAGTGCAGTAGGAGAAGCGTGGGCCTCCTCAATCTGCCAACAAGAAGGTCTTTCAAGCTTGCCAAGAAAACTGCTATTGTTTGTGCCCAGGCCCCAGTCTCGCAAGCTGTTCTGTGCGGGTGGACCTCAGCGCTTCACAGAGTCCCGGTGACTTTGTTGACTACAGCAAAATGGAGAATTCCACAGCAGGAACACTATAAATCCCTGATTGCTTGGAAAATGGGCTTCAGATCCCTCTGAAGAACAGCTCAGCCCACTTGTATGCAAATGGACTTACTGCTACAGGGACTGGATTTGATGCTCTTTTAAAAAAGCTCTGTAGAGCTAGAATATGCATTTTATGCATATTTACATTGTAAGCTGAAATTCAAGGAGGGATGTGATGAAAGGATGAATCTCTTAGCAGATTCTGCCATGTCAGAATCACACAATATGTGTGTCCTGCTTGATAGGCAAAACTTAAATTGGCAAGGTGAACAGAGCTCAGTATGTCTTCCGTACAGTCGCTATTTCTATGAGCAGAATAAATTGTCTGTGTGTCTGAGGACAGGAGCCCTGTATGCTACTTAGCACCATGTGCACACAGAAAGGAGAATTAAGAGCTGTACTGAGGCTGGCTTTTGGTTTGTTAAAACTAACATGTCCAAGAAAGATGGAAACAGAATTTGACTCTGTCATCTGGAGTTTGGGTACATGTCGGTGTTTGGGTGCGTGCTGGAGTCTGGGTAAGCACCGGCATCCCCAGGCTTTGGACAGCCTGGCAAGCTCGGGGGCGATGTGAAGCCTCTGAGAATGCTGAGCTCTGGTACCACGCTTTCCATGGGACAGCATTTGGGTTGGACAAGAAACAGGGGCTTAGAGACACAGCCACCTCTGTCTCTTGGCGTGTCTCTCTTCTGTCTCCCAGGGTCAGGCAGAAACCATGCGGACAGCAAATCAGACATAGCACCCAAGACTGTTATTAAGCCCTGTTGTCCAAAGTCTGTGTTAACGCTGTATAGAGCATCCAGGAGAAGAATCACACTAAAAAAAATCCCCAACTTGCTCTATCCCAGGCTTCAGAGGGATTTTTTTCCCATTCTAATATGGATTGGATGCTTAATTTTTTTGCTTTATTCATATTACCTAATGTAACAAATTCACGATTCTTCTAAATAGACACTGTAGATAGTGAATGGAAGGTGATGGCCTGGTTTGCTCCAAAATACGTGTTTTTTATAGCTAAGACTTGAGAAAAGACAGGAAAAGAAGTATTCCCAGAACCGAGGAGAAGAACAGGTGGAATATTGTGCCTGCAAACATGTATATTTCTCTGCCCTATTTGCCAACCAAGTATTACAAGAAAGTGTGGAAAACTATAATCGCTACAAATACACTACAAACAACTGTGAAAGCAACTTGTTTTTATTTTCTCAAGCCATAAATGGAAAAATACGTATTAAAACATGGGTTAGTCTCCATCTACAGAGCTCTAAAATGAAACCTCTCCAGATTTTTAAATGTGTTTGATGTATTTCCCATTTGTATTAATCAGATTCAATTATTTAGAACTAAGTCTTTAAGTTCTGTTAATATAAACTTACCAGTCCCCGTGCTGTAAATTAAATTTTTATTTTATTTCTATATATGCTTTCTCTCTTACTTTAATGCCAAAGGTTTCTCTCTTGTCTAATGGCTATAATGAAAGCTTTTACTGCTAAATTAAAATAAAATGAGTTAATGGGTACCCAGTGCCTTGTTCTAGTTAAAATGTGCATCAATTTGCAATGACCACTGCTTTGGGATTGTAACATGTGTTCTATCTTAGGCAAAGCGTAGTGAGTGGTGTGAAATTTAGATTCAAAAGTGCCTAATCTGCTCTTCTGTAAACCTATTTATAGTTTATTTCACTTACTAATAGCCTTACCACACTTTAACAAGTCACATTGAAATTTTGCATGGCAGGTGATTGCTTCAGATGACTGATTTTTTACAATGTTATTGAAAATGGTTTAGATATTCAGAGAATGAGATTAAGTGAAAAATGGATAATTCAATTTTTTTAAAATTTGCTCCTTTATGATGAGAAACAGCAGTAGATTTTTCCAAAGGAATACACCTATGGTCAAGTGACTTTTACTGTTCCCATGAATATCCACTCAGGTATGAAGGAAATAAAATCCTTAGATAGAAGAGGGCAGATTTAATTTTAAAGGTGTTATTTTAAAATTAAAGATAATGTTGACTTCCAGACCTTTGTTTCTAAATTCCTAATTCTCCTTATTATAACATTCTGTGTGAAACTGAAGTGTGGATGGGATTTCGTATGATATATGTAAGCAATCACAGAGATGAATTCACCTTTCTAGGTTAGTAACACTTTCAGCAAGAACAGGTTTGAGCCCACTTATTCTCAACCAGTTTTGAAAGTACAATGCAATATATTACCACTAATACTCCATCAGCACTATTTGCAAGTAAAATATTGCACTTCTAGGAATTCTTTTTGTGTGTGAAATATGTATGGATAGCTTCTCTGCTATGTGCTGAAGCCTCTTAGCATGTAAAATAACTGTCCACAAATGATGGCTGTTCTTTTCAAGGTTTGGAGATTTGATGAAGAAGGGTTGATGAGATTTGTGTACTTCATGGTAACCTCATCTTCAGGCAAAGGAGGCAGAATGCACCGTGCACGTCTGCACAAAGCTCAGGATGGTCCCTGATGCAGCCCTGTGACTCCACACTACAGCATGTGTCCCCTGTATACAGTTTAGTGTCCGGGGTCTCCTGAGCAAGCTCTTGTGAAGCAAAAGAGCAGCTGCAGGAGAAAGCAATAAAAATGCAAGAGCTCTGCACCTAATCTTATCACTTGTACCTGCAAACCTGTAGTTAACCAAGTCAGATGCTCCTTCCAGCCAATTTAGGAGGCCTCAGCTCCAGAAGACCTCACACCTCCCCAAGTCCTGCCAGAGCTTCCAGCTGCCACCGCCATATCCACCTCGCTCAGCTGAGCTGTCTAGTTTTACACAACTCTATATTCTGCTCTGGTATCTACTTGGTTTGGATGCGTTTGCCAAAAGCTGAAGCTTATATTTATAGAGAAATTATTTGCAAATGTACAAATGAGCTCAAATAAAGATTTGCAACAATTCATTCAAATTCAGGCACTTATCCACAGACACTGGAGTTTGTTATGGCACTGACTCTTTAGAGGCCTTTTGATGGGAAAAATACTAAGCTGATATTATTTTTTCTTGAATTTATGAAACACATGAGCATGTAGGTACATTTGTAATCTGTGGTCATTATTTTCCCGTAAAAAAAGGARTTGTCAGGTATGCTGTAAACTCTCTAAAGAGCCTGTGTTCAAATGCAATAAAAAGATCTTGTTCACTTGGACTTTAAGAAAATATTCGTATTAGCTAACAAATGGTTCTCTGCTAACAAACACATCTAGCTGAATTATTTATTTAAATCTGGGAAATTAGGCATATTTCTTTGAGTAAATTATATATGAACTATCGTATTCATTAGTCTACCAATTATGTGGCTGGCTGACACATTATCTAACAACGTATTAGATGACTGTTGTCCATCAGTGGATCAATACATTATTTACAATATGGGATTTTTTTGCATTATTTAGCCAGAACTATTAGGAAATATGTTGTTTAGTGAAGTCACAGGACAATTTATGCCAAATGATATTTGACCGATTGTGTTGTGATGTCAAGATTGCTTTACACAGCAATACTGCAGAAAAAATAGTGTCCTTAAGTGTTTGGTCTGAATTTTTTTTATCCTTTTCCTCTTCAGTTCATAAGACACACTTCCATTTATGTTTACACTTCTGTATATTTCCACATGAAAACAGAAAAATATGGCAGTGCTTGAGGAAAACAGACAAATCAATGAAGCTCTTAAGATGTGCTGCAAATCTCCCTTCGGTGCTGCAGGACCTACACCCTTTGGTTTTTGCATTTGAAGAAAATCAACTGCTAATTAAAATCCAGCTGAGAAGACTCTACCTTCAAACAAATTAAATCTGCCAGATACCTTGGGATGGCCTTTTGACTTACCATAGAGATCAAATTTTGACTCCTCACGGTTCGGAGGGGGAAAGTGACAGACAGTGTCAGAAGAAGATCACACTTTTTTCACTTTTGAAGAGTTTTATAAAGTGTAATAACATTTTTTCCTTTTTTCTTTTCCTTATACACAGGAGGCAAGAGCGAGACTCGACCTCTAGCCTGAATGCCTGCTGGCATTCGGCTCTGCTCCCAGCAATTAGTAACTCCCCACCTGGTGCCCTGTGCTCAAAGGAGAAAGTCATTCAAGATGGCCATTTATCAGGTTTCGATAACTTCCCCTCTTCCCCACTGTGCCAGCGTGGCCCTGAGGCAGCGAGGCCGGGGGCTGCTCTGGATCCAACCCATACTGAGGGATGGAGATAGGGGACGTCTTTTCCAGGACAGTTTGTTTACGCCCTGAGGGGCCGGGGCACTGCAAGGTGGTGAAATCACCAGGTCCGTCTTCAGGATGGAGCTTGCCTATCAAGAGGTGTCGGAGAAAGTGTTACCAGCATGTTCAGAAGTTGTTCAAGCATATTGCTGCCCAGCAAACGCCGCGCTACTCAGTGTTTCCTCAATTTTGATGGGCTCACCAGGTGGACTTCTCAGGGGGGGACAATAGTCCATTAAAATGCACCCTGCTGACAAAAGCCCAGGCTGTCATTTCTCCTCAGCAGTGGGACAGCAGAGTCAGAGGCTAAAATGCTCCTATGAGATTCCCCTTCACAGATGCTGCTGCGCCCTTTGGGGGTGAGGGCCACAAAAGGCACAGGTGTGGTGGTCTCCCCAGCTTTGCTGCCCCCAGCACCGTGCTGCACTGCACAGGAAGAAATGCAAGGGGTTAATTCCCCCCTGAACCTGGATGGGAGGAGCACTGGAGACCCAGAACGGATTGCTGCTTCCCATGGAGAGACAGAAAGCATCAAGGCAGCTGGGCATGGCCAGTGACAGGGTGGTCAGGGTCAGAAGAAAGGAGAGAAGTATATACGAGAAGTGGGAGAAGATTCTGAGGTAGGCACAGATCATGTTAGTAGCTTGCATTTTTTGAGCCCTGTTTGGTGAAATAACCATAAAATTACTTGGTGCATTCCTAAGCGTCAGGTTAACTGGGCAAATTCCTGTCCTGAGACTGTATCCTGCAGACTGCATCTATTTTCTGCACAGGGGGAGAACCAGAAGAGTTCTGTTTTATGTTTGCAAATAAAATCTCTAATTGTAAGGCCCAGCTGTAGATAAATCCTCATCACCTCATGACTGTACAGTAGGGGTCACAGTGCTTTCCTGCCTCACTGTGGGGCAGGAAAATCCCATTCCCTAACAGGTGCTAAAGCATAATAAAAATTGCTCAGGGTTGCTTGTAAATGGTTATTCTTTTGTTCCAAGTAGCGCTATGAAAATCACTGCTGTATTCTACACAAAGAATCACTAGGTCGTGAGGCAGTTACTATAGAAAAGTAAAAATCCTAGAAACGTAGAATTACAGAATCACAGAATAACTGAGGCTGGAAAGCACCTCTGGAGATCATGTAGTCCAACCACCCTGCTCAAAGCAGGGTCAGTGAGAGCAGGTTGCCCAGGGCCATGTCTGGTCAAATTTTGAGACTCCACAACCTCTCTGGGTCACCTCTTCCAGTGTTCAACCACCCTCACAACTAAAAAGTATTTTCTATTGTTTAAATGTAATTTCCTGTATTGCAATTTGTGCTCAGTGCCTCTTGTCCTGTCACTGGACACTACTGAGAGGAGCCTGGCTCCATCTTCTTTACCTCCCCATAAGATATTCATACACAGGGATAAGATCCCCCCCAAGCCTTCTCTTCCCCAGGCTGAACAGTCCCAGCTCTCTCTCCTTATATGTCCAGTCCCTTAATCACCTTCACAGCCCTTGGCTGGACTCTCTCCAGTGAATCCATGTCTCTCTCATTCTGGGGGGCCCAGAACTGGACACGGTACTCCAGGTGTGGCCTCACCAGTGCTGAGTAGAGGGAAAGGATCACCTCCCTTGACCTGCTGGCAACATTTTGCCTAATCCATCTGAGGATACCATTAGCCTTCTTTGCAGCAAGAATTGCTGGCTTATGTTCACCTTGTCCACGAGGACCCCTGGGTTCTTTTCTGCAAAGCTGCTTTCCACCCGGTTGGTCCCCAGCGTGGATTGTTGCCTGAGGTTATTTCCCCCCTTGGGGTAAGACCTGGCATTTCAAATCATCACCCCCAAGGGAAGGAGTCCATGGCATGCCTGTCCATTACTTTCACATGTAGCAGTGTGCACAGCCTTGACTGAGTCGGGCTCACTAATTTGGTACACAAGACAGTCAGCAGCATGAAAATAATCCACCTTCTTTTAGTGTCCAACAACCTCTTATATAGTTTGATCCTTTCTCCTTCATGTACTTGGCCTTGGGGAGTCTAGTGAGCCTGTCACAAGCTGCCAAGGACCACTAAAAGAGGTGCTGGTGGGTGTCTCTGCATGGAGGAAGCTTTCCTCCCTTCCCTCCCTCCCACCGCCTGGCAGCTGGAGAGCTTCGGGCAGCTCTACTACTCGTGGGGAACCCCACTTGAAGATGAGAGACATTTCATTGCCCTGCTGCTCCCGAACAAGTCCTTATGGTCCAACATTTCACAAGGAACTCCTTCTCACTATAGACTTCTACCTTTTGATTTAAATTTGCATGGATGGGTTGCCATCTAAGCTATTTTACTGGATTCTTCCCTGAAGCTGGTTAGATAAGAATTTACCTCAGCCTTCATTTAAGATTCAGATAAACCCAGACTTGTTCTGAGCTCTAAGAGACCAAAAAATCAGTGCCAAGATCTGTGAAGCTGGCTCAGGAGACAAGACTGTTGACAGAAACTGCCCTCAAGATTTGGAAGTTGTTACACAGCTGGGGTTCTCCAGGAGCTGTTTTCACCAGTTTGTTTGTTTTAAGGAGGAGCATGATTAATTTACAAACAGATATTTCTTATCCTTTAAGCCTCTGTCCTGGAGCTCTTTAGGTCCTTCTTACCTTCTGGCTCCCAAGCCCTAGGGCACCCAGCCATCCTCAGCCCTCCCCTGGGCAGACTCCACTGTAATTCTGCTCTGTAATCTCTATCCTGGTGCCTAATCCTGCAAGCTCCAGTTTCCTGGCAGTCCCTGAGAAACTATTACCTTTCAGTAGCAATTTTCAGTAAATTCAGCCATGGCTGGCTACCTGCTTATGCTTTTCCCTCTGGAAGCCAAGACAGGGAGAATGGCAGTTTACCATTGCAAGCACTTGCCAAATTCATGGTGTTTCTGACTTTGTTAGTGGTGATAATAGGAAATTGCATTCAGTAACTCAGGAGGTCTCTTCCAGTGCTACATTCCAGATGAAATCTGCTAGAAAAATTTCAGACAAAAATCTGTTTCAAACATCTTCTGGTATTCCCATAACTGTTCATCTGCTCTTATTAGGATTATAACTTCCTTTTAGGTAACTGTTGTGAAAGGCTGCTAGTCATTTCAGGATAGCTTATGGTAGTCACTCAAATGGTTTACAATTACCTCTAGGTATGTCTATAAATTTGAAAACAATAACAGCTCTATTCTCAAATGTAACATCTTTCAACTCACTGCAAGTAAGACCTCCGACTGGGTCGACAACATGCACAGAAAGGGGAATGCATTTTCCAACTGCTGTGGTTTCATAGAACTGATGGCTAACTCACAGTATTAAAATAAATTTCTATGACCTTTTTTTTTAAAGAGGTGAGCTATTAGAATTCCCTATTTAACTTTTGGTCTTTTTATTTTTCATTTAGTCTCATTAGTCTTTTCTTAGTTAAAAATATTGATTCTAGTTTTGCAAAGAAGGCCAAATAGTGGCAGCTTATTTTTATCCTTTGCTCAAATAGAGCGGGAGAGGAATGAATCACAAATCATTTAATCACTATATTAACACAAGTTTGGGATGTAAAAYTGTGCATTCCATTTTGCTGGTTCATTGACAAAGATCCTTAATAACAGTCCATTCCCTAATAAGCTCCAAGGCTGCACTGATACCCAGGCTAAGGTGCCTCAGGGCTGGATGCTCTTTTTCTCCATCAGCAGCAAGAGACGAAATGAACGAGAAGAGACAAAACCTGAACGACTGACCCACCCTCACCCACTGGCCCAAGAGCCCCATTTAAGCCCAAGATTTGGTTCTTGGTCCTTGCATGAACTACATTGTATGTGGGTGTGGTGTGCCTGGCCTTGCTGACTTGACTTTCTTGCTTGCCCTTGGACATGCCCTTGTGACAGGGGACGTGCCTGGGGCTGAACCAGGGACTGCCCCTGGACCTGCTCTGTTTGCCTTGTTTTGGTGCTGGGGGACGGCACCTTTGCTGGAGGGGCCATTGTCCTGCCCTGTCACCAGCGGCTCCTGTCTTGCCTCCCCTTAGGAGCAGCCGCTCATGCTCCTCCCTGACATCCAGTGCATGGCAATCTTGTCACACACCCATCAGCTCTTGTACTGTGATCAGACCTTGTCTATTTAGTTTCTCCTTCTATGGCAGCATAACTGTCTTTGTTGTCCTCTGTGTGTCTTTTCTGGGTTGGTTACATCTTCTTAAAGAAGGAACAGTTGCATCTATATGTCATGTCCACCTATGTCCATACGTCATGGATTTGCACAGCAGCAAAATGATGTTTTTAGCTTTGCTCTCCACCCTTCCTAATAATTGCTATCATCCAATTTCCTATTGAGCACTAAGCCAATGTTTTCCGAGAACTGTCCGCAATGACTCCAACATCCTTCCCCAAGTGGTAATAGCTAGTTTAGAGTCCCTCATTGCTTTTATGCACAGATTTTTTTTTCTCCTATGTGCATTACTCTGCATTAATTGGCACTGAATTTAATTTGCCATTTTATTGCCAAGTCACCCAGTATCGTGAGATCATTCTGTATGTTGTGTTAGTTTTTTACTATCTTGAAAAAAACCTGTTTCATTTGGAAATGTAGTTCTTATACTCTTCATATCCTTTCCATTTACAAGCCCCTAAGAGAAGAGTTCCCAGCACAGATCCTCAAAGGATGTAGGTGCAAATTCTCTCTGGTGAAAGCTGACTTTCTAGTCCAGCTTTTGTCCTCCTAAATTCTAACTGGTTGTGAACCTATGAGAGACCTTTCCTCTCATAGCATGACATTTTAACATACCTAGGAAAAGGGATGTTGTTGGGAGCTTTTTGATAAGCCGAGAATATTCTGTCCCTGGGAGTACCTTGGGCACACCCACTTCTTTCAAGATTTCTTACATATTTGTGGGGCGTGAGGTTTTTTCTATCAAACCTGACTCTTTCTGGCTATCATATTTGTCCATGTGATCACTAATGCTAGTCTTTATTACTGTTTTTACCTCCTTAATCCCTAGAGGGATGCAAGTAAAAGGAAATATTCAGCTTTTAGGTGCAGCTACCAGTGCAATTTGGTTCTTCATCTGCATTTATTCATGCCTATAAATCCCTTGTTATCAAGTCATCTGACTATACAATCTCAGCGGTACACTTGCCTTCACAGCACGTTGCTTTGAAATGGGATTCAGATCATCTTCACCTGCAGTGCAAGGATGCTCTACCCTGGAGCAACGCCACCTGCCTCTAGTTCTGGGAGCTGTCCATTATACACCTTTGTGAGATGGTCAAACACCAAGTAATTATGCAATTGAATGGTCAAAACTTTTCCTTCCTAAACCTTTCTCACTCCTGTAGAAATGAATAAGAAATATGTTAACCCACTGCTGTGAATATCAGCTACCAATGCATGAGATGTTCAAGCTGGTGCATGGGGCTGTTGAGGAGCCTGTGAAAATAAACTGCCTCAACAAAAAAATAGAGAGAGCTCAGGTTTACCTCTTTTTCTCTAAAATTCACTGCTTTTTCCTTGCATGACATAACTACTTAGTGTGCTGACTGCCTACTAATTGAGTTATTTAATTGGAGAAATGACTTCTTAATAGCGCCTCTTCAATTATTTAGCTGTTCAACAGAGGTAGCTTGTCTGGTCGTGAAGCTAGTGACAGTGGTATTGGTAGCATGAGATACTTAATGTCAGCTAAATTCTGACATTACCTCTGGCTGAGGCTCATAATTCATTGAGTTTATTTATCTATATCTGCTGTATTTGTTCTCATTCAAAACTCTCAAATTAAAAAAAGCACCTTTAATCACATGAATACTAATATTGCTAGAACTCATTTGTTTCAAGATTAGTCTGATCTAACTCAAACACTACACAGATAAGCAGCTTTTGGCTGAACTGTTTTTTGTTTGCAGTCTATTAGACTCTAACTAAACAAGTTCCAGCACTCACTGAAATCTGCCAACCAAAATTCCATTGGAGAAACAATAAAACTTTGTTTTGTAATTTACAATTGATTTCTGATTTTTCTTGGAACTATGTGGTAGATCGTCCTTAATTTAGACCTATTCTGAGTGCCTTGAAGCAATGAACTTTTATGCTAGGTTTCATTTTTTAATAAAAATTAAATTTAGGATAGACAACACTAATGGCTAAAGAAAGGAGATACATCTGGGTTTTCCAATGATTCATAAGTGCACTTAGTCTTTTGTTTGCTGCTGGAAAATGTTAAAATATAAGAAAAATGCAGACGACGTCTGACTGGGTGAAAAAAGGCGGGGGGGAAAATATGTTTACTGACAAAAGGAAAGGTAGGGAACAAGGGTAAAATGTGGCAGGAAAAAAACCTAATTGTGGCTGAAATGGTTTCATATTTTAAGGTAAATTCACAAATAAATGGTCCAGATGGGAATGTGTGATTAGAGTGCAGCTCTGTATTACTGCACTAGTAAAGAGTGACTCATTCCACTCATTATAAAACTCCAGCTCTCAGAAATGAATACATTTTTGTTATAAAAGTTCTCACTAGTCTGATGCTTGGCGAAGTTCTCTACCCAGGAGAAAAGTATTTAGTATTTAATTTCTTTATCAAAAGCAAAGTTTGGCTGGAACAAATGCAGATGTGTGCTGGTTCCAGTCAGTGCTAAAGTTTCTGGTGGTAACTTTGGTGGAAGCTCTTCTGCCTGTGCAGTACCAGCTGTGCAGCGAGGAGCTCTGTGGTGGATCCTTCCCCCCCAGGCTCTGCAGTAGTAGTTCAGTGGCTATGATGAAGTCACATATAGACAATCTATGCTATTAGCAGATACACCTCTTATATGTGGACACTTTCTGTGTTGCTCTCCTGCTGCCTTAGTTTCAGCAGAAGGACCTTCAGTTCCATAAGTGACTGCAGATCTCCACCACTGGAGCCTCAGAGCTGTTTTCTGCTCCTGCCTCAGCAAGCAACATCCCACAAATGTCTCATTGCTTGCCCCTTATGACCCAGGTGTCCTGCCTTTCCATTAAGTCCATCATTCAGAGAATAACAACTGCGTTGAGCTCCATAGGTTCGTTTCAGCACTCTTCATCCAAAGCCCTCCTGCAATCCTCGCTGTGCAAGATACTGCCATAGACTTATCTTTCTGCTCTGGATGTTATAAAAATCACTGTTTGAGCTCATGCTCCCCATTCCCTACCTTAGTGGAATGGTATTGGCTCCACTGTGTAAGAACTGCATCTATTCATAAGACAGATGAGAAATTAATTTATACTGCTTGATTTGCAATAAGTAGCCCTAAAAAATAAAGCTTCAGTTCCTTTCCATCCACTGTCCCTATTCTCTCCCATTCAAATGGTGTGTTGCAGTTTCCCTGACTTCCTTGCAAACTGTCAGGATGAAGCTGATCTTGATTCTTGTAGTTCGGTGCCAAAATATGACATCAGCATCAAGGGGAAGCAGAACTGGGCATCAGACAGAGCAAGTTTTATGCAGTGAGTAGCCGTCATATAATAGTTACTTTGTCATTATATTCTACAGAAGGTTTTCATGTGCCTCAAGATACAGAGTAAATAACAGAATTTTGCTTTCAAAAGAATAACTGGGTTGTGCCTTCTGTTTGTACTCCTTCAGATTCTGTATAAACATTCATTGATCTTAGCCGGGCATTTTTATTGCTAAAAATGGAAAGATTTGCAACTAGGAAAGCCATGTTAGACCCCTTTTTTTCTTTTTTCTTTTTAGAATAGGTTTTAAATACATCCAAGAATGGAAATATGCTATATTTAAGCTAAAGACAATGTTGAAATGATGTTTTTTCATTCTTGGACTAATTTTGTGTTGCACTGGTGTACCGGTACCTCTGCTTATTGGTTGCCTATGATACTCAGAGATTTGCAACTCTGGCATCTGATTTCTAGTAAAGTAATCCTAGTTGATAGTCATTGTCTTTTACCACTGGGAATGTCTTCATTTTTGTGAGGAAAACTGTAGATTAATGTCAAATTCCTTCATCAGTTCAATTTTAAAAACTCCAATGAATTGTGTTTTCATTGACGGTCTGACTATGCAATTAAAACCAGTCAAAGACAATTCATGTGAGATTAATTACTGTAAAGATAGAAAGTTGCATGGGGGTTTGCACCAACAAAAGAGTTTTCTCTTTTGTGCTGAAAAGAGGTTTTAGCTGATTCCTCCATTGCCACAATGTTACAAAGTGTTGATTTTCATGAGGGTCTAAAAGACGTAGGGTGATAGAGACCTTCATGAGTTTTCTGCCATCACTTACATGACTCTGAAAGAAAAGACTCCCCTATTTCTGTAAGCACAGCAAGTTCTGCCTCCCTCCTGCTTTTCAACCAGGTGCTCTCTTTATAGGCAGCTTGCCCACTACCCATGAACAACCAACTTAGGTAAACCTTTTCATATATTAACTGACTATGTATGTCAGGCTTGCATACTCATGCAAAACCAGAGTTATGCCTGAGCTGTGCTTGTAGGCTCACTGTCTTCAGGTCCCATGAGCCTGGCCTTGAAGGTAGGTTTAGGAAGATATAAACAAAACCTCGGGTGATCTGCATGATGGCAAATCCACAAAAGGATCTCAGTCTGAAATTTAGATTCTCAAACTCTTATCAACTTCCACCTATCCAGGGGTCATTGTTCCCAGGGATCATTGTTCTGTTTTCAAAGTTACATTTCTGTGGGCAACGTTAGCTTTGCCTCTGGCTGCACTGAGAAGCCCATTGGTCTCGTCACTGTTGGACAGATCCCAGCGACATCTTATACTTTACTTTTGTTAGGTTTCAGACTCATCTCCTGGGGCCCATCACACAGTTTGTTGAAACGTTTTGTTTTACTGCTTAGAAAGCACCTTTGCATCTATAGTGGTGACTTCTCTGCCCAGCAGCCCATGGGACACTTAGAGAAATGCATGGATGCCTGTGTTGGGATATATTGAGCATGAAAGACAATCCATGACTGCAACAGGCATTCCCTTTGGAAGGATGACATCTAAATCTCACTGTTATCCCATTTTTCCCTAGCTATCTGAGATCAAAACTAGGTTGCACTTGTATGCCAACTACCTTGGAAGCCTCCAGAAAACGGCAACTGTTAGTTAAAATCCAGCCTAAAGAAGAGTGCACTCTTGAGTTCACGTCCTGCTCATAGCATTATTAAGCATTTTGTTCAGTGGCTGTTTAACACAAATTATGGAAATTGCTTGGGAACACAGAGTGAGACACCAGAATCCTTGTCTGTCTTATGCATATTTCTGGTCTTGTGAACACTGCATCTTTTTCTGTTGTGGAATAGCTTAAAGAAAAATAGTGTATTAGAGCAGCGTGTGGTGGCTCAGTTCTGAGAAGCAGGCTGGCTGGCCCCTCCTGATGGTGAGGACAGAAGTGGAAACATATCTTGTATTTGATATGAGTGGCCCAACTGTTGTGCACCATTCACTTAAGGGATTGCTGGGGGACAGCTGGCCCTATGAAGGAGGTGGGCAAGGGAGTTCCTTCAGTGAGCGTGAATAGCTGTTGCAGCTTACCAAATCACTTCAAAGCACAAATGCAGCAACACACTATGTCATCAAGGTGTGATTTTATTACCAACAACTGCAGGATGTGTCAAATTAACTCTGCATCTAATGCAAAATGAGATTTGATCAGATTTTTGCTATAGACAAATAGCATTGCTATAGACAAATCCAAGTTCTGGTGCTGCTTTTCAAGTGCTGGTCCTGCTCATTGATGATGTTCAGTCAGGACTACCTTTTCTGTAATTTTCCTTTTCTCCATTTTCCCCCCTTGTCAGAAACTGTATGAGCTTGTGGATGCTATGCATAATGAATTTCCTCTGTACAGTTAGGGCTTTATCATGACCACTGCAAAACCCCTCACCTCGCATTCCTTCCTGCTTCCTGTGTCTTCTGAACTATTTTCATCTAGTTTGATGTCACTGAGGCGCAGGGTAAGGAGCACGTTCTCTGTAATCATGTCATCTTTTCACTAATTCCTCATTTGCCAGATTATTTGGTGGTTCTTGGATCTCCAACACCACACACCTCCCACTGATTCTGTTCAGCTCACTTGTAACTTCAGATGTGCTGTAAAAACTTGTAATTGTGCTTACTGTATCTCCACAACTTCAGAAATGTTGCACAAAAGTTATCTTCGTCCCACATCTTTGAAAATGGTTTTTGTATGGTTCCTTTCAGCGTGGTAGATGTACTCTGTGACAATGAAAGATTTTTTTGTTTTGTTTAGTTTGCTTCCTAAATTCTATCTAACTGTCCAAAAATCATTTTAGACACTGTTGTAAATCTCATCAGGTGCTAAACCGGTTCTTTTTAGCTGTCTAAATACCTTTTAAAATCTGACAGTACATGAATTGTTTGTCCTTTCTGCTAAAGGAGTCACAAGGTTATATCTATTACCAGCTTCACTTGATTACTTTGTAGCCCTCATTTTATTTTCAGGAATCATATACCTATAAATCAAGAAGACAAATTAGTGCAAATTTGTAATTATCCTGCTTCCGCTAGCCTATTTGTCCACAAAGACATCCACAAAATAATAGCCCACTGTTTATATTTAATTCCTGTCTTCACAGCTGTAATGGATGGTGCTTGGTTGCCCCAAATCAATAATATCTCTTCAGAAGTCTCACATCACCAAATCACTACATGGAATAACAATCAGAATAATTTCATTTGAATGGATACAATTAGCACTGGAGATGAAGCTATTAAATAAAGTCCATTGATTTTTTATCAGGCATTGAGGTGAGATAATTTAAACACCCTCACTGCTAAAAGTGATAGATAAATTGCCGGCATATTAGTATGCAGCTACTACATTTAACCTGAATTAATAATTTAACTTATTTTTAAATTTCAGTGACAAAGGTAATAAGAAAGACTTATCTGAGATTCTTACCTCAAAACTAACTCAAGGACCCTACAGATGCTTGACTGACAGATACAAGAAAGCTAATATAGTAGGAATTTGTTCTTTTAGAGGTTATAGAGTGTGTATGGAAACCCAATGTGTTCAATAGATAAAGAACTTTCTCAGTAAATGTCCCCATATGCAGCAATGCTTCAAATGCATGTTTTAGGTACCAAAACATACCTACTTTTTCCCTTGTCAAAGACTTGACTTAGACAAGCTTTGGTATTTCACATAAACAAGTAGTTAAAGTTCAGGGTTCTTTTAACCTAAAACTAATGAAAACTGATAAAATCCTTTCATCTATTCTAAAGCAACTCCAAAACCATTTTTATGTGTACTAAATTCTGGAAATATGAAGATAGATCTAAGCTCAGTATAAAAAACATTTACTGAACCTTTGCAAAACCTTCCGTGGTTTAGTCTTGTAAATCTTTATAATAGCACTGCTTCTTTGAGGAGCTTGTGAGACCAGCCTCTTGCCTCCCACACTTTTTGTCCCAAAGTTGACTCACGCTTAAGGGCGTTTGCTTGCAGTTTTCCCTTTTACTCTCAGAAGGCAAAGAAGATCAGGATCTCATTCAGTTCCTGTTCAAGTTATTAGGAAAATTCCTGCTAACTCAGACAGCAGAGGAACAAATCCCAGGAGAAACTGCAGCAGCTTCTCCGTGGGTTGTGGAGGGGGCCCTGGGTCAGGCAGTGGGACTGGGGAAGAGAGCTGCTGTCTTTTACCAGCATTCTTCTGTGACAGGCACTTCTTACAGGAACACGGAGAATTTTGAAGTCATCAAATAAATTATTTATGGGAAATCATTTGCTGTGTCTAGTCATTCCCTAAACCACTCAAATGCATGTCTCTAATGGGCTTATAAAGCTGTGATGAGGACAGCCATTGGAAAAAGTCAACAGTGTATAACTAAAAGGGCAAATGATTTGGGCTGGCTGAAGACAGAGCTGCAAGGTTCTTTTGAGGAACACTTCTACAGAAGAATACCCTTTTTCATCGAACTTAATATTGGAAATAAAAATCCCCAGGAGCTAAAGAAATTCTCTCTACATTCTTTGTTTCAGTTCCCTTCAGCCCCCTCGTCCTGTTTGCCATGAAAGAAGGAAAAGGGTGGGAAATAAAAGATAAATAATCTTTGTCTTTTGTGTTTACAAATATCTGGAAATTTCTGAATTCTTTTGAGGATCACATTCCTTTGACAACTTGAATTTAACCGGGAAGAAACAACTGAAATAATCTGAGAGGGTTATTTACATCTAAGCAAGGGCAAGATCCTTTCTACGTGCCACTTCCTGCGGTTCTGTTTTCTAATTAAAGAAAAAGCTAACACGAGTGAAGCCACATGCTCACGGTGCATAATTTTTGGAAAGGCAGCAGCAATTTAAAAGTGAATTTCACACTAGCTCTGAGACTCATGTCAGATGCTGCCTGCTCACTCTAGTTCATGAAGGCCATTTATATTCTAAATTTAAAAATAACTTGGTGCTGGCACATTCCATTAATAAATTAGGACTAGAATTTTATGTTTTCAAAGGATATGGTGAGGTATAAATAGACTTGCTAAAAATGGCTGAAACTCTGTATGAGTGTTTTTCTTTCACCTGCTTTTATTTCAAGCTCTTGTTCCACTATCTGCCTCCCCATTTCTGACTGAGGGTCTAACTCTGAAATCCCTTCTGCATGGTGATAGCAATTTTGAAGACATTGTCACCTGGGAGAAGATATTTGGTGAACAGGGCCACCAATAAACCCAGCCTCCATCTCATTCAGTGATGGAAAGGTGCTGGTGAGGTCTCAAGATGAATGATAATAAATTGCCTTGTGCAGTCATGGTRTTTAAATGCCCAACTGGAACAGCTTTGCACGCTGGTGGCTCAAAGGGCACATTTCTACTTGCAGTGTTTTTAATCCTTGCTTTTTGGACATATGCCTACACCACAGTGAACATTTCAGAGCTCTGCTTTCTGTTTTTAGGTGAAAAATAGTAGATATCTGGTCTAACTTGACAGATGCCAGGGGAGCTTTTCTGGACAGGTTCAATTTCATTCATTTTGGTCTGAAGTTGGGACAAAAAACCAAGTGCTCAAAAATCCAAACAAATGAGTATACCAAAATTAACTCTCCCTGCCCCAGATAAAAAAATATTTTCTTTTCAATAAAACTCCTCATTTTGAAACATTTAATTTGAATCTTGACTTTTTCAAAAGACTTAAATTAGTAACAAATTTGTTTTCCTGATAGAATTCAAGTATCTCAATAAGTTTCTTCAGACCAGAAATTCTGTAACAAAATCCAATATTCCGACAATTTCTAAATCCTGAAAACTGTGAACAGAGAATTTTTCCACAAGCAACCCATTTCCACAAAATGTTTTTCCTGTTTGCGATGTACTCCTCCACCCCATCCCAAGACACTTTTGTTCAGACTTGTGGTAGTGCACATCAGTTTTATGGACATGATTCTCTGGAGCATGCAGATCTACCTGATCTGAGAAGTGTGGGAAGGTTGTGTATTCCTGAATGATTGAAACAAGTAGTCCTACAACACCTTTTTGTCGGTATTGTGTATCAGACTGATAGGTTTCTGTTCTTAGAAGATCCAGAATTTTCCTTTAGAGACCAATTTGCTTTGAAAAGTACCCACTTACGTCTCAAAACCCACAGAGAAGATATTAAGGTCAGCACAGAGATACTGATAAAAGGAAATCAACTGGTCAAAACTAATAAAATGTCAATTAATACAACAGATCCTTCAATGATCATTACTTCACTCAAAATTCCTCCCATCATTTCCAAGAAAACGTGAAATTGGGTGCCTGGGTTTTGGTCTTTTTGCCAGTCTTTCCCTTCCATAATCTGAAGGAACGTGACTACTTTGAGTGAACAGAGTGGGACAAGATATAGGACCAGACAGTGAAAAGGGGGGTTTCCAGTCAGGTTCTCTGGACCTCTTTTGGTTTGTACTTTCTGGGAAGTGCCAAGGTCCCAGGAGGATTTCTAGCAATGTATCTTGTAGGAAAAGTCATAAATACTTTATCTGAACACATTTGTGAATGGAAATACTTTTTGTGAGTACTTATGAAAGAAAAACAATATCTGTGTTGGTTGACATAAGTAAGTATGACATAAGTAAGCCAAAATGCTCTCCTCCCTCTTCATAGGAAATCTAAATCTTTGTTCTGCACATGCCTGAAAGACCAAAAACCCCATAGACTTACCTATACGCTTTTCATGGAGTCACTGAACAGAAATACATATGAGCAGCTCCCTATGGATGAAAATTATGAAGTTCTGCATGGCAGCAAGTCAACATAGCTTGTCTGTTGCCTGACAGACATTAGTTTTCCCTTGAGTTTTCTCCAGGCGTTACCTGTAGTTGGGATTTAATGAATATTAGCTAGGTTAATGTTCTGACACTTTGAAAGCCTATATCCTGGTAGATYCCAGAGTCGTTTATATTCTGTTCATGATCAGAGCTTCACATCAAAGGCCACTTCCCTTTTAAGAAAGGGTTACAACTGAGGTGTCCAGGTTGTTTTATGATCTATTTAGGAAATGAGTACAATATGGCCTTTATACAACCCATTTATAGTATGGCCACTCATTTTCCTATTAGTAAAAACACAGAGGTCTCTATGGAGCGAGTAATTACTTTAAAAACAGTCTACATGAGACATTTTAATGTACCTATTTGTGTACCTAGGGCACATATGGAGCTCTCTGAGTCTCCAACTTGCACGTGTCTGTTTTGTGGGTGCAGCAATGCAGCGAGCTCTGCTGACTGACTTGTAATCCAGACTGCAGTAGTGGACGGGGTGTTGGGTCTCAGGACTTATTCCTTATTTGGGTTTAATTGCAGCATCCGATGATTTGTTTGCACTTTTGCAGTTATGTGCTTTGCTGCCACTGCATGCCTATATTCCACTGGACGTCTTGCTAAGCAATACACAGGAAGTATCTAATCAGCCACTGCAGTGGTGCCTCTGCTCAAATTTATCTTGGAGCTCTTACGTCCTCACATGCAGATTGTATCCCAGATACTCAGTGTCTGGTTTTTGTTACCACAGTTTGTGCTATAAACAGCTTCCTTTATTCTATGTGATGCCAAGAACAAAGTCGAAGAGTGTGAGAGGAAGGTAAAAACTGCCTCTAGTGGCTTTGTGTACAATCTGTTTGTCCTAAATAATACCAGAAAGCTGGCCAAATAATATCTGTAAGGTTTCATAAAGTAAAGTGTTACTTTTTATTTGTGCCATCAAAAAGGTGAGTTCAGCAGTATAGCACTCCATGCTGATATGTTAAAGTGCCCATTTAAGCAGTGAAGATAAATAAATAGTGGAAATTTCCAATGTTTTCTTTATACGTAAAATGTAAGTTGAATGAGGGGATGTTGTCTTCATGGGAGGAAAAACGCCAGTTTACATTCATATTTTGACCCACTTTATGTGTCTAGTAAAATGCACTTTTATGTAAGAGCACTCCTTAACRTGCTTCTGAAACCCATCCCTTCAACAGAAGAGCAGAGTTGTCCAAATTCTGATGGGTGGTCATCCAGCCTTTGCTGTGCCTACAACCTGTTGCTGCTAGCTGCAGAAAAAGAAAACTGAAAGACTGACACTAAAAAACCCATAACAAAATCGTTAGGACCTCTGTACAGTTATGAACTTTGAAGGGTGTAAGGAAGAGGAGAGGGAGATAAAAGGAGAACAAAATGAAGGAATATTTCTATTCTTTAGTAGGCAGGGGAAATCGTTACTATTTTCTTTATCTCAAGAGCTCATCCACAGGCCCTTAAGTCTCTAAATTAGGGAAAATAGTTATTTCTAATCAGGCTATTTCTGGATCTACATAGAGAGGTTATGCAATATGCAAAAAATAATATCAGCATAATATCATACATTGCTTTTGGTTTGTTTCTTGTGGAAAACAAACAGAAAAATATTAAAAAATCAGAAGGAACCTCTCAGTTTTTCAAAACATCTTATGGCAAAAATCATGAGACTAATGTATTTGAATTTGCCCTCGTTATGGGGGAAATGCTTGGTATTTATATTTTGCACCTTCTAAGTTGTGTGGAAACCTATGAGTACAAACATTATGCATGACTTTCAGAACTAAATGTGTGACTTCTCTTTAAATCCTGCCCTTCCGACTATTGCATCTCGCTCGTTTCCAGGCCCTTTTTAAAAAGAAAAATAAAAAAAGTTTTGAAGGAGCATAAGGACAAGTTGGAGAACAAGCAAACTGTTGTTTTGTTTCCTCCATAGCATTTAGCAGATGTCATGGACCGAAACTGGGTCTTTTAGAGCCAAACCCCTGAATCTGCACAGTCACCCAGGCCAAGTACCATGCTTACCTCAGTCCAAAGCAGATGTAACAGCAGTAACTAACTATGATGTAACCAACATCACCAGCTTGTAAGCCTATCCAGGATGCAGCCTCAGCCGCKCAGAGCGCGCTGTATGTCAGAGGCACCTATTGATTTCAGTCCTGGTGGGCTTCCACTTAGGGTTGCCTACTGCTTTTGCTAGCAAACACCAGCAATGTGTGTCACTTTCTCATTGTGGCAGAAAACTCATCTCTAGAGCCTGAACTGAAAAGCCCGGGCCAGAGGAATCTCATCAAATTAATAAAGACAGCAACAATAATGCGCTACTACTTTTAATAGCAATACAACAGTGTAGTAGTAGTGGTGGTGGTAATAGCAATACTGGTAATAATTATAACAATGCGAAAAAGAACCTCTTGCAGGATCATAGTGGTTTGGATTATTTTACAAAGGAAATTTGGACCATTTTTGACCTTATCAAGATTGCACAAAATTCCTAAGAGTTACGTCTAGAAGCCATTGCCTATAGCCCTGTGTGGGTAGGCAGCGATGCGGTGCTCTCCTTCCTGTCCTTTTAGAGGGAAGCATATTAGTGTGTTTTTGATAAAGTGCATTATTCAGCACTCCCCCTCCCCTCCACTCTCTGCAGTTACATGTTGAACCCTTTCGACCAGGGATACTATTTCCTTTCTCTTTGCCAGACTGTGAGGGTGCTATATATCCCCCGTGTACAAGCAATGTAGTTCACGTCAGAAATCAACATGCTTGCCAGCTAGGTGTAAGGCATAGTTCCCTTTTCAGCTGCTAGTCCAGCATCCTGGGTGGCTCTCTAACTGCTGGAGAGAACGGGCACAGCATTGCTTGCTACAAAAGTGGATGCTAAATGGTGGGGAAGAGGAAATTGAACAGTTTATTCCCTTTCATTGGAAATATACTGTTTTAATTTTTCCAGAGCAGGTGTTCTGCCAGTTCAGTGGTGACCAGCATCTCTAAAAATAAAATGTAAACAATGTAATGAAAATGTCATTAAGTGGAATACAGTCCAAAATACGCATAGCAATTTATTCATTGATACTTCTGCTTAAAAAGGAGAGCAGCTGAAGACACATTAAGAAGTTACAGCCAAATCCTGCTTTGTCCTTGCTAGAGAAATATTCTCTGTTGAAGTCAATGGTTCCCTTTGCCAGACCTAGGACTCCAGAATAAGGACCTGTGCAGCTTTGTCAGCTTCTCACTCTTTGTTTGACTCTGACGTATGTATTTGCATGTCTCGAGTGCTGGTTTACTTTGTGCCACCACGACAAAATTGTAACACCAGTCAACTCGCTGCTCAGAGCCGTTATCAGTTCAGTGACAACCTGGGAATCCTCTCTGTAATGTCTCCAATTTCTAAGCAGGGATATTCAGGTAATGGGGAGCACACAGTAAGATAAATGAATTTTTCACCTGGAGAAACTGGAAGAACAACATGGATTTCTCTAGACCAAACTTGCATTATTTTTTGCAAACAAACAAATCTTCAATTAATTTGGACATAGAAGCAGAAGAGCATATGCATATTCATTTTCACTTGTTAGTAAGGTACTTTGAAGAGGAAGTTGTTCAATGTTGAAATATTTTAAAATTTTATGTTGCCTTTAATATTGTCCCTACATTATACAGTATGAGAAGAAATAATATTTTTTTATTAGAGCAAATAATATGACATAGCTGGAAAAAAAAAAAAAGGCAAACCTTTGCTGTTTAGTCCTTTAGGTCCGTGAAGCTCCTGAAGAATTCTGAGACTATAGAGATAATTAATCTCATTCAGCCATTTCAGTGGTTCTTGTTACACTTTGTTTGTGTGTCCTTTATGACAGATCAAAATCTTGGAGAAAAAATCTTGGAATTGGACTAAAAATCTTGGAAAACTTTTATTCATGTTCCCATACCACTCTTGTCTTTCTGCCTCTGTTTTCTTAGTCTCTCTACTATTCCTGTTCTCTACGGGGTCCTCTTCATGCACTGATCAGCCTACTCCACAGTTTTCACATGCAGAGCAGAAGACCATATATAATTTATATCCAAAGAATGAGGTTTCCTAGGGATGCTCCTTATCAGAGTGAATGCCTCTGCTTGCTGAGAAAATGTAAGCCTTCCCATAATCTACAGCTGAAGAGTTGTAGCTGACAGGTATATTCTGCTGTATGGAGGAAAACTGACCAGTATTTTGGTTCTCAGTGAACTAGGAAACTTGCAACATGTGTTAAAAATTGCCCAGGGCAAAAACGAGTGTTTGGAAATAAGGCAAGAGACCTAAACCTGCTCCCTTGCACATACCAAATTATGCTTAAAGCAAAGTAGCCTGTCTCTGTTTAAGGTGAGAGGTTGTTTGCACAGGGACCAAGTGTAAGGGTTTGAAATCCCACAGCCAATGTCTTTCTAGTAATATAGCAAAACAGGTGCAATTTAAGTAAGCGTTATACCTGGACCAAATGCCAGGGATGGACAAGATGTGTAGATGCAAGAGGTGGAGAGGCTGTGAAAGTGTAATGCGCAACTGCTCATGCACAGGCGTACCTGCTCCTGCAGCTACTCGCACTCCCCACCTTCAGAAAAAAAGATTTATTGTTGGTTCTAACAAAGGAGATATTTAAGGGGTTCAGATCATCACCTGGCTCGAGGTGAGGCTGTTTCTACAGGCCCCTTTTATAGCCTTTTGGAGCTAAGCGCTGCTCGTCTCCTCCTGGTGTGGACTACAGTGGTGTTGGGCTGGTGATTCTCCAGTAAAACTCACAGGACTATATATCCTTCAGTTTACCAAGTGTTAAATTTCACATGAGAAAAGTAGTTTGAACACGCTAACCTGTGATGAAATAGCACGTATTAGTGATTGGCACAAATCCAAAGGAATAATTTCTTCTGTGTAACGGGTTGCTATGCCTCAGAATTTTCCATTTTATAGGTTTCAGGAGGTAAAGAATGGTTGTTGCTTTCATCTCTAGTAAGGATGTAATCCTGAGGATTTCCTGGTGGTATACACAACACTCTAAAATAAGGCAGGGTTGCACTATAGAACATTGTGCCAAAAATGGTGATTAAAAATGAGTCTTTAAGTAGTTGCGAACTAAATGAGAAAACATTTTTAACACATAAAATAAAGGAAAAGATAAAGTATGAGATGCAGTACCACCAGTATGGTGCACAGATGCAGTACCCCTGACATTTTGACTTTATCATAATTGTTGGTGTTTTTCTTAATGCTGAAATTACAATTGAAATTGTAAATATTCATATATTTGGTAAAAAGTGTACATTCAGTTTTAATTTAAAAAAAAAGCTGTTTTTCTGCACTTGAGGATGAAAAGTGCAATGCAGAAGACCTTGGAATTTCAAAAGTAGAAGAGAAATAGATGGTTATATATAATAAAAATATGAAATGCTTGGAGCTGTTAAATTAAAATGAGTTTGGTGTCCCTACTCTGTGAGTTCTGAAGTTGATAAAACTGGATTTTGGTTGATATCCTAACTTCTCCACATAAAACCTTTCTGACCTTCAGTATCTCACATCATTTCTCTACACCTCAGAGATCTGTAAGAACTGGATTGTGCTTTCCTACTTCATAGAAGAATTGTGAAATCAAATTGTGTACACACACACACACTCTCTCTCCCTCTATTTGATGGACAGGTACTGCAGTGTAGGTGCATGTAGAAGAATCCAGTTAGGCAGATAGGCCATGCTGTTTTTAAATCTAAAGTTTTAAAATCACACATGTATAAAGAAAGAATTTTGTCACCTTCCCTTTATGAATTTTCTTTCCTTTGCTGCCTGCTAAGCTCTAGTTTCATTTAGCATTGCATTTTTGCTAAGAAAATTATTAAACAATCCAACCTAAAAATCCAAGGCTAAAAAAAGGCTTATTTTTCATATTGTGTATGAAAAATCATTTCACTTTGATTTGTTCAGCAGGCTTTTGTGGTGTCTTATACCTGATAATCATACAGGAAACGTTTTCTTCAGTAGTTGCCCTTTAGATTTGTATTAACGGTAATGTAGAAAGTACCTAATTTAGGCTCTTTTGCCATACGTTAGGAATACAGTTGATTACAAGGTGTTCTGTATTTGTATGAAAGAATTATTTAGTTTTGATAATTTTCTGGAAGAGCATTAAGTTTTGGGATTTCATATTAAGAGGATACTAACAGTCAATATATGTTTGTTCCCTCTTGCATATGCTTTAAATGTAGTTGAACAACTATAATTGTTCAGTTGTGATTGAAATTATAATTGTAAAATGCTAATTTGTAAAGTTTGAAAATGATGTGAAAATGTTAATTAAAGCTCAATTTATGAGTCCTTCTCCATTTCCACTAAATAATAGTGTCTGATGGAGCCTAGAGTTTCCAATAAATTCATCACGCTCTGCCTCCTTGTAGCTTCCCTTCAATTCTGCTCCATTACCGTTGTTCATACTGCTGATACCTTCCTAAATAATTTATTCCCACTCTCACTTATTGCAACGTATAGCTGTCTTGGAGAGACCTCTGTATGTTTTGTCCTGTTAGCCTTTCCTCGGGAGTATGGCCGCAGGGTGCCAGCCAGCACCAGGACTTAGAGGGTCACCTTCAGAGAGAGTCATCTCAGGTTGACTGAAGCCAAGTTCCTATTCTTCCTCAGCTCTCCGTCCCCATTCCTCACAACAGGCCTTACCACCCTCTTAAACATAAATGCTGAATACTTCTCTTCCGTCTCCCAGCAATTTTAGGATGTCAGGCTGCCACCTTCYCCCCTTCTCCCTTGTCTTCTCCAAGCAAATCAACTGGCTTTGTAATTTTATTTCCCTGGGACCTGCTAGCATGCTCTCTCTCTCCTGGAAGTTTTGGGGAGACGGGCAGATCTTCTCCTGAAAGTAAAACTAAGGGGAGTCAAACAACACTCCCAACGCAGAGACAGAGAGGGTACTGGCTTTATTCGTCAGTAACTCATTTCCTGGCACTGTTGTTCAAATCAGTAAGAGGGTTATGCATTTAATATGAAAGAAACTCCATTTTGAAAACTGTTTTTTTTTGGTGGCTAATAATTTCTATAACATAAGTATGAAATCAAGATCTTTTCTTGTCAGGATTGGCTCAGTGTGAACACTATCTAAAGACGTGTAGTGAAAAAGTCCAAGATAATTTTTTATTGTTTAATAGCTGCTTAGTAGATTTATTTCCTTAGAAATTCCACAAAGAAATAGACCAGGAATAGAACCTTTATTAAAATGAAAGCAAAAAATTGGGGTTATTAATGTACCTGTATATCCATATTATTATCGTGACCCTTTAATCAGTTCATTCCCTTCTTTAATGCACCTTTAACACTTTCCTGTATGGGATACCTCAGGCTAAGCTTGGCAGTCTGTGGGGAAGGAACTCTAAATATGGCTTTAAATGGCACACACAATATTCTGAAAATAAAACTTTCTTAGGTGATAAGAGACTGTTTTCCTTGCATACAAGAGAGATGAATTTAATGACCCCTTTGCTATAAGTACAGGAAAATGCCAGTGTTGGTACAACCTCCACAGTTAATCAACTGTATATAAACACTTATGCAGTTCTATGGGCTAACCAAACCCAAACTTTTTATTACTCGTGGACAACACTTGACAGAATAAGCTAATAGCATTTTAAAAATCTGCCTAACAGAATAATGCACAAATGCAGAAATTTTTCTGCTAGTAAAATTTTATTTTATTTTATTTTATTTTATTTTATTTTATTTTATTTTATTTTATTTTATTTTACTTTATTTATTTGATTTGATTTTATTATTTTTTAAAAACTGTTGAGTTGATCTTTTACATGAAATTCTACCCAACATGGTTCTCTCTGGGAACTGGCCATTTAAATTAAGTAGAAATAATTGACTGTAACCTATAAGAGCTGATTTGTGGGAGGCTTTTGTTTTTTCTTTTGTTTTTAAAGAAAGCTGGAAGGCAGATTAAATCCTGTTATATTATTGCTGTTCTTTTTGGTCCTGAAATAATAATACATCTTTAGAGAAAAAAAATCAAGGTTTGTTATTTTACTTTCTCTGATGTGTGGAAAGTGCTCCACAGAAAGTGAAAATTTAATTAAAACTGCAAATAAATCTAAGCACATTTAATACTTGAACTAAATAGTTGTATTATGCTATTATTGTAATGCTTCTTTTCCAGTTATCCTGTACCTGAGGTAGATGAACATTTGTGAAACTGTCTGTAGATCTGATGTGAACTTACAAGTTTAGCATCTTGTAAARCCGTGTTATTTTTGTATGTATTTAAACAGAGGTTCACATACTTGATGTGAAACATCCCTACTTGAATATTATTACCTGTTCATGTAAATGTGGTTTTTGTTCTGATGAAA
The DNA here is from genome assembly GCA_030449065.1 of Oceanodroma leucorhoa. Classification (NCBI taxonomy): domain Eukaryota; kingdom Metazoa; phylum Chordata; class Aves; order Procellariiformes; genus Oceanodroma; species Oceanodroma leucorhoa. Next base: position 1,698,061 of record JASVER010000023.1, read on the forward strand.
TAATGTATGTGATTTCAAAGGTCTGATGTTTTTTATTATTTATATTATCATTTAAAAGCCTAGGCTCTGTATCACTGTATTCAAGGATATAATTCAGCTTTAGGTCAGCCTGGTGGTCGCAGAATGTGTATAAAAATAAAGCTTGCTGCAACAGTTGTATTAATATGGAATAACATGAGAATTTATGTACAAGTCAGTGCTTTCTGATATTGTTGCTCTAATTCTTTTAATGTTGCTGAAACTGTAATTCAAACACCATTCCTTTGTATTTAATGTTTTGTGCTAACTTTAGTGAAGAATATATACATATATACGTGTATAAATATGTAAATTCAAACAATGACATTTTCTTGCAATTTAAGCCAACTTTGTGTATGCATGACTTTATTGAACTTCAGTGGAGTTCAGAGCATYTATTCATATGTCCAAAATGTAACCATGCCGTGGCTACTAAGGATACCATAATTATGTATTTCCTAGTTGAGGGTATATTCGGAATGTTAATGTTGTATTAGGCTACAATTTCGTGTTTAATTCCCTTTGAAAATGAATAGTACAAATGTATTTGTTTGAATTTGCAATCTCTTTTGAACCTGATAAATTCAGTGCCTGCCTCCCCGCTTTGCAGTCGCTGTAGAAAGGAATGATAAATTGTTCTCATTCTCACTTGGTAGTGGTTTCCATTCACTTTGCACAGGTGTAAATGACTACATGGGGACAAAGACAGTGATGAAGCAGGATTTGAGCTTAAAGTAGAAACACAATTTTTCTGGTAGTTACAATGCAGTTGGGCTGTGTTGCCATATGTCTCTCAAAACAAGATTTYGGCAGTTGCACTTACACTCCCATATATTCTCCTGTCCTGCGGAAATTAGGGAATTAGACTTTGTTGCTTCATTTGGTCAATTAGCTGGCCCTTGCACTGCATATGTAAGCTGTTGTCTGGATCAAATTCAGAAGTCACATCTGAAGGCTTGTCCTAGGTGCATTAAAAGAAACCCTGCCACGTGTCTTTCCCTGGGTAACCAGGTGGGGCTTCCAGAAGGCTGTGCAGTGTGTATTTAAAAGCTTTTGGTAGTGATGATCACGGATCCTTTGCGTGTGTGTATGTGGGTGTATGTATATGTATATATAAATATACACATATATAAATATATAGATATATAAATGTGTAACTGCATAAAGATACCAAATGCACATAGAGAATTTTTCTACCTTTCTTGAATTAAGAGTAAGTAAGGCAAAGGAAACATGTCTTTAACGTGTGGAACAGCTCATCCTAACTTGTATTATTCTAAAGCATTTACATGTTTTCTGTTCAAATGCTTAAAAATGAAGTCACTGGGGCCAAAACCAAATATTGAGAAGTGTTTCAGTAGGAAGGCTCAGCTGCTCTCTCCTGAGTTTATTTCTCTATTACCTTCTCCTATTTGTTCATCAAATGTAATGTCCTTTCCTTCCTCCCTTCCTTTCTTCTTCCCCGCACCTTCTGAGGGGGGCTTCTCTGATTGCTTCAGAATGGATTATCTTTCTTCTTCCAGCTGAAATCGGGATGCTTGAGGCTGTCTCTGACAGTAAAGCACATTGAGACATGGAAATGCTGTCTTGGCTGGTGAGGGACAAGGGAGCCAGAGGTGGGACAGCATGGTCTGTACTGCAGAAAAGRTCTTTTGCATAGCTACTAACTAGAGGTTGAGCATAAAAGTCCCTGAACTTAGATCCACCTCTATTTGCTGAGCCATGTTATTCTAAAATAATCACAATGTTGATTGTGTTGATTGCCTGTATTGGGGCTGCTCCAGTTTGTCTTTCCTGGCTTTGATCCAGGATTATCCTGTGGCTTCACAGGCCATTCAGGCTTAATTTTTTAATTAAAACAGAGAGTCCCTAAGGCCTTCCGAAATTGCTGTTGGACCCTAAAGATCACCCGCGTGCCACGCTGTGTCGGTGGGGCCCCAGTGTACTCCTTTGTGGGCAGCCCATATGCCAGACGTGGGCTGGTGGCGGGCTTGGCAGCGGCGCAGGGCTGCTGTCCCGGGAGCCCGGCGCAGCCGCGGGGCTGGGGATCGGCACGGCCTTGCTGTGCTCACCACCGCGCTCTGTAGCAGGGTGCTGCCAGCTCCTCACCCCCAGCTACATCGCCCGTGCAGCTAACCAGCTCCCTGCCGTGCATTGCAAAGGCGCTGCCAGAGAGCCATATTCCTTATGAAATCCTGTTTTACAGCTCTCTTGTTAGAGAGAAAGAGGGACTTGGCTCTAAAAGGTTAGCATTTATAGATGCCCCTGTATGGCTTGTGTTGAGTTTGTAATGGCTTTGTAGGAGCTTTGAATAGCTCCACTTGRTATCTGTTGTACTGAAGATTTCACCTAATTGGGACAACTGGTAGATCTGTAGCTGGACCAATTAAGTGGTCATAAAGTGTCATGAAGATAATAAGAGAGATAATATTGTTCTGAATAAAAATATCAGAGTGGAAACGCCTCAGTGCGTTTAACCTCTTATGATCCTTATTTCTTCTTTCAATCTTTATTTGGATGCACTCTGTATTAAAAGACTACAGAGCAGAATTTCATCACCTAGTGAAAGCATCAGTTTTCTCTGTCCAGTTGCATCCTCGGTATCTGTAATCCAATAATGCCTTGATCAAGCAGCTGTCCTAGCCACTCACTGTTACCCTGCAATATCTTCTCCTTGTTAGATGCTGCAGTAGAATCACCATCTAAATGAAGGATAACATAATTAAGCAGTGTTGGGTAGAATCAGAGGCAGGGGCTTTCTTTTCTGGAGAGGGAGCTACTTTGCCAGAGCTGTATATTTTTGTTGTTGGTAATCATAACAGCAACCAAAAGTTTATAACTTTATTTCAGGCTATTAAGTAATTAAAACACCTATTAAAAGAGTCTCTTAACACTAAGGAACTGTGTGTGTTTGTAACCAGCCATTCAATGTCCTTTTTCTTCTCTTTGAACTTGTAGGAAAGAGGAGCTTATGCATAAAAAAAAAAAAAATCTCCCAAATTTCAGCTGAGCAAATACTACTTAGACTAAAATGTCTCTAAACAGCTCTAAAGAGGTCAGGGTTTCTACCCTAACATTGCAGGTACACATAAAACTCTAATAACCAAAAAAGAGTGAAAGAAATCTCAGTGCTTTAATTAGAGCACAAACGCACCATTTATTCACTGAGAGACCTTGACCCACTACTATGCCTTCCTATTATAAGCTTCGTACCTTGGTCCTCTTGAGGGCTCCTGGAGTGTTCAACAGCCTCACTTCTGCTGGTGGTCTCTTAAGAACTGTGCTGCCACTGTGACTTGAATGTGAATCAAAGCAGAGATCTTTCCCAAGAAAGGCTTTATATGTTCATTAAAACTTCAAGCTTTTAATTAGGGTGAAACCCTATTAACTCAATCTGTTGGAAAATATGGTTGTTTTATTGGTTGCATATGCAATGCCTACCTACCTCTAATCATGGTCCTTGAAAAGATGGAGTTGCTTTTCCATACTATAGTGCCAGTAGTGAGCTGGTAGCATTCTAACATTGAACAACTAACAATCTAACATTAACAAATTAAAAAAAAAATAGTTGCAAGGAATATGTTGCACTGCCAGATCTGTAAGGTAAAATCCAGAAAGTAGTACTGAGAAAATAGGTATGGCACAGGCAAAATAGCATGGCTTTTCCCGTGCTGTGCTTCACCTTCACAGTGGCAAGTCTCTGTCTAAGGGTGAAATGATAAAGGAGTATGACAACTGAATTAAAAGCAAAAAATACTGTGGCACTCTGCAGGGAAAGGAGGGCAGAAAGATGTGCCCTGAGTTTTAATCTCTTCTATGAGTTATTTCATTATCCAACTATTATGTTTAACATTATATAATATGTATGGTATATATTGTAGTATAATATATACTCTCTGAACTAAGGGCCTCGCACATCRGGCTAAGTGCCACGCTTCTTGGTGTCCTCTCTGCCCTCAGAAACACTGTGTTCTTGACCAACATAATGACCCAGCTTCAAAAAGAAGGGTAAGTGATATTCCTGAGTCCAGTCTCAGCTTCCAGCAGTCGTTAGTCTAGCAATTGGGATGTTCWCTTAGGAAATTGGAACCATGGGTTGCATATTCCTCAGATTTAGGAATGTATTGAATCCAGATTTCCAGTTTCCTGGACAGATGACTGAACAACTAGACTATAGTATTAAAAATAAAGCATCCTCCAGTCTTGACATTCATATCACTGCTAATAATTTGCTAGGAGGACACTTCACTCTAGCAGACAAAGGTGTAAGATGTTAACAAAGTTTAAAGCTTATGGTGCAAAAATTCAGAGTAAAAATAAGATTCACTGTTTTTTTTTAACAGTGAGCACAGTCAGTCCCTAGAATAACTAAACAAGAATTGTAGTGAATTTCCCATTACTGGAATCTTTAAATTGACATTGAATGTTTTTCTAAAAAACATGCTCCAGGTCTATCACAGCTATTGAGATTTGAAGCAATAATTAATTCAGGGAAGTCCCATGACCTGTCAGACTAGATCACAATGGTCACTTCTGGCTTTAAAATCTATGGAGTTCCTGGCTTCTGTGCTGTGAATGCCAATGAGACTGCCAATTAGTGTGCTTTTTTTTTTTTTTTGATGTGGACACATGTTCACTGGGAGCTAGGCTGAGACCACCAAATTAATTTTTAAGTCATTAAAATGCTACATTCCCTGAATAATGATTGTCACAAAACACAATCAGAATGTAAAAGACAATGCATCTTATTCTTGGAACAAAAAAGTAAGCATAAGGAAGTAGTAAAACTATAATGCATCTTTTTTACCATCTTATTCTTTCCCGTCACTGAATGCCATATATAATGTGTCTAATCATTCATTTCATTGCTATTTTTATTCCTTAGAATAGAAAGAACATTACTAACACAGYGCTTGATGGGGAAGGTTTTAATGCCAAAGCCGAGGACTAAATATCTAAGTAGTGGTTGATCCCTGATCTCATGGGAGAGAAGATGTCTGTTGAAAAGGCAGAGACAAATATGAATAGTTAATCATCTTTAGTCTTGATTTTTTCTCCATTTCAGGTGCACGATATGTTTTTGCTTTCACTAAAATCAGTGGACCTGTAATTGCTTTATAAATTAATGGCAAGTATGTCATTTAAATAAAAAGGCATGAAATACAGCTACACATTTGGATTTAAAGAAGGCAAAAAGGGGAAACGGCTTCCAAGTAACTGGAGGCTTTACATATTAATTAACATGCATGTTTAGAAACATGAAATCAGTGACTGTATTATATGTCTCTGGTGGGGCAAGCATGGCTTGTTAGCAAGCAGTGAAGGTGGCATCATACCTCAGGTGCAGCACAGGGTTATGAGCTTTCTCTGCACGTTTGTTTTTATTTTAGTCATACCAGAGAGTGCTGGTGTGCTTGATACCAGAAGGGATTCACAGCAGCATTTCAACTGCTATGGGGTGGAGTTTCTTATAAAGCGCCCTGAGATGCTAAGGTGAAAAGTTCGATCCTGTGCAAAATGAAATAAAGTTAATACTGTTCTTTTAGCAGTAAGATAGGGACATTATTGCAAAATCTAATTTTACAATCCTTCCTTTGATTACTGATTTTACTCTTTCTGTCTGAGTGTTCAATATCCTGTAAACAGCACCGTAGAAAAGGCATATTAAGTGAGAATATTGGGTTTTCTGGATTTGGTGGCAGTTTATATTCTGACATGGTATGTTGCAATGTTAGTTTTTCTGTTTATTTGTAAGTGGGTGCTGTCTCTAGGGCCCAATTTCTGCAATGTAATCTCTCTTCTTTAACGAAGTCTAATATTATTGAGCGACCAGAGAAATAAAGAGCACTTGTGATCGTCTTGCGCTTGGCAAACTCCAGCTTGCAATACGCTTGCTCCTCAAAGCCTGTTGCCATTCAGAGTACTAAAATTGAATTTGCAATTACTGACTAAGAAAAGCATCCCTGGTATTTTTAAAATGATGCCCCCTTAGAATAATGGGGCCATTCACTTTTGTTTCATGTTGGACTGGTTTCTGAGGGACCTTCAAGAAATGAGACAGCTATTTCCCTATTACCAACTGTCTGAACTGGGAGCAAGAAAGGGGAAAAGTCTATCCTTTCAGACAAAGAGATTTCCAAATATACCATCAACAGCTTGTCTTTTCTCTGTACTAGATTCTAAAAATGCAGAGGAGGAAAAGGCCAACAGTCTGGACAGTGCTGGGATGCCGCTTGGAGGAAGCTCAGCTGCCTCAGTTTGCAAAATCTCTGCTGTGGAGTAACTGTGAGCTACTGATCTCACTTCAGAAATCCCAACTTGAAATCCTACTGCATGCCTGAGGAGGACTAGCTTAATCAAAGCTTCTCAGTGTTTCTATCCCAGACTACCTGTGTTGTCTAGGGAGAGAAAAAATGGGATGACCTTGTGCAGCATTACTGCAAGATATTTCATTTTCATTTGAGTCAAAAAGAGCCATTTTAAATGTTCATTTATTACTTCCAATATTAATTGTTTTCTTTACCTGCTCACATGTATGGGAATGGTGTAGAGGAATTTTGCGTGGTTTTCAATTTTTTTTTAAGATCACTTTCTGGTGTCTTATAAACCACCAATTGCCCATAGACTGCTCTGAGAAATATTTATTAACATGATCATAATTCTTTCTCATTCAAGCCGTTAACCCTCATCCTTGAAAAAAATAACTGCAAGACTCTGGTGAGATCTTTTGCATTGCAGTAGCAGCTAATCCACTGCCAGTTCAGAGGGCTACACAAGAATGCTCTTTATGCAGAGGAATCATCAGGTGTGGTACCAGTCTGTAGGTGATCTCCCTTTTGTCTAGACTTTGATGACAGAAAGAAGGACGTGGCTGAAATATATTTATTGTACTCAACATACTTGGTGGATGTCAGTAGCTGATGCGATTTAGAGCATCTTCAGGAACAGACTGTGCATAGCCAGTTAAGACTGGAATTTGTATAGACTTTCATATTTACATTACTATGGCACCTCATGTGTAAGCTCTTTCACATTCTTATCTAAATCGGAGAACTGGGCCTTACTGGGGGGTTTTGTTCCCACTACAGACGGTGAGATGGGGACAGACAGTCTTCTGCCAGATTCACCTCACAGATGCGGGTAATTTCTGTGAATGAATCATTTATTCACTGAAACATTGATTTTTAGCTGGTTAATCCTATTTTTGCTTCCATACAGAGGTGATTGGTTAAGTCCAGCAGTGTCTCTTTGTAATACTAGATATTTTGCTCTATCTAAAAGTGTTTCGGGGATTCCATCAATCATTTGGTTTTCTAATCCACCTGAAAATAATCCAGCAGTGATGCCATTGGGCTCAATCTCATTTTCCAAGATGAAAAATCCCTTATTGACCTATAGATTTTATTTTTTCATAGACTCACAAAATAACTTAGGTTAGATGAACTCTGTGTCGGTCATCTAGCCCAACTTCCTAGTTAAATCAGGGAAAACATCAAATTCAGACCAGAGCCTTGTCCATGTGAGTCTTGCAAATGCCAGTGATGGAAATTCTGCAGCCTTCCTGGCAAACATGTTCCAGTGCTTGATCACTCATTGTACAATTTTTTTTTTACTTATGTCCACCTGGATTTTTCCTTGCTGAGACTTGCGACTGTTTCCTTTTGTTCTTTCACTGTGCACCTGCAAGAAGGGTCTGGCTCTATGTTTGCTTCATGTTGTGGTGACTTGGAGGCTGATGTACTGCACGACCGCTTTACATTTTGCTGTTTCTTACTTACTGTGTTGATAACAATAGTGGACTCTTTGCCTTTTTCTTTTCCTTTAGTGTCATTTTCTTGGTGAGAAATTACAGCAAGAACATGTGTGTGTAAGATTCCTAATTTGCCTTCACGATTACCTTCATGTTTTTTATGGATTCCACTAATTTATTATGAAACGTTTGCACATAATTTAAGGTATATTCATCAAAAATAAATGAACATCGTGTATTTTATGAAGCATTAGCACGGCTTCTTTTGCTTGTTCACTTAGCAATTTGCAAAATGTAGTAATTCCCAGAAGGCCTCCCAGTTTTCATTAGCTCAAATCAGCAAGGTAAGGCTGTTGCATTATTTGTTTGTTAAAATATTCAGAGCCAAAACCTACCATTACTTTTACCTAGATGTCTCCAAGATACTTTATTATTAATCATACTAACAAAACAACAACAAAAGCAGCTTAATGGTATGGGTTACCAAAGATGTAACACAGCAAACTTTGATGGCCCACATCAAGCAAAGTTTAGTAATGGAATAGATCATAATAAAATATATATATAAAAAAAMCACTTTCAGTGAAATAACTACTTTTCTCTGAGTAAAAATAAATTGACGGGAATATTGTCTAGCAAATGAACACTTCGTATTGAACATGGATTGATATCTTTCACACACTTGACAGGTAAAAAGTTTTGATCAATCTGCTTTATTCATGTACATGCACACACTTGGACTGCCCAGAGTTGTAGGAATGTGCGTGCATAAGTACACATATATAAAAAAATCAAATTTTCAATATGGTCAGAGACTCATTTGTGCGTGGATTCTGTGAAAAAATTGGTGTCAACTCAAAGAATTATGAAATTGCTTTTTTTTCTTGTACTCTTCAGGAAGAAGTGGTTTGACCAAAGAGCACTTACGAGGTGCAACATTTTACTAATGTTGTTCTGGAGTGGTATGTCTGGTCTGTTTCAAAGGATGGAAGCCTGGTTATATTGCCTGTATGGATCCTCCATTTTCATTTCAGCTACTTGTAACTCCTTTTCCTTTAGAGAACTGATCTGATGCCATTTCTGTAATAATTTCAATCATCTCTTGAGATAAAGTGTGATAATCTTGTTTAAAATCCACATCTGGCAACTAACCAGTTCTCCAGATGTTTGTTTCTTTTGTCTGCATGACAAGAGAGCATGCAATACTAAAATACTCCTATCTGACTTGCCTAGGTTAGACAATTCTAGTGAAAATAAATCAGAATATTTGTCTGCTTACTACAGACGAAGGAACACCTCATATTATAAAATGTAATTGTTCTTTGGCGGTATTTGGTAAATAAGTCTAAAATACAGAAGCAAAAATCTATTGTTACTCACAAATAGAAATGGAAATACAGGGACTCCGTTATTCTGCACAAACTCATGGACCCCATCATATGCATAATGGGCTGTGAAGAAAGTGTACTTCAAGCACATTTCAGTCTCTTCTAATACAAAGAAATATCACAACCCCATTAAAAAAAAAAAAAAATTGATCTGTGGCCAGCTGGTATTTTTCTAGCCAATTCAGTTTTCATTGTGGTAAACTGTAGCTGCAATATCTGTGGCTTTGAGATCCTGTTTAAGCAGTCCTGAAGCATTCTAGTGTTCTTGAGCAGCCAGTTATTTGGGCATTGAAGGGAATTTAGCCATCTTATGAACATAATTGTTGACATTCCTCAGGAAGGTTTTTAACCCCCAAAAGACCTAGAAAATTGACACCACTTGTTCTGCTGCAGCATCAAAGCTGGCAATTTAAATTTTATGTATGTAAAGAAGAAGTACAAAGCACAACGACCTTACCTTGTCATTAAGGTTAAAAAGTCCCAGAGCCAGACTCTGTCCTAATTTGGCCACATTTTTCTCATGTTATTAATGGCAGACTGATTCTTTGTCTTGCAAGACCTATCTGTAAAATGTTAATATTTGTGTCTCCTTCTATTTGTCTGTAGAGATAGCAGACTCTTCTAACCAAGCACTCTGTGTTTCACCACCTAGTACAAGTCCTACTCAAATACAAATTGTAGCAATAATTAAGGGGGACAAGCCATTTCCTTCTTGTTTCTGGCCCACACAAATCTACACATCTGAAAACAGTTGGACTACTCRTGGGATTATCTTTCTACCTAGAAGCAGCAAAATTTCTCTAAGCAGAGAAGACAATACGTTTTTGATTAGAGGATACCTGTCAGGTTGCAGTAGGCTAATTTAATAGCACCCACCTGAAAGGCATTAGCTTTAATCTGGGATGCATCAGGAAGACGGGCTAATGACAATTTACCATTTATAAAAGTATTTACAGTCCCCAAGTAAATATAAGTATTTAAAGCCAGCAAATAAATGCATCCAGGAAAACCACTTTCCCACGCATACCAATAAACAGCAGAAGTTCTTGGTTCCATGGGCAGTGCTGACTCCCCAGGTATCCACTTATTCTACCAATAGCTTGAAAGAAAATTACAGCAATGTGATTAGTGAATTCATTAGATTCAGATGAGAGAAATATTCCACTTGCTGCATTTGCAATGTCCTACTTTAGCACTGTCTTGCAGTGCTCTCAGAAGCCTCCAATCATCCTAATACCCTCCCTGAACTTTGCAACATAACCTGATAAAAGGTAATTTGGGCTTATCTTTTACATCTGTATCTTCTCAGTGGAGCTGGCAGCAAGTATGAGTACATGTTGCTGATGTGATTTAGTTCAGCTAAGAGGATCCTCGGATCCACCCTCTCTCCTTACTCAGGAAGCTCCACTGCACTCCCCCTTGCTGCCACCGACCCCTCCCGGCATCTTCCACAACTTGCCTTGTCAATCCCACTTTCTTGCAAACTCCAACTGTCCAGAAATTGAAGAAAACTGAAGGGGACTTTGATGTAACAAAAAAACRGTGGAAAAATTCATTATAAAATTTCCTTGTGCTCACAGTCTTTTGGCACATCACAATTGCAGTTTTTTGAGTTGTCTGGAAAGGTTAAAGAATCTTGCAATGGTGTCCTCATTCCTGTGAGGTGGATAGGGAAAAAAACATAACTGTCTGGGGATGACCTGTGTGGGTCCCTTCTTTCTTTAAACAGAATTTTCAATTGCCCTGTCAGCTGTCAAAGATAAACTAACTAGGATGCCATTCAGATCTTGCATTATTTTGTCCTCTGAGACCTCTTCTGTAAGAGAAACAATTGATTTCTGTTATAACATGGTCAGGCAAACCGGTAGCGGTGTGCTTACAATTTCCTCCCATGACTACTCCACAGCGACTCTTCAGAAATGAATAACCAGACCAAATACACTCTTGTTGCTGGTGGTGATAGTGGGATAACTAAAATTCAGAGTGAGATTTTTCTACTATAGAAAAGGGGGGCAGTAGTAAAGTAAAGCCAGCTACAACATGAGTGAAGGGGTTATCGAAGCTGATTTCCAGCTTTTACCAGTCATCCTAGAAGTACTTTGCAAAAGCTGTTTATTAACACATTTACAAGAGGAACAGATATTGTTCTTTCCTGTACAGCACTTTAAAATGGTGTCATAACCACAGTCCTTTGTGCTGGATAAAGTGGCAAATTAGAGGCGCCTCAGGCTTCTCACATAAAGGGATGAAGCAGTCCAGCATTGCAGTTCCCCCTGGATGGGCAGGGATCTCCCCATCACGGGCAGAATTGCTCGCCAAGAAAGCCGGCTCTCAYGCATTACCTAGTAGCTGCACTGAATCGGGAGTGTGGGAATCCCTGCTTCATTTGGGTCAGCAGGGCACGTGGCAGGAGGAGAGTGCTTTGCAGAATATTCATTAAGGAAAGAGATCTCTTCTGTATCAGACTGAATTAGAAACTATTTAATAAAGAATASAAATATGGGATAATTCAATCAGCGTGCTAATGGTCCCACCCATCCGCAGTGGTGAAATGATCTCTCTGTATTTCATGTCATACATGAATTTGCTGGTCTAAGTTAAACTTCTAATGGACCACATCTGACTGTTCAGATGAGCAAATGTCTTCAAAAGAGGCCTGTAGTTGTAAAATGAGTACATCCTGCTGGTCAAAATCCAGATTCAGTTCACCATTTATCATCAGAGATATTATTTGGTACTTAGCTCTGCACTTAAAAAATTGAAGAGAGGGGCTGTTTTGTAAGAYGAGATAGCACTTACTCCTGTTGTGAAACAGACTGGGATTGTGGAATAACTGAATAGCTTTTGAGACTGTAGAAGAGGTTTCAGAAGGAGGGTTTTTTTATGTCTTCTTATAAGGTCTTTTTATAAAAATTTCTCCTGTGCCTGTGGAAGTCAATGGAGATTTTGCTTGGAGTGGGTTTAGACCCTTTGTATTTGCAAGCTCAGATGCACTTTCAGCACAGAACAGGCAGGCAAACAACTCAGTATTTGTCCACAGTATGAAGAGAGCACTGAAGTCAAAACATCGTTGCCAGTATATAATGGGGACTCTGTAGCACTGCCGCACTTAACTCTTTTTGCTCAATGGCAATGAACTCAACAGTCTGCAGTGCTTTAGGAAATGAGATCGATTTGTAAAACTTGCTGTGAAAGTACTTATCAAAATTTCAAAACATATTTACTGCTCTGACTTCAGTAGAGCTTATTTACTGCCTCAAGTAGCGAGGGAGAGCATCTATTTCTCTGTAAAGTGGTTATTACTGTTGCTGAGAAGGATTGTAGCCCTGATGCAGTGCAAACCTTTTTGCTTTTTGCTATATCAAACTTTGGCCTGATCATGCAACCTTTATTCATGTGGGTAATGCTTTTCAGAAGAAAAATTGCCTTTACGCTGAACTAGGTGAGAAGAGATGTAATTAGGAGTGACATTTTGACGGGGCAGACTCCCTGACACCACCCATTGGGAAAGGGTTAAAAAGCACCCCAGCAGTGAGAGAGAGGCCCAGTGACTGCATGGTTGTGTTGAGAAAGACTGCAGTAGTCAGCTTGGGGAGGGGAAGGAGAAATCAAGGGAAGTCCTACAGTCACGGCTGAAGTAGAGGAAATCCCTTCTTTAGAAGGCTGTTCCGCTGGTTTGTCAGGGAAGAGGTAGATACCTGTGAATCTCTGGTAAGGAGGAATGGGTTGCATTGCAGGCTGGATGCTTTGGTAGATGCTAGACTTACTTTGCACTTACTTTCTAAATTGGGGGAAGACTGAGATAATACAGAAAGGGATTGACAATGGGCTGGTGGCCTGCACGGTGAGAAGGGAAAACGTCCTCAAATGGCTAGGACTGGGAGGGATGCCAAGATGCTACCAGATTGCTACCAATGATTGCCTTCCTAAGGGGCAGGTGTCCAGGCTTTTTAATCACGTCCTCTACCTTTTAAGGGCAAATGTTTTTAACACATGTTTTGAAAGAATGGATTGAGATTTCTCTGTTCTTTGTGCAAAAGAAGCATGTTTTTATATGAAAAACAGTATTTTACTATTTCTTTTCTTCTATCATTTATTTCTTATGTACTGTATATGTTGAAGCACTGGATCAAAAGCAGATTTTTATAAGTTGATTTTTCTTAGGAACCTATTTCCTCATATTTTCTTATGTATTCTTTTCAAAACATTCTAGTCCGTTTTTGGATCATGTATGACTTACTGGATGGAAAATGGATGCCTCCAGGAAAACGTCACAAAATATTTTTCTTTAGATCAGGACAGTTCTGTGTGCCTATCATCTTGGATCTTTTACTGTCACGGTTTCATCACAGGGGAGCATTTGAATGAAAACACTTTGCTTTTTAAGAGTTTGTCAGCTTCTGTGACTAATTCCCTGTTGTTTACAGTATCAAATGTAGTTCTAGTAAAATGATTGTCATCACAGAGAAATATGACTTCATCTGGGTAATCAGCAGCAGAAGAGACAGATGAACTTCTGAGGAGCAAAGATGTTGCTTTTCATATCAATGTGTCAAAATGGGAGAAAGATAAAATATAGGCCATTTGGCAGAACTCCTTCTAAACTGAATGTTTTTCAAAGTTTTCTGTGAGTGTTCAGCTGCTCCAGAACAGGTGTGTTCATTTCATGAAAGCTTTGTTGAATTTGAGTCAGATTTTAACAAATCTGATGCCTGCCAGCCCTTCAGAGCTTCCCTGAAGTGGATTTTGTTCCCTTAAGTCATGACTTTATTTCCCAAGGATTTCTTAATCAATGTTTCACTTCTTCAAATTTTTTGAATAATTCCTTTGCAGCTTGCTGTAGGGAACCTTGAATAAAMAAATCTGTAATGCATAAACGTTCTGTTAATTCCAATTTTTGTATCATGTAATTAGACAGAAAGTTAATAAGCAGTCAAGATTAAGAATTAGCTGATGACTATATTGTATTTCCACGGTGAGCAGAAATAGATAGGAATAACATGTCAGTTCTGCAATCTCCCCTCTGCCCGATATATCTCTGCTCTGTGTTGCATACATGCTGATGCCTTGCTTTGTCCAATGCTAAAATTCTTTAGGCCTTTCTCTTCTTTCACCTCTGCACCATTTTTTCCTTTGGTATCAYCAAATCCCAGCTCTCCAGATATTGTGATCGATGCTGTCTTCTTTTTCCAATATGCAAAGTAGACCCACCACATCACTGCCCTCCCCTTCTTTCCTCAGTATCTTTGGATGCTGCCTTCCACATTACTGCCTTTTTGCCTTGCATAGCACTGGCTTTCTGCCTCTCTCGCAGCCTCAATGCTAATGGTTTGGGAATGGGAACTGCCTCTGAAACAGTCCATTTGCCTTCAAACTCTACCAACCCTCCACTGCTTCATGCCGTCCGCAAATGCCTCTCTGCCTCTTGTCTAGTTGCTTTCTTTCCTTCYTTCCCATGGTGACTGTTAAGCTCTGATATGCCTCTCAAATAGTGTGAGCACGGAGAGGAAGGGAAGGTACAACGCCCCATTTCTGGCATACCAAGTCCATGTTGGTGTGCATGCTCTCTTTGGGGCAGGAATGCTCCTTGCTGCTTGTTGGTGCCACCTTTCTTCTGCACTAACCTGCAGCTTTGCACAACTTGTCTGGGTGGCCCCAACTTGCTCAACTCGCAAAGCATCCTGTAGTGCAGAATGTGGCAATGTTAAATGAAGGAAGTGATAACCAGGATGACCTGGACTGATGATGTATGTACTTGGTATTTAAATACTTGTCATGATCAGGAAGCAAGTTTAAATTCAGCCTTCTTTATAGTAGTGATTTGAGTATGGAGTATTTTAGGCAAAATATCTCAGACTACTTAGTATCCTTAAAAAGAAAGGCAGTGTTTTGGTCCAAGAAAGCAGCCTTCAACTAAAAATAATCATRATTGCAGTTTGTATTAACCTGAGCTCTTGAAAACTGTCTTAACAGAGAGATGAAATCGCAGTTGCTTCCTCCTCAACCAGGTTGAGCTATGATGATATTGTAAGCAAGTTTCTTTAACTACCTTCAGCAGACTAATGTCAGGATTCTGTATTTAGTCATGCTCTTAASTGACAAAAAGTGCCTCTAAAAGGATATCTGCTGGGTATCTTGTACCAATAAAAATTTTGGAAGGTCCCACGTATTGCTATGGTGTGTCCAGCTGACCCCATTCTCTGCATGTTTCCATATAAATTGCTGAACGTGCTGTGGACCAGTAGAGGTGTCTGTTATTCTGCAGGCAGAGCTGAGRCAAATATGGAGCAGAAGTCGAGCAAGCACAGGAGATTTCCTCATCCAATCTTTTTAAACATATGAGATGCATAGTAAATTCTGTGAATGGAGCTATGGCGCTATGGAGAGGCTAAAATCCACATGAGGCATCAATGTAATTTTTACTGGCAGCAGMAGAATTTGATCACTAAGTGACATGCCAGCCATATGACAGCACTTAAACAGTTCCTGTCAATCAGCTGCTGTGTGTCAGTATCCTTATTTATCCTTTCAGGGCATATATCCATTTACATTATCGTCATCTGAAAGAGAGAACAGCATTACTGAAAATAAAAGCCCATGCTGGTAACCAAGAGAAAGGGAAAAAAAAGATATGTATCACTGTAGTATATGCATGTCATGGTAGCGAGTTCTGGTATCACTTATGGGAGAAGCTATTTAGTAAAAAAAAAACCCTGAAAATGTGTTCTAAAATTTAGATGGGAAACAGTAAGAAACAGAAGAGACAGATGTGCACTAGAACTTGAGGCATCACTGCCTGACTATTCTAGCCTTATGTAGGCTAATATCCTCATCTATGGAAATATCCTTCCAAGCCATTTGCTTGATTTTCAACTGTAGCCCCAATCCAGTGAATCACTTAAACATATGCATAATTTCAAGCATGTATTGTTAAGAGATTAGAAAGCAATTACAGCTTGTCAAACCTCCTCAGACATGGTCAAATCCTTTCTCTTCATCACAGTCCTCTAAAAATAGCTGCATCTAACCAGAGGAGAGCTTCAGAACCACTGGACCCCAGATTTGTGCAGGGGTGAGACCTGCATGGACACTCGTGCCTATCCCCCACATGTATTTCTTTCCTCGGGAAGGACACCTGTAAGTATAGGCCAGATGACAGTGGCAGCATACATGAATAATCAGGTTGCCAGGGTCTTAAGAAGTGTTCCTGGAGGTTGGTCAGATCTCTGGGCAAAATTGGCTAAAAGACACATGCTTCCAAAAAGGTATTATCTGAGTCTTCTTTTCCTTCTCTTCAAGAGAGACAAAAGTGACATTTACATATGATGGAGAATACTGAAATGTGTATTTTGAAAGATAATATTAGATGACAATTTGGACATTTTCTCTGTCCTGAGAAGAACAGTGAAGACAGGACAGCAACTTGTTTGAAATCCTTTATCCCTCCTATTTTTTTTGATATTGCTTAGATCARTCATACTGAATTCATACACTCAGAGTTTAATATGTCCCTTTTCTCCTTGTTTGCAGGCATGTTTTGTAACAAAAAGAACCCCCAAAACCAAAAAACTCTGTGAAAGCCAGTTCCTGTATACTTTACCAGTGTGTTGCTATACACTTTGCATTTTTTTGAGAAGATGAAGGTGCTGGGGGACACACAACTATCTGTGGAACAAGCTGTCTGAAGGCATGATTGACAATCTTGAGCGGCTTTATATATTGGTCCTTACGATGTTACTGAAAGGCTTCAGCAGTTCAAGCCTTCATTCAAATAGTAGGCAGGTAGCTAAAATTGCTTACCAGTGGGTCACTGAATAGATGCAGAACACTGTGGCCTCATTTATTAATTTCTGGTGTAAAAAATAGAGCAAATGAGCTGCACAACCCTTACTGAGCAACCAACTGAATCATAGGAACAAAGCTGTTTGTAGCAAATGAGGAAAGGTCATTTGACTCACTCAAGCTCRTTAGTCCTATTTAATATTGCCCTTATCCTGCACCGAGTAGATAGTTGCACAGCCTTGCCTCCCATACTTCATCCCCTAGATCATGCCTTACAACTCAGTTCATCCTCAGTAAGTTCCTTTGGAAAACAAACAAAAAACAATGAGAGATCTTTATTTAAAAAAAAAATATCTCGGTTTCTTATGTTCTCTTCAGGTTTGCCCAGTTGTTTCTGTTAGGGTGAAAGTGGTAACCTGAGGCTATTTATTATTGTTCTGAAACAGTGTTATTTTTTAAGACATCAAGTTAGAAAAGTGTAGTTGGAAGTACAAATACAGAAAACTTAGGTAATGAAAGCAGGTTGTTAAATGACAAAATAATTGCAGACCTCATCACATTGGAAACTTGATATGTGTTAAAAATGTTATGTATTCTTGAGTGGAGCACCATCAAGCAGCTGACTACTCACATGGAGAGTCTAAGACCTTGGCTAGAAAGAAAATCTGGGGAGTTTATTGACTTGCTTGGTGAAGGGCTGTTTCTCTGATCTAAGCAGCCCTTGCCGTGCAGTATTGACTCCCACTTCACTGAGAGCTCAGAGAGAAACAGCAATATGAAGCAGGAGCTGCCAGTTGCTTGGAGACACGACAGCTATGAGGGTGCTACGGCTGGGAAGAGAGATTTTGAAAAGCAATTTATGTTGGTCCAGCCAGGGAGGGATGTAGGTTGGGGTGAGGAAGGAAAAGGAGGGTCCTGTTCAGAGCAGAAGTGGCATCTGGAGTGAACTAAATTGCTCCACTGTTATCTGTGATAAAACATTCCTCGACGTCAAAGGGAGCAGAGATGGACAAGGACATTCTCATTATCACTTCTCAGCTCACTTGTTGTTTGAAATCTGTAGCTTGTGATAAGGAATTCCAGAAGAAACTAACAGGTGAGACCAACAACTAGATCACACAACAATGTGGAAAAAAGGTGAATTACAAAGCAAGAAACCAGTGACTCTTGTAGGTAGTGCACCTGCCTTTCAGCAAGCCTGCACTGATGTCAATGAACCTGGCTCTCTGGCTGCTGCTAAGAACTCAGCTACTAGTGACCCTCAGGTCATTTATTAAATCTGACTTTTGGTATTCAGCTGAAGGGTGTGCTGAACTCTGGAAAGCAGCAAGAAGCATGTTGTAAGGTGCATACCACATGTTGCTTCTGATGAGTCAGTCATCAGGTCACTAAACCATACTGCTAGATCTTGCCTTTTATGCACTGGCAACCTGAATCCTAACCAACAGTCTACCAATATAAAAAATTATGACCAAAATTTCCAAACTAAAGCATTAAGAGAGGGTGGTCTGCCTCATCATTTTCTAATTTGCTGGTTTTTACCACTTAGCAGTAAAGAGCCAGAAACAGTCTCAGAAACAGAGATGGAAAGTAGAATTATGTCACTAGAAAATAATGGCTGTACTAGATCAAAAGGTCCATCAAGTCCCCATCCTGTCTCTAATACTCAATGAATGCTTACAGAAGAGTAAGAAGAGGTCAAGCATGTAAGATACACCCTCCTAATGGGGTCCTAGACTCCATCTACTTTCAGCTCTGGGAATTTCCCAAGGGAAATCTCATCTTCTTCATCCTTTGTCTTGTCTTTGTCTCCTTAGGTTGCAAGCCCTTAGGTTGGGTTTTATAACTGTTCAGTTATCAGCACTGTGGTGTCACACATGGGTACATACATGTAGGGTATGTGTGTGTGTACACACACACATTGGAAGAAGCACTGGTTTCACTTTCCCTGAGATGAAACCTGTAGAACTTCACAGAACAGTGAGGTGGCATTGCTCAAAGCAGAACAAAATGATAGAAAGCTTGTTCTGGCTCAGACTGTTGTTTTTTTTTCTTCTTTCCTTGAAAACCAGTAAACAAAGGATCTTTACCCTTGAGTCTCTATTTGCCCTTATGAAATATCAATAACAGTTCTGCCCACTTGCTTCTCCACAGTTACCTCTTTGTTCTTTTTCTCTTAGGTCTTCAGGGATCTCATTTAATGGGCAGTAGGTAAGGGGAAGAGAAGATTATGGTAAAAAAGCAATGTTGAAGGTATTTTGATGTGAATCCTCTTTCCTGTCTTCGCTATATTACTGATCTTCACAGGGAGAGAAGTCTGAGGAGAACTGTCACATTATGTAGCAAATATTACTTTAGCTGCTTTGTCTGTATGTTGTTTCATGCTTCCCCTCTCTTTGCCTAATCTCTTTCTAATTTTCAGTTTTTCGTCATGCTGAAAACTTCTCTCCAGCCATGAGCTGACTCCAGCATAGCCCTCTATGGAAGGGTTGCTCAGGAGGGGCTTGGCACAGTGGTCCTCCTGTGCCTCTCCTGCTGCAGGGGCCAGGCAGGCAGAAGTTGTGCACTCCCTCTGAGTATTGCACACTTTGTTCTCCTCTTCTCTACCAGCCTACGCGCTCTTTGCTCTATGCCTAAACCTAACCGCATCTTGTCCATCCAAGCGCTTGTCAGAGATCAAGAATGTCACTCTAAGATGACAGTCTCTCCACTCTTTATCACACCTTCATGGTCAAGAACCCCATCCAAGCATGAGCAGGTATACAACCATGAAAAAGGAGTTACCTGGGGCCTTGCAGCACATAGAGCAACACAGAAAGAAAGGGAATGAGACACCTTTGGTGAAGCCAGGCTGCCTTCTCCAGATGCACTGGAACATCAAAGTAATTTCTAAAAATACAAGGAGAGAATAGAGTACTTCTAGCAGTCCTACCGCAAGGTCGGTAGATATGTCAGCAGGCAAAGGATTACCTGACAGAAGTGCATGAACATTAATACTGAATTTTGAATGTCCTGGTATTTGAAATCCAAATGTCAGAGTTTGGAGAAAACATTTTGGTATTGATGTAGACATTGACTGGACATCTGCAAGCCAAATGTCCCCCCCTCATAAAATAAATATGTTGTCGGTTTAGACAAAGGCAAAGAAAATGGTGCTAACGTGAACGCCTGTTATTGAGGGTCTCTGTGTATTTTAAGATACAGTCTTCATGGGTAGTTCATTGCCTTTTTTAACAGAAAAGATCATTTAAGGAACAAAACCTACCCTAGAGGGTAAGGATGGTAACAGGTGGCAAATGAATCAAGATAATGTAACTCATTCAACATGAATGAAAGAGGGGAGCCCGTGAGGTACAATATAAAAAAACCCTTAAAACTAGTTTTAAGATCCGAACTGTCACAGCCAAGGCTTATGTTCATTCTTAAACCCTGCTGGCAGTGACTTTTAATTTTGTTCTGTTTGCTTTCCACTTAAGCAGTTTTAGTTTCTTTCCACTGATTACCATGAGAGGCTGTGTAAAACATTCTTGGGTGCCAAACCTCAGGTCTCTATATCCCAGCCTCAGTGTGTRGGAAGTACATTGCACAAATCTTACTATAATCTTTTGGACTGCTTGTAAAAGGGGCTCTTCTGCCCTCTCTTTACCGAGTTATTCTCAAGTGCTTGATTCCACTGGAAGTCATTAAGAGAAAAAACTTGTTTTGGTTGTATTTCACCATGAAATTGAACGTGACTCTAGTCTGAAGCATAAGTGAATATTGTCCCTTTACTACTGCTGTATAGTATGAATTATAGTATTTTCTATGTCTTACGCCTTCTGAGTCACRTTTGCTCAGGGGAGATGTCCCTCGCCCTTTGTGGATATGTATTGAGAGTGAGAAGTTCCCTGTCCACCTCTGCATATCTCTTGTAATGCTGTAAATGGCTCAGGCACAGTCTGTTCCTACAACCAGAGGAGCAACTCATGACATCTGAAGGAGGTCGTCGTGACTCTTCCTATATCTGCTGGCACTGGATCGAGGAGCTCGGAGGATTGATGGGGAAGGGAGCAGTTGGTCTGTTCCCTCTGAGATTGCAGTTGGAAGCAAGTTAGTGGCTGGTATCAGGGATAGAGAAAAAACAAAGAAAGGAAATGAGAGAGACTGCTGTGAAGCAAAAAAACCTCAGCACCAAGTAGTGATCATGCATTGGGAAACCAAAGAAAGGCACAAAGTTGGATAGCAGTTGTGGAAACAAATCATCAGTTTGGAGATTTCAGCAGTGGAAACAATGACAACTTAATACTCAAGATATAATACTGCATACATTTTCAGTTGCACTGTACTTTGAGCTGGCCACATTAACAACATTCTTCCTGCTAAATCCTTAGTCCCTAATGCACAGCCTGCTTGTTTATAGAGAGCAAAAGCAGTCTCTGAACCTTCAGGGAAGAAAAAATTGCTATGAAAGTTACTGAGAAAGTGGAAATGAATCCTTTACTGCTGATATTCCCAGAAATGAATAAAGTTACTATATAATTAGTTAACTAATTTTCTAGCTGGACAAAGCATGCACTGTGGTGGTCTTGCTCACATATTAACTTTACTCTATACTTAGGGAGTTGGAAGTTGGGATCCCCAATGAGAAAGTTAGAGGAAGGCCTGGGGATGTAACAAGTCCCTTTTTTTCTGCTTGAATTGATATAGACATAATATGAATTGCATGAGTGCCTTCAGAGACTGATGAAGTTTTGCTCTGAGGAATTAATATTAATACCGCTTTCTTTCAAAATTAGTAATTAGCAAGAAATAATCTTAGTTTCTACAAGCCAGAAGTTTTTTTAAAAGGCAGTTATAAAAGGCAGTTATACAAGTAGGTACACTGATGCACAAGCCATTTTGAAAATGAAATATGTTGTAAATGAAAGCGGGTGAAAAGCTATACTGTCTCATTGCCTATGTTTCCTGCTAAAAACAGGGAAATATTCAATGTGCCACGCACTTTTCCAGAAAGATTAAAAGGAGTTGTGGGGATGATTTACTGGTTTAGAAAATTACTTGCAACAGGTTACTTCCTTTCTTTTAACATTTGTAGGCTATTGTACATGGTTCAGTCAATTAGGGCTTTGTTTCTCATGGTAAGCACTGTTGCTATGGAAATTATATAGCATAGGAATAACTGGTTGCTGCTGCAAAAAAGGTTTTTGGAAAACAGTTTAAGGAATAAAATGGCCCTTCTTTTGCAGTGGGGAGAAAAAGATGATAAATTGGTTAGCTCCCTATCTTCAGAAGGCTGCAACTAAGCTATAAAAATAATTAATGGATGAGATTTGGTGTGAAATAAACTCTCTTTGTAAAGTAGAAAAAGAACAAGTAGGTTCACAGATATTGTAAACAGGGGGAAAGTGTGTTGCCCTTTAGGCAGCTTTTTGTGCTTGATATCAATAACAATTTTTACTGACTCAGAAGTTAGGCCATCATAGGATAATAGTTGCTCATCACAGTGGTTTTTGTAGCTGTTACTATAAAAGTGTTAGCAAAATGGCATTGCTGCAACAATATTTATGTTTCAAAGAGGAAAAAAGGGTTAATATAGTGTAAGTAGTATCCTCACTAAAATATGAATGTCTTCAGTCGCTATATTTTACATAAAGCTATATTAAGTGCAAAAAGCCTCTATACGGATGTAATATTACAATGTATATTTACTTAAGTAAGTCTGTGCTTATCAGAGCTGAAAAATTTCTATGACAGAAACACCTTGTGGTGCTTGTTATGGATGCTTCTTTGGTGTATTTAGAAAGCCCAGCCAGGGCTTGCTTGTTGCGATCAGTCAGACAACAACCATGCACATAGGAGCAGGTTTCTAAAGAGCTTTGTGGTGGACTAATCTTTTCCCTGAATGGATGTTTACTGCCGACATTAATAATGGAACTGCACCGAAGACGAGAATTGATGAGACTCCTGCTCCTCATGTTCATCTGCTGACAATTAAGCGAGCGTGTCCGACCCCAGCCTCGGGGAAGGGCACGCCTGGCTGGCAACTGCCCCCAGTCCTCTGCTGCTCATGCTGGGTCCCACAGAAGATGTAACAGAGCATTAGCGCCGCAAGCACTTCCTCGTCCCGCCCACAAAATTTTGGCAGTGAACTCATTATAAGCCATACATTAAAACTGTCTTGTTCGGCTGATAGATGACCCACCGTAGCAGCCGCAGAGCTTGCAGCCATCAGAGCCTCCGGTCTCCCCACTCTGCTATCAGCTCCTCTGGACTGCTGCCAAGTTAATTCAGTCACACTGCTTTAAATTACTCTATTTCTTTCCTTTTCTCTTACAGCCCTGTTACCTCAGCTCTTTAGAAAGGGAAAGGAAAGGGGGAGGTGAAAAGGCACAGGTAGTCAAAAGTGTGATCCATAAGACATGGTGATCCACCCTCCAGTTTTTGGGAGCTGTCTCACTGGTTTACATTTTCATTCTTGTAATTCTACTCCTACCCAGGAAAAAGGCTTTGTAGTTTGCCTTCTTATCAAAGTGACACCCTGAGCTATTAGTGCTATGTAGTGCAAATCTGTAACAAAGACAATTTTAATTCTCTTTGCCAGCCATTTTGCTTTCTTCCTCCATGGGTGTTTTTCTTAGAGCTCTCTAAGAGAGAGTTAKTATTCACTGAATAAGAACTCTAAACAGGAGGATTTGTGGTGAGGCACACACATTGTACAAGAACTCACATTCAGAAGACCAACATGTGCATGCATATTTACTTCCTTTGCCCCACTAATGATGAGTTCCCCGTTGAATGAACTTCTTAACAGCCTGCTTTTTTACACACCTGAGATACAGCAGTGATATGCCTGAGTAGCAGAGGTTGCCTCTTGCAAAAGTTATTGCCTGCAGAGCTTTGAGAAATCTGGGTGAGGAATCAAACTCTGGCTTTGAACTCTTCAGTTTGTGTAAACATATTGCATTGAAAACAACTTTTCCAAAAAAAGGTTAAAATTCCATTGGCTGAAGAGCCTTTTATAATGATGTAATTATTTATCACGGCCAAAGAGAAAGGGAAACTACATTAGGAACTGTTGCATTGTTTTCTGCAGCAGCCTTAACCTTCTAGACCTGGACTGTAAACACAATGTTAGCTTTGTGTTGAAGGTTCAATGCTTGACAGTAGGAATAAGATATATTGGCTGAGTAACAAAGCAGCAATCTTGGATAATGACAAGAAAAGAGTATTGAATTATAATGGACTGGTCTCCTTGAACACCTCTAGCAGTTAGATTTGCAAACTGAATGAGGTTTTAAAACAAAACAAAGATTATTCCTGACTGGATTCCCTTAGAGACTTTCCCAGCATGCTAAAACAGGAAATCTGTGTTTGTATATAGGTTTTTAGATTACAGTACCCTTTAATATTATATATAAGGTTGCAATATATTAAACAGGCCCTATTGCCTCTGGTGGTTACACAGGTGTACCAGCTAGTTGGTATGTATTTCTATCTGTGTTTCTCTACAAGAACCTAATGAGAAGAGATCCCACAAGCAACATTTTTAATGGAAACCTGGGGACATGAGCATACCAGATATGTAGGAGACTTCATTTCTGTCTAGCACGTCTCCTGTTACACCTGCATCACCCTTACCAATCATGATGAAATTTAAGTCATCAATATTATCATGGAATCCAAAAGAATTTATTAGCAGTAGTAAGGGATGGATTATGGGAAGTCTAAAAAACGTATAACCCATGGTCAAAGTTTTCACAATTATTCCTGTGTCTCCTATGTCACATGTTTTATCTAGAGAATTATTAGTACAAAGTGATTGAAGATGCCTGTCAAGAAGGAATTGACTTGTGTAGTAAGGGATAGATCAACATGAGGCTGAAGGCTGTAAGAAGATTAGTTCTCCAGTTAGATACATAGGTATAAAACCAAAGGAATAGGGGCTGAAGTATGTAGGATGAAACAGGGTTATCACTTTCCAAACCAAAGCTCTTAGAAAATGAACAACCAGAAGTGAGATATCAATTTGTTCAGGTAAAGCTGATAACTGCAAAAGGAAGCTGGAGAGAAAGAGAGGGATCTAATTAATTGCTCAACATTGATTTGTCTCACATAAAGCAAGTTTTTCCATCTGTGTTGCAAAGCTGACAATCTTTTTCTGCTCAACTGGTATCAGTACAATCTTATAAATGAAAATGAATTTGAGATGCAAATCAGTGCAAAGTCTGAATGTACAGCATCTTTGTAAATTGTCCATTCATGAAATACCAGGCTTTTGAGGAAGGTTAGAATTTAATAGAAGCCTCAAACTGGGGAGTCTTTTTTTTTTTTTCCCCCCTGACACTGAGGAGTCATATGGTTATATCCCAGATTGCTGTTCTGTACACAAGAATGAAATCAGGCAGATGGGGCAACAAGAACTATAATAATGATCATGTTATTATTGGAAAAAACGAGGTGGTGCCACTGTAGGTAGCATTACTAGTTTTGTTTAGGTGACTTTATGGGTGAGGAAAGATCTCAGTCAGTTGTAGCTCAGATCTTTCTGCTAGCTGCATTAGCTCCGTAGCAGTTGTGAGTTATTCCAAAACACTTAGGCAGTGAACAGTCAATGCTGTGGATATGTCTGAGTGATTTGCGTCAGTGTCCAATGGAAGCAGCAACAATGCACATCTAAAACATGAAGAAAATAATACCCTACTATGTTCTCATAGTGTTAGGTTCCTGACCTCTAGGTAGGCAGCTTACATTATGCTTTGCAATGTAAGGATGCCTTAAAATGGGTTCAAAAGAACATTTCACAAGAGAATGAGGTTTATAAGATTCAGCTTTGGTTCATGTCTTCTCTGTTATTCATTAGATCAATTTGTATAACACCTTATTGTAAGATATTACTGCTGGGAGTACAATCAAAAGAGCTGTGACCCACAGATTGCAAGTAATAAACTGTGTAAATCTAGCTAGTTAAATGGCTCATATGGGATATCCAGAAACAAGTCGTTGATTTGCTGTTTAAGTTAAATTTTTCCCCTGTGCTGAGGGGGAAAAATTATAGGTTCTTTTTAATAATGGTAAATCTTTTTCTCTCAGTGCTGTTATTATGTAACTACTTGTGATTACTTGTGATAACCACAGAATGGACACCTCAGAAGTGAGGAAGATATACCATCTTAAGTTGGCAAATTCTTTTTGATAGCACAGTATTAATCATGCATATTTTGCTGCTGAAATGTTTAGAAAGTCTCAAACCATCTCTTGTTCTGGGCATTGTGAGTTGACTACCAGCTTACCAACTTTCTGATAAAGGTGAACTTTAAGGTAGGATTTGAATGTAGAAGAGGTGTTCCTTTGTTTGAATTAACCCTGAAAAAACAGTAATAGAGCAAGTAGTGTATGGGAAAGCATGGAAGAACCAGCTGAATGGTGTGTAGAGAGCTGTTTACTCTGTGGAATAGAGAGAAACAATTTAAATTGAGCTGTGTGCAGGCATACTTATGAGTATCTGCCTCTAAAATGACAAATCTTTCACATAGGATGAAAAAGGATCCAGTGATACTAAAGTCAAGGGCCCAATTCACAGCTGTTTTAAAGTGCTCAAAGAAATAGCAAGTATTAASTAGCTGATGATCTGATGAATCACAGTGGTTGATGCTTCACTATTTAGCTTCATTTTCTAAGAGAAAACAGTGGATGCACTTATATTGTTTGTTACCTCTCCTTCTTCCTTTCCTGACCACCCCCTCCCTTCTCTCAGTAACTTGTTTGCCAACCTCAACTGTATTTGATAATTTAGCTGGATATTTCATGAGGGTGGAGGGTAAGAGAGATTCTCAGTGCTTGCGCTGAGGTTGCAATTTGCACTACAGTCGTGCAGTTTGCACTGCACCACCAAACATCAGAGAATCCACACGCTCTCCTCTCTGTTTCTGAACCACGTGAAAAACTAATCGGGCTGAGTGCCCTATCAGGTCAGAGACAATCCATTCACTGTTCAAAGTTTTTYCTCTGTTAATTAAGGAGTGAGCTCAGACTGCAACCTTAATAAATACATACTTTTTTTTTGGAAAACTATAATAAAAAAAGCAAAAGCAAAAAAAAAAAAAAAAGCTACAAGGACATAAAACAAAAGGATTTTTTCTACATTTGGCTTAACAACCAGGATTTTCTGCTGCACCTTAGAGTTAGGTGTGGAGAGGGCTAAGTGTCTTAAAACAATATCAGGATCATGCAGAAGGCAAATTTTTAGATCTATGTTTTCCTCTTTAATGTAGCCTTGTCATGAAAATTGTGGTCCATCAAACATTGTACTATATGAGTCTGGAGGGGCAGGGGTTATATTTTAGCCATTCTCCCCTTTTAGCAAAAAATCCTAGCAGAAACACACACAAATTCATGTTTAAAGCAAACTTTTAAATAAAATCTGAAAAAACATGTCTCCTTAATGCATTCTTTAAATACAACACATACTGTATTTATCATGTTGCTTCAGGTGGAAACTTAACACAAGAAACTGTTTTTAAATACGGTGTGCCCGCTCCTTTGAATAATTGGATTATGTTCCTTGACTCACAGGAACATAGATCTTGTCAAAGTGGATTACATCCATGATCCATCTAATCCACCATCCTTTTTCTGAGTGGCCAGTGCCAGATGCTATGGAGCATGGCACAGCAACCTCATGCTAGACAGATGCAGTACAGTCTGGCACCATGCAGATCTCCTTTTAACTCTTAATGAGTGAATTTTTTTGGCTAACATCAATCTTGCTTAATACCATGGGAACAATGCTATGACAGGGGAACAAAAAGTGTTGGTGAATTTAGAAATAATTTTGTCCACRAAGGGGAAAAGAATAAGAGAAAGAAAAGAAGAATAAAAGAGACACTTGTACGTCTCAATGTACATTTCATTGAGATTCTTTGATAAAAAAGTACTTTTGCCTGTTATCCTCCCAGTCTCTGCTGAATCTGTCAAGGATTCTCCTAGTAAGGCGTTTTCAAATATGGCCACTGGAGACCAAGCAGAAATGCATGTGGTTAAGTGTTGATTAAAAAACCTTGATGGAGATTTCTATCCCTTCTCAAGGTGTTCGTGGATAAAATGGTGACTGTATGTTAACCTGAGGGAAAAATCAAGAGCTGGTAAACAAGTAGTAAGAGGGCAAAGAGTATACACAAAATAAGTGCTGTCAGAAAGAAATTTTTGTGAATGGACAAGCTACATTCCCTTTAGAAGCCAGATCTGGAGCTTTTAATATAATGTCAAGATGTTTTTTATGAAGATTTCATATGACACTTTTTATAGAACAGCTATCTCATAAAAGCCGAAAGAGACAATGGCTGGACAATTTCACTACTCCCATGGCAGTAGAACTAAAATGTTTTTCATATAAACGTGTCGATCAAAACTTGTTCTGCTTCCCTTTGTAGAGGGCATCTTTGTCTGCCTCAGCTTAATGTTGCTTTTCAGCCGCTGCAGTGGTCTGTGGGCTTTACAGATCTCCAAAGATGGATGTAATACGATTCTACAGATACTGCTTCCTTTATTGGTTTTATTTGCTGCACTCTATCTTATGGCTTTTCATCCCCTTCCCTCAGGCCACATGTAGTAGGTGGAGAAGGACTACTCAAACACATTTAAACCTGGAATCATTCACCTTGCTGCTCATGTTAGCTGTTTTAAAAGTACTTGACTTCTTTAGTCACACCAGTCAAAAAACCCGTCCTAGTTCAAAACCAATATGGAAGTTAGTGAAACTACACCACCTGTCCCAGACAGACCTTTTAGCGCTACTCCTTTTTTTTTTTCATACAAAATATCTTTTGTTTTTGTTTGGAAAAAAATTCCCAGCTATTTTTAGAATGCAGTTAAAAGTGCCATGAGTTTTAAATGCATAACAGTCCCAGTGTGAGACACTTGATGGCAAATCTCATTCCCTTCTTTTTATGTAGAAATGGATATGAGAATGCAAATGAAACTGCAGGTGTTACTAAGTTCCATCCAACTACGATGAAAAAAGGGCTGACTGATGAATAAACCATTTTGGCTTTAATGTATATGGTTACTGCTCATTAAAATTAGGTATCCCATATTTTTTCACTTACTTTATACATATAATGGGGGAAATCAACAAGTGTAGTCAAGGGCAAAAAGAATTGAGTAAATTCACATTTGAATAACATGTTTTACTTCCTTCTTGTCTAGTCTGAAACACTAAATAGGCAATTTCATCTGTTTTTGCAATTTCCATCAATATCAACTGGAAAATCCAAACATAAAGACGTATTGCCAAGTGTTCTGACTTTCTATCAAAATTCAGCGAATTTAGATCAAGTTGATCACGGCTTAGAAAGATGCAGTAACAGGTCAGGCAAGGAAGTCACTAGTCAGAAAGTGTCCTGAGGAGTTAGTGCATAACATAAGGATGTTATGCCACATGCAGGAAGAAGAACGAAAAAGAAGATGATGGTAATGACAACTGGCAGGAAGGCAAAGAATGGTACCAGTCACTCATACACAGCATTGCTGTAGGAGGTAGGTAGGTCTGTAAGAAAGTCTTACATGCCCAGCCCAGAGACAGATCATGTAAATCCACCTCCTGCTACTTTTTATCTGGGTGACCTGTTAATATTTAAGGCCTTCTTCATTTGGTCTGTGTGCAGATTATTGACTCTATTGCAGGAGAAGAAAACAGTACCCAGCAAACAAGGTGTAAACAGAAAGGAATGAGCCTTAGCAGGCACTCATATTTTTTAAGGAGTGCTTGTTAAACCTCCTTTCTTCCTTTCTAAAGTCTTCAAGAAAATCTGCCATGAGTCCTATGGAGCTACTTAACTAGTTTTGCTAGAATCACTCTCTCCCTATCAAGCTGTAAGGCTAAATTTACTGTATATCTTAATCTCTTGATTTATTAAGATTATTTTTTGGTCAGCTATCTTGAGCAAAGTTGCTAAAATAATCCCACAGGTTCTCAGTGATTTATTACACACATGCTACCCAGAGGATCAATCCACTTAAACATAAGCAAATGTGGCTTGATTTTAAAATAGACATTATGGCAAAAGAAAATGCAATATGAGATGGAGAAAATTTCTGAGACAGGAGGTGAGGGATCCTCATGGGATTACCACAAAGCCTTTTAGATTTAGAGGTGTGCTGGGTGTCCATTAGCAGCTCTAGGCTGTAAAGAAGATGCATATTGCTCACTCATGAGAATCTGGATGTCTAAACAGCTCACCTCAAGTTTAATGGCCAGTAAAGCCTATTTAAGGCATTATTTTTTCCTCCTCACTTTTTTCCTTTTATTTCTTTTCTAGCTCTTCTCTTCTGAGATTTTTGCAGTCGTATTGAGGCTGAGTGCAGCAAAGATTGTTTTTTCGTTTTCGTGTTTTACACAATCAGATCTGGACATTGCTAAATATGTTTTGATTTCAAAGGTTCAGACCCAGCAGAGCAGTAACATCAGCCTGAAAGCCTAAGTGGCCATTGTAAGTGTAGCTCTCTTGTGAATGCAGTTGTCTGTTGCTGCACTGAATGTACGAAAACCCTATTATTTCCCAGGGTAAGACACAATAGCAACACTGTGGTCCCAAAACTGTGTAATCCAAGAGTAATAACTTAAATTATTTTAGTTTATTGAACACACAAAAATTTGTGGAAGCCGGAGGCTAAAATGTACAGTTTAACAGAACAAAAATGGTGAAAGTATGAAGCAAGGATGAACCAAATGCTTGAAAAGAGGTCTTCATTTGAGGAAAAATAATCTTCTGTGAGGGAAAACAATCTTCTATAAACAGGAGTTGATGAATAGGCTGAGAGAGCTGGTGGATGATAAAGCATGGGTTACAGCAGATAGGCCTTCTTTGTTCTGGCATATTTCACTTGCTAGATATATTCCCCAGACAAAAAATCTCTCACATTTCGCAGAAAAGAAATGAGCTGCTTCCTTAGAAACATCAACTAATGTTTAGTGTAGTTGCACCCTCTTGTGAACCAGTGCACTTCAGATGTCTGTGTTCAGAAATGGAAGGTTCTGATCAGCTCTGCAATCAAATATTCCTATAGTTCAGCACATATGGTCCAATTATTCAATGTAATTAACTGTTCATCCCCAAAAGAAAAACTCATGCAACCTTTGTATCAGGAGAATGTTCAAACTGCTATCTATCACTATGCTTTCTTGTAATCACTGAAGAATAATGATCAGTCCTGCAACAGGCAGATTTGTTTAGAGTGGAAATGAATTGTTCTCATAAACCTAATCCAGACTCCAAAGGAGTTAATAGACTGATTCTCACTGATCTAAACTCTCTAAACTCCTTGCCAGACCTTTGGGAATTCTTTAGACAGCCTAAGCACTGGCCAATTCTCTCTCCTYTATGTTTCCCACTGGTTTGGCACAAGTGGTTCAAACCTGTCATCAGAAGCACCTGGACTTCTTTGTTAATAAGGCAAAAAAAGTTGGGAAGAACATACTCTGTCCGAATATGACTCAGAGTGTGTGTATTCACATATATTTGAGTTAAAAATGAAACTAATTTTAAAAAATTGATTACGATTCTTTTAAAAGAAAAGTACAATCATGCCCATGAAGTGAGAGAACAGGAAAAGGCTCTTTGGATAGCAGCTGTCCTGAAATAGCTTTCAATATAATTGCTGTAGATAAAGATATTATATCTACATAAATCTTTATTTTTACAGGAACATGATTGCTTCACACATTAGATTTGTCACTGTGACATGACAGCCTTTCCTTATTTGAGCATTCCCCAGTAAATCTTTATTCACAACAACAACTGATGCATGACTCCAGATATTATACTAGACAGCACAAAATGAAAACAGTTTCACACAAAAGCATCAAACACATGTACTAAATATATATAAAAAACCCCAGATCCTAAATGGCAGGATTTGACACAGTCATAAAACTAACAGATTCTGACAAAGAAAGAAAAAAATATGTTACTATGTTTTTTTCTCTGCTCTAGTTGATTTATAAAGGGGCAGYGTGGTTCAAAGATGGAAATAGCAGTAACAGAACAGACATCTTAATTTTTGATTGAACAGATTGTGTTCCAAAGTGTGGACAAAAATTATAGCTCCCTCACCTGTGACATTTTTATTACTGTAATTTAAAACAAAACAAGCTTTGTTTAGTTCACTAGGCAGTTTTACTCTTTATTTCTTGCTGTATGCTTGTCCATTAATTTTGACAGCCAATGATGGATTTTCTTCCCATTAGATAGTGTATTCTAGCTTAACATTCAGAGTCCAAATCTGCCCTGCATGCACAACAGTCTGTATTCAGATGGGTTCCTGTTCTGTTACTCTTTGACTGAACTAGCTTTGGAGCTGCAGACCGCATAGACTTAGGGGTTTGGACACCAAGCTAAGTTACTGACATGCTTAACCATAGATTTTTACTATCACTGGCTCAAATAGCRTGATTTTTAAATAAATTCCCACTCTTCTCTTGTCTTTTATCTTAGTGGTTCATACATATCGAAGCTGATAGCACTGTACTTCTTGTACCTTGGGAAGAGCCATGTTGGAATCAGAAAAGTCCCTAACTACATGTAGTAGAGGCTGGGAATGAGATGCCAAAGGACGAAAACCAGCCAAAATCCATGGGCAATGCTCTCCCGCGCTGTGCTGTAATACCCCTTGGATGTGTGCAGAGCTAACCCACCCTGGCACTCAGCTGAATTTCTGCGCTAARCCAGTGCTCCTGCAGATTTTTCATCCACAGTTCCTCAAAATCCTTTAGATGACAAGCACACATAAAAGTGATTCTCATAAATAGAGAGGCAAATCCCGGGTTTTAAAGGCAAGCTATATTTGGATATGCTGTGATAAAGTTCTTCATCTTTTGTCACGTATTCTTCTGGTAGGTGAAATCCTTGGTGAGTAAAATTGCAGAAACAATAAATTGGTTGGTTCTGCAACCAAGATATGAATGCATAGGCAAGTAGGTAGTTTTGAGAGTCTGCCTTTAGACAGACTTATTTGACCTGAATGAAAATTATTCATTTATTTATTATGGTATCCCTTTTAATAATTCCAATGGAAAACAGATATTTTGCAACAAAAAACCGAAATGCTTTTGGAACATGCTGAAGTTTCAGAAGTCAAATGTTTCCTTTCTAAACCCTCCCTCCCCCCTTTTCTTTTCTTATGCATTTTCTGCTAAAAATATACACAATTTTCAACTGAAATGATAAGCCAAATCTGACCACAATACAGGAATGGTTTTGATCACCTTTATCGGGTAGTGTTTCTTAACAGTTATTCCCCCCCCGCATCCTTTTCCAAATAAAGAATTGGTTTATTTTAATACTGCTAAATATTTACCTATTTATTTATTTAAAAAGAGATGAGGCAAAAAATTGATCTACATCAGTGTTTGTATTCTTAAAGATCTCTCTGGAGTACTGCATTTTCAGTAAGCAAACAGTAGTTAGTAGATAAATTTATCTCATGTGGTTCTTTATACTTATTGAAACCACTGTGAAACAGATTTCAGGTTTTTTGTTCTATTTTAGTTATATTTTGCAAAGTAAAATACAATCAATAACATTTTTTGCTGCGGCCATTTTAAACTAAAGCATGTTTTTCAATATAAAGTAAATGTCCTCAGGATGCAAAGCTTTGAATTATCACTTTGAAAAGTGATATTTGCTGGGACTTTTTTACTTCTGAAAGTGATCATATTTGTTTTAAAGTTTATTATAAGTTATACCTTGAGATGCAAATTTCAGTCACAGCTTTGGAGATATATATATATCATTTCACTAGAAAGACCAAGAAGATTTATAGTAGTTGTATGATAGGTCTGATTATCAAAAGTGTTCTTATCTTGCCAATCCTTATTTAAAATAAYCCCTTTCCTTCTTCATAGACCAGTATAATAAAGTGTATTTCCAACCCTTTTATTCCTCATGGACAGTTATAACCAAAAAAATCTCATTGCCTTTAAGGAAAAACAGAGCAGATTAGAGAGACAGTAACAATGTAAAGATGCACTATTGACAATGCAATCTGAAAAAGAACTGTAGAAATTCATTAAGTCAAACAAATAAGACTTGCTTTTGTCACTGTATCACAGTGCCATCGAACACAGATAAACAAGAACTCCCTCAACAGGAGTTTGTTTACAATAAGAATCTGTCCTAAAAATCTTGAGTCAAAATATCTCTTGTTGTGAACGTCTAGAGTATTTAGGACTGACACATTTTAGAAAGTGTGGAGATTAGGAAGATATCTCTCTTGAATGGCTGAAGAGTCTCCTCCTAAATTCTGTAAAGTCACACAATTGCAGCATACTATTTGTTATAAACCACTGTTCTACTAGACAGGAGACAAGAAGAGGCACAAGCATGTCAAGATGAACTGAATAAGGTTAAAATAAAATTAGCCTTATTGTGATTTTTTCTCCCCACAAGTTAGGAAAAACTCCGCCATACTGAATGAGAATGACTATGTATGCTTATGAACAAGAAACTACAGCTTATTGTCTCTAAAGATGCTTCAGAAGACCYGCCTCATCCTCCAGCACTAATTTAGCATACTGATTAATTTCCTTAGCATGTGAGTATGGACTTCAGAATGAAATATAATTTATTTTTCATTAAGTTGTATGCCTAATTGGGGTGTTCCCCATTTTTAATACAAAAGCTTAGAATTTTGATAGGGCTCCACTTCTGTTGGTTCTCTCTTATTTACTAGAAACTCAACTGACTGCAAGTATTCAGTATAAACAGGTTGAATCATATGTTAAAAGTTAAGCCAATTTAATTACATCTGAAGTCAGGTTATGCAGTAAGTTAATTATAAATATTTATTACTAAAATATTATCAACAGTGTCTTTGATTGGCACCAACATTATCACTTTAAATTAGTTACAGCCTGAATGAGGAAAAAATAGATATAACTCTCATCACATCTATAATATGACTCTGGGTCAGCTGAAGACTAATTAGGAAATGAAAATAAATAGTGGTCTAATATAAGCCCAGTCCCAACAATGAAGAATGAAAAAACATCCCAGCAATAGACCTGTCAAACAGACGACAAAATATTGCTTGATACGGCTGTAGTTTGAGATAAAATCAAATCAACCACAAAACAATAGGAAGTCTGGGATAGAGTTTATCCCCTCAGACTGAAGTATTGATTGCATTAGCTATACAAAGCAATCCTTTGAGGGTGGGGAGAGAATGATAACACTCTATAGTATATGAATGAGTGAGTGAAACATAAATGAATGTAAGCAGCAAATGAATTCCTGAAACGGGCAGACTAAACAACATATGGAAATTTACACAATAAAAGCGCTCTCACCAGTTTTTCAGCCCACACTAAACAATGGAACAACACCTTTTTAGACATAAAGATGCTCCTGAATCACAGAAATACAATAAACTATCTGGTTATTAATCCTGAATCCTTTGTTCTTCTGCTTACTCATTGTGTTGAAGGAAGCTTTAGCGCTTTCCGTGACAGCACAATGAATGGGGAAACAAAGCCTGCGGCAAATCTCATGGACTTTCCCCAATTTAGTTTATGTGTTTCATAAGCTTCCATCAGTTTCCAGTTAGAGAAAATGCTATAACTTGCTTTTAGTCATGCTTTTGAAAAGCTTCAATTATGAATTTCTGAGTGAGTTTACTTATTGCAATTTCATTTCCCCGCTGTCTGTCTAGCTCACAAAATAAGTTTGACATAACATGCACTTCTTCCTCTGGAAATGACACTTAGAAACAAGGATGGTATATTTAAGGTACCTGGAAAATAATGATGAAAAAAATATTTCTCCATTCTTCCTTATTTGTTTCAGACAAACTTTTTGCTAGAATTTATTTATCAATAGCATACTTAAGTTTTTTTCTGGAGATTTTACTGCCTGTTGCTTCAGGAATTATAACTAKATAGTAATTGGGTTGTATTAGTAGTTACAAATCTACTGCTGCTACTGACTAGTGGAGTTACTGTCTTCACTTATACACTCTCTGCTCAGCTATTAGTGCTTTGTTGGAGAAGTTGCACAATTACCAAGGTTGTCTGTAGAGTTGGTGAACTTATTTTTCCTGTAACAAACTGCTCATTTGTCCTTCTAGCCAAAATGATCAAGGATTTTTCTGTTGTTGAGGCACATAGGACCCAGAAAATCTTATGAAAAGGCCACACAGATAGAGTGCATATTGACAGCAGGTGTACTAACTAATTACAAAGTGTATTTATTTGATGAGTGTTATACACTTACCAACCATATGGTAATCAAAAACTCTTCTGGCACTATAAAGACAGACTATCACAAACCTAGATGAAACATCAGCTGCCTTAACTAGAAACTGAGTTACACCTGGATTAGTGCACAGGGAAACTTAGTGACTTTGAGGATTTGCCTTGATGAGGATAATATTGACATTGCCTTCATATTAGTATTATTTTTGTACCACCAACAAAGTGCAATGTCAATAGCATCACATAGCACGTTTGAATTAAGGCAAGCTGCAAACTTTTCAAAAGCCTATCTCCACATTTTAGAGATATTTATGTCTGCAGAAACGTTTCCATATTTATTTCCCTAGTAATCCACTTAATGTAATAGCATTCGAGAAGCTAAGAATCATGATCTTCTTTAATGGCCAAATCTGGAAATGCTTAGTCAGTTATTCAGACTGCAAGTTCAAAATATCCATCTTACCAGCTAAGGGTGAAACAAGCTTGACTACTCACAAATCAACAAATTTGTGCAAGTGCCCTTTGGTGAATGTTTCTATAATGTGTCTGGCAGATTTAACCTACTGCTGCATTATTTGCAAATCTCCATTGCAATCCAAATCTGCAGCTCTTCTATACCTCCCTGCCTCCTGCTTGCACAGAAAAACAGCCCTTTTCTGGTCATCTTTTCCTCTCCCTGCTATCTGTCATCTATGCCACCTTCTCTGATCAGTTAGCATATTGCTCCATTCCTTTCGCCAGCTGAATTTAAATGCAACACTTTGCTCTCTGCTTTCCCAGGATTGGGATTTGATCAAGCAGTAATTGTTCCAATTTGCCCTTTCTTCAGGTTTGGATTCTTCCTCTTGCCCAACCTGACCAACTGCCTGTGCTGACCACCCTCCTCTACATTCCTCATTGCTGTGCCGGTCCTGGCACTGCCTGCCCTCCTCTCTGTATCTCCACCCAACACCCCTCTCTTCTCTGACTTCTGGGGCTTTCAAGCTTCTCATCTTTTGCTCTTTTTCCTGCTGCCTCTGGCTATTTTTATTCACTTTACGTTCTCATGCCTCACTTTTTCAGGAGAACTACAAGCAGATTAGAAGAAGCAAATCGATATCTTGTCAGTGCTCTCTCAAAGGAAATACTGGTTGATCATTTTGCATTAGTTCCCATGTATCATTGATAGAGACTGAAAAAAAGACAACCAAAAAGTATCCTGCTTTTCCATTTGTTGATGCCAGTAACAGCGTGAAATTTTCTCCTAGGAACTAATGGGCCTTCCACTCACACACTCCAGCACACAGACCACAGCTCGTTTCTGTAGAGACAGCATCTCCTGAAGTCCTAGGGTTGGCATCAAGAACATCAACACTTGTGTTTTGAAGAGTCCTAAGGGAGGAATAATGTGGCAGTGTGTGTGAAATAATTACCTCTAAAAAGTTATCTCTAAATGGGCAGCAGAACGGCTTTCATGCAAAGCATGCACAGGGTTTTAAATGTCAGATAACTGAGCTACTCTTTCACCTCTCACTTATGTCTATTACCCTTTAATTTAAGCACAAATACGAAGGAGATGTTGCACATATTTGCTAGAGCCATGGTTTGGTAACACTCAGCCCAGGCCTTGTGTCATTGCAATGTTATGCTCTTTAATACATGTGTAGTAGCTGGTTGAACACTCCTTATGTTGATGCAAATATAAAGAAAAATGAATGGAATAAATGATAAATGTGCATTTTAAACTAATCAGGTTTTGTGATGTGTCCAGTATGCTGTTTTGGCTCTGGATTAAAGCAAGTGCTCATAGAAGAGAGGTGGTGATGGCCAAAAGCTGGATGGAGTAGAGTCCTGTCCTGCTCCTGGGCAACACGTTAGGTGAACAAAAATGTACTGAATCTGCAGTGAATTTTCCAGCTGAAGGAGGAAATGTGGCTAGGGACTGAAAAGTGCAAAAACTACATTGAAATCCTCTGCCTGACATTGGCCTCTGCCGCGGGCTAGAAATATTCTCCAGTATTTCAAAAGGCTTGTTATTTTATTCCTCTTGCACTCCAGCATGCTGTTCTTAAGCATACATAACCAATATTGTKCTGAGTCTACTCAGCAGGAGGCAAAATCAAACCAAATAGACTGACGGTAACAATCCTTCTCCTCCGTACCCAAACCCGCTCATTTCAGTGCTCAGAGCAGTAACACATCACTTGGGCTGTAGGCACCACTTGCTGAGCTGGCTCGTTTAAGAAGATGCCAGAGGAACAAAATGTGAAAACCTATACTCTGCTACCTGGAGAAAGATGAAATAGTGTTGTGCTGGGGAATGTGTGAGTTAAAATGTGTGTATGAAGTAGTTTAAAAAAGGAAGAGTTATCTGTTTCTCTAAGGCATTGTGTTCAACAAACTGATCTTAGGAGTGTTATTACAGAGTAGAGTTTAGTCCCAGAAGGGTAATGCTTAGTTGGGCTCATTTTAAAATCTTACTTGGAAATAATCTTGAGAAAATTTCAGTAAGCTGTATTTTGATATTCCTACATGAAAGAAATAATGACCTACTTTATGCAAATTTCTATTTAAATCTATGGATATGCTGGTGGGGTAAGTTGCTGCTAACCTGAGATGATGGTTTGGAATTTGGCTTGCTGAAGACAGCCTTGCTCTTAAAATAGTGCTGCTGGGGGGAAGGGAAACCACGGGTCATAAGAAGCAAGGTGGAAAGATCAGTTTTAGGAGTTTTGTCTTTCAACAGTTCTAAAGAGCAAAGAGGTTTGAGTAAGTTTAAATCTTTTCTAGTGGCCAGGATCCCACATAACTGAGGCAATTTAAAAGATTACATTTTTCAYAGTTTGACTTCTTTTTTAAACAAACAAATAAATAAACAAACAAGTAAGTTTTGTTTTTTTCCCCCCTGTGCACTGGGGTTGCTAACTCACTGGATTGGAAAAGCCATATTTGCAGGAGCTAGGTTGTTGTTTGGACTAGTCCTGATTCAGGTTTCATTTCAGATGGCATAAATCAAAGCAACCTGCACAGAGTCAAGAGAAATCGCGTCAGAAAAATGGGCTTTCGGCCTTAAAGCTTTCACAGAGTGGCTGTGAGCTGGTGCCATTTAATGATATTTAAGGATAGAACTGACAAAAATCTTAGACGGAACAATTCTGTGGGGTGTCAGCTATCATCTTGTAGCAAACAGTTGAATTTGTTTTCCAGAACATTTCAGATATTTGATTTGGAAATTTTTTAAATGTCAGAATTTGCTATGCAAGTTTCTACTCCTGATCCTCTAATAATGAGGCTGTATTACAATATACCACAGAGCACTATTGTGGTAAAGTTCTTGGTTACAGGAGCTCTCTCTCTTGTAAGATAATATCAGAATTAGGAAAATGTGCTTGTATTTGATTCGTTTAGAAGCACATTACTTCAGTCTTGGCATTATATAACAGGAAGAAGGTCACGTTATAGCAGCATATTCTTGCAGCAGAACTTTGCAGCATATTGTAATGAGTCACTATCAAAGAGAAGGCTTGGTCTTCCAGCAAAATCTTGCGTTCTTGGAGATGTGCAAGGGGGTAATAGACATTGTAAGACGCATGTTTGATTTTTGTTTAGTAATTCGATCTTTTTTAAATGGGCAAATCAAGGTCTCCTTGTTACTGTAATTGTTTTTAATACCTCTTGCTTTATTTCTTCATGAAATACCTTCCACTGACTGCTGTACTTTCCAAGACACATACTCCCAGATTGATCTCCCGCTTCAGTATAATTTATTGAGAGGATTCTTTTTTTTACACCTTGGACTTCTTCTTTCACCATATCACACTCTGTCCACAGACAAAATTTTCAATGAAGAAATACATTTGAACCGCCAGTTACATGTTTCATCTGTTTTCTCTGCTAATGTAAAAACACAGCAGCTGGAAAAAATGTTTGATTTTGTTAGAAATATTTCTCACAGAACTGGAGAATGGTTGAGGTCAGAAGAGACCTCTGGAGGTCATCTTGTCCACCCCCACTGCTCCAGCAGGGCCACCTAGAGCCGATTGCCCAGGACCATGTCTAGACATTTTTTGAGTATCTTCAAGAATGGAGACTCCACAAACTCCCTGGGCAACCTGTGCCAGAGCTCGGTCACCATCACAGTAAAAAGGTGATGTTCAGAGGGAACCTCTTGCGTTTCAGTTTGTGCCCATTGCCTCTGGTCCTGTGACTGGGCACCATTGAAAAGATCCTGGCTCTGTCCTCTTTGCACCCTCCCTTCAGGTATTTGTATATATTGATAAGATCCCCCTGAGCCTTCTCTTCTCCAGGCTGAGCTGTCCCAGCTCTCTCACCCTTTCCTCATGAAAGAGGAGAGGTGTTCCAGTCCCTTAATCATCCTTGTTGCCCCTTGTTGCCCTCTCCAGTATGTCCATGTCTCTCTCATACTGAAAAGCCCAGAACTGGACCCAGTACTCCAGGTGAGGCCTCACCAGTGCTGAGTAGAGGGGAAGGATCACCTCCCTCGACCTGCTGGCAATACTTCATCTAATGCAGCTGAGGATACCATTGGCCTTCTTTGCTTCAGGGGTACATGGCTGGCTCATAGAATCATAGAATCATAGAATAATTAAGGTTGGAAAAGACCTCTAAGATCATCGAGTCCAACCATCAACCCAGTACCCATGCCCACTAAACCATGTCCCGAAGCGCCACATCCACACGTTTTTTGAACGCCTCCAGGGATGGTGACTCCACCACTTCCCTGGGCAGCCTGTTCCAATGCCTGACAACCCTTTCGGTGAAGATGTTTTTCCTAATATCCAATCTAAACCTCCCCTGGCGCAACTTGAGGCCATTTCCTCTCATCCTATCACTTGTTACTTGGGAGAAGCGACCAACACCCGCCTCTCTACAGCCTCCTTTCAGATAGTTGTAGAGAGCGATAAGGTCTCCCCTCAGCATCCTCTTCTCCAGGCTAAACAACCCCAGCTCCCTCAGCCACTCCTCATAAGACCTGTTCTCCAGACCCTTCACCAGTTTCGTTGCCTTTCTCTGGACACGCTCCAGCACCTCAATGTCCTTCTTGTAGTGCGGGGCCCAAAACTGAACACAGTATTTGAGGTGTGGCCTCACCAGTGCTGAGTACAGGGGCACGATCACCTCCCTTTGCCTCCATCAGGACCCCCAGGTCCTTTTCTGTCAACTGCTTTCCATTGAGGCAGCCCCCAGCCTGTACTGGTGCCTGGGGTTGTTCCTCCCCAGGTGCAGGACTTTGCACTTCCTCTTGTTGAAATTCATGAGGTTCCTGTCAGCCCATTTCTCCAGCCCATTGAGGTCTGTCTGGATGGCAGCACACCCATCTGGAGTACCAGCCACTGCTCCCAGTTTTGTACCACCAGCAAACTTGCTGAGGATGCACTCTGCCCCATCATCCAGACCATTAGCAAAGATGTTGAACAGGATTGGACACAGTATAACCCCTGGGGTACACTGCTATTCACTGGCCTCCAACCAAATTTTGTGCTACTGATACTATGCGCTGGGCTCAGCCATTCAACCAGTTTTCAATCCACCTCAGAAATTATATGAAAGAAATTATATGAAAGAAATTATATGAAATCTCTGCTTGTGATTCAGTACTATTAAATGTTAAAAATTTATCTTTCCAGTGTATAATTCCCATTTTAAATTACTATTATTACCCAGCAATATGTGCTCATGCAATATTTTCTCCATATCTCCTTTTTTTTGTCCATCCTGGTACTGACAAAATACTTTTCAATGACCCTCTGTCAGCGAAATCAACATTTTTATGCTTAGTTTTGTAAATTGATTTTGGGATATACACCTAATGAAAGACCAGATATTGTCTCACATACAAAAGGTAAGTCCCTGGTATTTTATGGGAATTGCCATTGCAGAGTGAGACATGGTATGTGACAGAAGGAGGGAGACAGGGGGAAAATGTGAACTCCACCAGTGCTTTTAAGAGGAAAAGATAGTCAGGATGGTCAGGACCTGGCAGCAAAAGGCCTGGAAGAGTCTCAGCATCCCTTTTCTTGCTCAGATAACTGGCTCCAAAAATATGAAGCCACTTCAGCAGTGAGGAATAGAGGCAGTGACGGGGTGGAGTATGGGTGATAGACCCCTGTTTTTTTTTACTCCCCCAACAGTGAGGGGGACCCAGATTCACCCCATGTGCAATGGCTCCATTGGTCAGGCTGTGCCTTCCCCGGCAGGCTGTGTGAGCCTGCACGTTTTCAGCTGGGCAGGACCCCTCAGGGGTTCCAGGCCAAAATTAGCCTGTTGACATGGCCTCTGTGGACATGTCAGTGAGTCTGTCTTAGTCACTGGGATTTGTTTCTCTGTCTCTGTCCCCTTCCTGGAGGCCAGCTAGCTTCCATCTGGCTGCTGCTGGCTACATTTTTGGACTGTTATTTTTCTGGGATTTTTTTCTTTTTTCTTAATGCTATTATTGTGTTAATATTTTTAATTGCATTAACTTTTTGTAAATACTCCAGCTTTTCCTCAGTGGGAGTCAGACTTCTGAAACCATTGCTGTCACTGAATAGAAGTTAAGTGAAGCAAGATTGAACAGAAGTTAAATGAAGCAAGATCCTAAATGGACATTTTGAAGGTGCAGCTTGACTTCCAAATGTTTGGGGAAGGCAGAATCGGCAAATGCTTGTTGTGTGAAAATGTTTCTGTTCTGTTTCCTTCATCTTCTACTCTAGAAGTTTGCTAAGAATTATAAGAAGTCTGCTTCTTTTTTATGCACAGCTCTGTGTCTATCACTTCCTTCCTACATGGAAATGATCCTCTTTTACCTTCTCCTTTTTTCTTAATGGCAGAACTTAAAAAGAAGATGGCATAGTTAACCCTTTCCAAGTCTATGTGTTCTTGCTGAAAACCAGCTAATTGGTTTTCCATTTCCTTCACATTCCCACAGTTCATGACCATGAAGCCAGCTCTACTTAGTGCCTGGCAAACTAATTAACATTAACGTGTATCTAGAGTTTCTTTGCAATTCACATTATTAAAGCAGGCGTGAAAACTCTTCTTCTGAGTATCGAGTAAGACCTTCGTGTTCTGTTACCTGGTGTGTAGATGAGTCGAAGTCTGTAGCATTTTTAGTATCAGAATAACATTTTATTTTACAGTTTACTGTGATATACAAGAGAACTTAATATCTTTGTAAAGTAGGAGGTAATATTCTCCTAGCTCCCAGAAGTAAATCTTCTATATTAATATATTTTCTTACACATCAAAACATAGTTTGATGACTCGGCATAGAGGATTTTACGGTAAGATAAACAGAAAAGCAAATTTTTCTGAACCAAAAATACATACCTATATAACAGTTTTTAATGCATTTGATGCATTTTAGTTGAATCAAAAATGAAACACAGTTGATATTCAGTTTTACTGTTTTTACTAATTATTTTTCCTCAGAAATTTTGAATGACACCAATACACAACCATATGTGTCACTTTAAATATGAAATTAAACATGAACTGAAGAATTTGCGATTCAAATATGTACTGCCTTTTTATTCTCTTTAACTCAGAAGAGCTTTTTTCCAAAATTATTGTAGCTATAACATGTTTTCATGGAATGCCTCTATAACAGTTATAATGTCTCGTTATTTTTGTAGGGTCAAAAAATAGATTCTTTGTTGTTCGGTGTTGATTTGCACAAGCACCAGTGTGGAGGAGAAAGCAGATAAAATAAGGATGGCAATAAATAGAAATCATTTTAATACCAAAAAAAGGCACAGCT
Source organism: Oceanodroma leucorhoa (assembly GCA_030449065.1). Classification (NCBI taxonomy): domain Eukaryota; kingdom Metazoa; phylum Chordata; class Aves; order Procellariiformes; genus Oceanodroma; species Oceanodroma leucorhoa. The sequence goes on from JASVER010000023.1 coordinate 1,741,962, forward strand.
ATGTTACGTTTAGAATCACAGATTCTCCTGCCTTTTCAGAGTGATGCCGTTAGTTTAGGAGGCTTTACATATGATGAATGAGTGCTGAGACAAAGCATCTGATTGCAGGCTGACGGCACAAACTCCATGCTGATCCTCTGCTCTTTGCTGATCCTCTGCCATGCCTGTGACCTTTTTCCACCCATGCCCAAAATCTCCCCAAAGAGTTCTGGCGTTTTCTCTTCCTTGCCTGATTGAACAACGCAATGGGTTTGTGACGAATGTATGTCTGACGTACACGCATGACAGCACAAAAAGTGAGGAGAGGAAATCTGAATAAGTAGGCTGCGTGACCAAAGGGCTAAAATCATATCTTGAGAGGCAATGAACTGGGGGCAAGGAATAGACAAAAATGACTGTTGTGGTTCCGGTCATGCAACAGCCTTACTTTCCTCCTGTCAGTAAGATGAAAACACTGCCCATCCTTATGACAGAAGGATAAAGGATAATGGAATCTGGCTGACGTAATACCCTTGTGTCTATGCCTGGGATTTTTTTCTAAGTAATTGCAATTGGGCATGTTGTCCATCAGAAAAAGGAAGTCTTACCCAAGATATACGTGAGCCCTGGGAAAATTCCAGAAACCAACCTTTGGCTTCCCTAATGTGATACTTATTTTTCATTTACCCTTTACCTTTATCTGCAAAGGTTCTATAAAAGGAATTTGAAATGCAAAGGATGCACCAAGCTATAGCAATCTCTTCCAGGACTGTATATTCAGAGTAAGGGACATGGACATTGAGCCATAGCATTTTTACTATCTTATAGAGAATTTCCTGCCCTCACAAGGTAGATTTCATCAAATAACTTTAACTACCTGCTTATAAATATCTTCTCTCTATGCAGGCAAGTGAAAAGGAGCAAAGGAGGCATCCTGAACAGTCAAAAAACCCAGCATTTAATTTTTTAAGTAATGGACCCCAGGTGCAGAGTGGTYTGAGTGGCTCTGCACGACATACCCATCTAGGGGCAACATAGCTACAGTGACTGTGGGGCCTCTGGCTCAGCTCAGCACTACCCTAAGGATCCAGGTACTGCATTTCTGTGTGAAACAGTGTTTCCCAAACTATAGCAGCAAATGTTACACAACCTTTCTTTCCTCATGTGTATGCAGTGCTATATAGTCTTTCACAACCTGATTATTTGCTATTTTACTACAGGGCCACTGCTACAGGTATGGGGTAAGGTTCGGTGAGTGAGTCATGCCAGCACAGTGAAAGAACTGCTGCTGCTACTCGCTTGCCTCAGTCTCTCTAAACTTTGAAAGGTGTAATGAATGAGTAGAAGGACTGAAAGCACAGGAAGGACAGTCATTCTGCATCTTCTTCTCCCTGAATGAGCTCTTATTTACTTTAACGAGCAGATGTGAACAATGCAGATCTTGTTCTTCCAGCATTAAAATTGAATTAAAATSCTCTTAATTTTGAAGGATGTTCTAAAGGCAACAACAAAAACTTTTTTCAAGCTCTGCTAAGCTTTCTTTTGATTTCCCGTAGTGCTGTGGGAGGCCAGTAAAGAGACCAGACTTTCCAGTTACATCCTATTTGTGGAGCCTTGCGCACAATGTTCTAAGAGGAATGTGTTACAAAACAGCACAGGACAATAATGTGACTCAAGCACCTTTATGCTTTCTTCAACTCTTTAAAACATGTCTTGAGAAGAGAAAAAGTAACATGTGAGCATATATGAAAAGGGGCTGCAACTCTTTCTGTGTGATGGATCATTTATAAAGTGCACCTAGGGAGAAGAGAGGTCTGTCGGGGCTTTTCTTTGTAGTGTATCACTGCCTGGGGAATGTTCAATTGTCCTGGTAAAATAAAGTTATATCTACAAACACATCATTAAGAAAATGTTCATCAGGAAGGGAAGTAAAATTTCATAATGCACATAAAGTTTGCCTGCTACAGCTCTGGAGTATTTAAATGTCATCTGCCATTCTGTGCGGGATTTACTGAGCTGACAGAGGAATTGTGTGAAATGACCCTAAAATCTTGTAAGCAAGTAGGCCAGATAGATGGTTAAAGCTCCCAGGCTTGTAGCTTTTGTTTAAGGGTCAGCTGACATGTCCCTTTTCCTGAGCTGGAAGCAAAGTGAGTGATTCCAGCACAGGCCACAGCTTCACTACTCCTGTTCTTGCTTAAGCACTGCTTTACTGCTCCAGCTGTCACAAGGATTTTGGCAGGGTGGGTCCCAGCAGGCCAGAAGGTGAAGCCCTGTGCGTGCATCAGCAACCGCGGCCAGCCACAGGCTCCCCACACTCACCAGCCTCACAGCTTGGCCCTACCTGGGCGAGGTTACCTCTGCCACTAGTTTATAAAAGAGGACTGAGAAGGGCATTCCCAACTGTCTTTAGCCAGGACATGATACAATGAAAAACTCACTGTAAGAAGTTGCATGTTATGGAAAAGTTACCAGCATCTGAAGCCCTTTTGGCTGAAGGGGGCAGCTGAGTTTTGTCACTGGTCTCCAAAAGTTGCTTTAAAATGCACACAAACCCATTAGCTAGTTTAGATGTAAAATTAGAGCCTAACAAAGGAGGGAATGACCACATCTGATGACAGCAGATAAACCTGCCCTGGGGAAAAGTATCATCTTCTGTTACTTAAAGGTGAACAGAGCATCTGGAGGTGATCTACCACATTTCCATATAGCTCAGTTAGCTGAAAGAATCAATAAAGGAAAGCACGGATATTATTGCAGTGTAGTATGCAAATAGGAACAGGACTGAGCTGGAGACTTCAGAAGTTCTTTCCATATAGTCTGAGGCAGGTTTTACATCTCTTGCTGCGCATGAGGAGGGATGACTGAGATGTGGAGAGGGATGGGGCGAGTCAGTGCCGAGCTGAAGAAGAGAGGTTTGAACGTGGCAATGAATGACGCAGCCCACAGCCTGAAATGGACAGGCTGAGTGTGAGCAATTGGCACAAGCGGTTGAACACACAGGACAGGTATAAGCGACGGTGGGGTTGGTACTGCTGCAAGCGTGGGACTGAAGCTGGGGATCTCCCCAGCTTCAAGTGCCCTGGTCCGTCAAAGATCCTCTGGCCTGGCCAGCTGGGAACTCAGGACAGGCTCTTGCCTAGGGCTTTGCTCGTGTGTCTGCTGTGTCCCTGAGGCACTGCCAGCCCTGATTGCCCCTGCCCCCTGCCCCGGGGCTCCCCTCACCCTGCCCACAGCCCAGGACTCCATGTCAGCCCCCTGGGGCTGTCAGCCCCTGCCCCAGCAATGCTGCAGCAGGGCCGGTCTCCAGCTCCCCACAGCCCTGCCCTGCCTCGGGGCCTCGCTGAGATGCGCCCACCCACAGGCCCACATCCCGGCCTGGCCCCAGCTCATCCCCATCCCCACCCCAAAGGAGGTGCCCAGTGCCCGGGGCTGGGGCTGCCCCGGTGTCCCCTGGCTGCCCTGCTCCTGGCTGAGATGGTGGGACTGGCTGCGGCTGTCAGGCCCTGCCCTGATGGACCCAGGGAATTCCCCCTGGCCCCCGTGGTGCCCTGACAGTGTCTTTGAGAGCATTTGCTCAAGTTTCTTTTTCCTCTCCCTCTGCTTTGATCATCTACTCTCAATAAAACTCAGCTGAATGTAGCTGCAATCTGTTTAGGAACTTCTTTGGGTAACAGTATGAAGCTGTGTATAAAGCCAAACTGCCTACAAYTTTGAAGGTGTTTGACTTTGCAGGTTGTTTTTGATGATTAGGCTCTGTTTTCATCAATGTGACTTCATGGACACGTTTTTTCTTTTCAAGGGTTAAATGGCTTTGCCAGAGTTTGTCAAGCAAATTGGTAAATCAAATAGCTCATCCTACCATCTTGCTCTGTCTGCTCCATGACTAACTGGCACTTATGTGTCTACAACAAATGTAGAAAGGAGTAAAAAACTTTTGAAAGTCACTGGTCTGAGCTAACCTGCTTCACCTTGGCACAAAGACATCCATGCATGAGGTGTCTGCAAGTTTGGGAAACAGGTGCTCTCCCTCCCTCACACGTGTCCTGAAGAGCATCCACTCTTTGTCCTCCCTGCTGTGGTGCAGACACATCTGAGTGATCATGTGTAGACATTCATGTGCTGAAACAGCAGAAAGCAAGCCATCTCTGGACCCACACTCAAATGCATTAGAAATAATGGGTCCTGCTTCAATGGGAATGATTACGTTGTATGCCATTGACATGGGCTGTCGCTCTTCTCATTGTTCAAAAAGAAAGAAGCATGTGGCCATGCTTGTCTGGCTCTGAGGCTGAGCCAATGAACACCCAGGGGATGGGACTTTTTGGCTACCCAAGTCCATGTTAATATGGTCTTTTATAATGGAGAGTAGGCTCAATGAGATCCTATCTGCCAGGACTTACCGTGTAGACATACTCTCAGGAGGACTTCTTAGAGCATTCCCAGTCCTGTGACTATAACAACTGCTTGTCCTTGGGACTGCAGCTTCCTCACCCTCATTTCAAAGCCCAGAAACTGATCTGTGATGACGCATACCTGCTTACACAGACATATAAGGCTATACCTGGCCTTTCTTCGAAGAGCGGAGAATTTTCTTATAGCTGTTTCTTTCTAGTTTTCCTGACCACAGGTAAAGAGATATTATTCAGGGCTGAGTATGATCTCTCCAGTAAGAACTCYGAAGCCCGGTTTCCTATTGAAAGTGCATAGCAGGCTCTTCCCCAGCAATGAACAAAGCCTTTTCCACTCTAGAGATAACAGCAGCACCTCAGCAAGACTGATCTCCACATTTCTTCTGAAGGTTGATGGTAATGAATTCCTCTCTGAGGTTTAATATTCAGTAAAATAAATGGCTCTTTTGAAAATGATCTTGCTTCCTGTTAAAACAACTTTCATATGAAATGTCGATATAAATTCTGAGTTACAATGCCTGACATCAATTACCTCCATAACTACCTGGGAATGCAGCTATGTGATAGACCTGTGTTAATTTAAAGCGCTTTCATCAAGCTCTTTAGAAAAAGATACTAATGTAAGCTTTATTTACACCCCCCTCCTCCTTCTGTTTACCCAAATAGCTTAATCAAGCTAAGCAAGATTCCTCTGGTTCTTGAAGCCAAACACTCTTTTTCCTTTCCTTTATCAGAGATTAGTTTGTGGTGCTATTATTCTATTTGCCCATTTACAAGCAAGGAGTGAATAGCAAAGCTGGTTTACAGAGTTTATCATCATCTTCCACACAGCAGTTGGACCCTTGTGACTCAATTTCAGATGTAGATATGTCTCTGAAGTTTCCTTGTCAAAAGGAGGTTCAAAGAGAAGACCTCTGTCCAGGAATGCCAGGTGGAATCTACCTCTAGGGCATGAGTATGTGTTCTCTCCATGCTGCAGCACAATGCACAGAGAAGTGGAAGCTTTTTCCAATTGCAGTTTTACTTGTCTTTAACAAAAAGTGGTTTTCTTAGCTTTTTCTGCAGATTAAAATTTCCAGACTTTTCAGTCCTGAGTGGAATCGTGACTCAAATGAGATAAATGGAGAAATGTCTTGTTAACTTGATATTATTCTTTTGGAAGATAACATACAGAAAGGGTCGGATTAATGTCTCACTCCCTTAGAATAATGTAATGTATGTTTTTAATATGTTTAAAGTACATGTGAGTATTAGCACCAGCAGTTTTAATTCACAACTAACAAATACAGCTTTCAAAAAACAACAGCTCAATAATTATCTTGGTGGTGGTTGAAATTTTGCCCACTTTGTTTTCTATCTAAACCCTCTTTAGCTATTTTCTCAGTGTCTTTAAGTCTGTATAGCCCAATAACAATATTTGTTATTAAATGACCAAATGAGAGAAAATCACAGACTTATTTTAATATAGATAATGGTATTTGCTACTTTTCTAAATATAAACATTAATTGTGATGAAATTTTCCTATATCTTTTGAGTGGGAACAAGTCAAAAAGAAAATCAACTTTCAACTGTAGTCTAAAACCTGATAAGATAAGTATTGTTATTATTTAACATATATGGACACTTATCACTGATAACTGGTTATTCCATGTCAGTTAATTCCGTATCAGATAATGGAATATCCGTTCCGTATTGTTTGTTTCCCAGGTAATCATGCCTAAAGAGAGTCTCAGAAAATTTGTATCAGTTTCCAAACTAAAATGCAGTGACAAAATGCACGTGGCATTTTCTTATCGAAGATCATGAAGTCAACATCAGCAATTTTTATAACTTTTGGAACTTGGCTGTAAGGATGTTTCTGTTTCCCAACAATTGAAGTATCCTAATTCAAAATTGTGTTGCTTCTTATTCTGTAATTGAATTAAAAAGCATGTTAATAATGTATTGTGAAAACTGCTGGCACAATTATTATTGAAAAAGAAATTATGTTTCTTTTAAATACGAAGAAACAATTACAGTAGTAAATAAGAATATTCTGGAAGACAGTAATGGATAGCTTGTACAAAGCAGAACACTTATTAAATAAGAGGCAGCTGAAACTCAAAATTGATAAATATGAAGTCATGCACATGGGAAAAACAATCCTAACTTTGCATATGAAAAGATGGGCTCTGAGCTCCCATCATCACCCAGGAGTGAAATCATGGGGTTATGACTCATATTTCCATGCAAACATGAACTCAGTGCTTGGTATCAGTCAAAAAGCAATTGAAATTTTCGGAAATATGAGGAAAGGAGCAGACTAAAACTGAGAGCATTATTACTGTGACTCAGTATAAATCCATGGCTCACTTGTGGCTTAAATACTGTGCCCCTCTTCCCCAAAATAATAGAGCAGAAATGCAAAAAGTTTAGGGGAAGGCAACAAGGATGATCAAATATCTCTAACGGCTTCCAATTCACAGGTGACTCAATAAAGTGGGTTTCTTCTGGGAAAGAGATGAGTTTGGGGAAGGGAGTTGTAGCAAAGGTCTACGAAGCATGGAAGAGTGTGGAGAGGGCAGAGAAGAATGTGCTATTCATTCTCTCTTCTGACTGGGAACAAAAGGCTGTGATCTGGTGGTCATAGGAGCCATAATCAAGACAAGAGTTTGTTCTTCACACAGAAGGCAGGAGAGCTGTTTTGCCACTGAGAATGCTAGAGGTTTCTGTGTGTCTCGGGGGAGACTGGACAAGTTAATGAAAAGGAGAATTACTGCAATTGTAGAAACCCTAGCTAGCTCAGCACCCTTCTGAGCAAAAAATGGTTGGGTGGGAAAAACTGGAAATACTTAGCCTGCTCTTACATCCTTCCTCAAGCACTCTCATATGGCACCTGTGGGAAAAAGCACAGTGSGCTAGGTGAACCTATGGTTTTACCCAATACAGCCACTTTTATAGTCTTAGGTTAAGGAGCTTGGCTTAAAATACATTGCAGTTGAATTCTAAGTTTTTGGTTTGGTATGCCATATTTCAAAATCCTCAGCCTTCCAGAGAACCTCCCCTTTCCTCTAAACCCCCATGCCTTGAATGTTACATTGTATGATCAAAGCCAAAGGGAAGAAATACACAAAAGATTCAAAAATGAGCATTTGAAATATTCTGAAGTTCCTGGCTGCCATGTAATGTTTGCCCCCCTCATTTTACATCCACATTAGATTAGAACTTTACTGTTCAGTGTACAAAACCAAGAATATTGAAAATAAAATTTACTAGTTTATGTCTCACTTCGTATTTAAGAGATCCTTTTCCAATGTGGCAACTCAAAGCAAAGCAATGAACCTAAAACCCAGAGAAGGAAAGACAGACATTAACTGTTGTCTGGTAGTATACAGGCATAGTTTCATATCACATTGTAGCTTTGCCTGTGTTTTTAATGCCCTAATCATATCCTAGTCTCCCAGCACATCACACTTGCTCTGTGGCTGAGTTGATTGCTATTTGCCTAAGGTCATATAAAGCACCTTAAAAAGCTGCATCAGAGCATAAGGTGCCTGGCTCTGGGCACCCTGCTCAGAGCAGGCACTGGCACTGTCTGCAAATCTTAACCTCCAAGAGTGCCTGTAGTCCACCTTTACTTTGGCAAAGTAAGTAGCAATCAGGCTTCTTTTTATGGAAGCATATTGCTGTGTAGGAAAATCCCCACAAAGCAGATGACTGATCCTTTCTTGGTACAGAGAGGCAAACTAAAAATAACACATTTTTTTCTCTCTTTTTTTTCCTTTTCCTTAAATAGTAACCTTTGATGTAAGTTCTTTATGAACCAGGATCTGCTTCTTTGGTGTGTTGGTCTGTTTTTCAGAGATACTTTTTTGAGTGAGGAGCTTATTGTAGTTCCTTCGTGGTTCTGGCTGTGGTTGCGGTGATCTACTTATCCTCTATGTTTGGCAGTTTCTCTGGAGAGACAGCAGTCTTGAAATCAGCAGAAATATGGAAAATACAGGAACTCAAACTGAGTTATAGGCAAGGTAGGTGAGGAAATTCCTTTTACAAGGAATACTTTCTGAATTATCCCAGAGAGTAACTTGATAGCATACAGTGTAATATTGGTTTAAGCTGCTGTACAGCTGATATAGAACTGTATTCAGTGTTTACACATTCAGCCATTTTAGGTCACAAACCTTTCCATTTCTTTAGTTTGAAAATTCATTCAATAGGTTTTGGCTTTTCCTTTAATCATTAACACTTAGCCAAGGATCCTTGGCCTCTCCAGCAATAAATCCAGCTCAGTTTCAGAGTTATCACTTAGGAGCCTTATTCAGGCAGCAAAACAATCCAACAATGGCATGTTCCTTGCCAAACAATAACTAGCTTGGCATGACTGTCCAGAAGCTAGGACTTGACATTAATTAGCTCAGAAATCCTTTTCTACCAGAAGATGTTCTATTCTGTTGCATTAAATATGTGCTTTGCGACCATTTGACACATTTATATGTCTGTAGGGTCATGTGTTTGTGTAGTTGAAATGTTGATCACATATTTGGCACTTGAATCTTTGACACATTTGGAGTTATTGTACCAAGGACATTATTTTTGTGTATTACTCCATTTTGTACAGGCACCTACAATAGTTCTCTTGCAAATAATCACATACATCTTTCTGTGGCCTGTTAAGCTCATGTTCAGGCACTTTGCAGGAAATGTGTGCACCACAAATGTCAGTTCTRTAATTCTGTGTGGACTCAGTTGACATAGGCCAAATGAGAAATGCATCTGCACTGGCTCTGTTTCTGGAGAGGTGGCAAAAGGAGGCACCAACACTTGTGACCCAGGAGTTGGTGCTGTGGCTGGCAAAGTGCCCAGAAGTGCCAATATGTCTGGTTCTGGGCTTATGATATGATTTTTCCTACTATTTGCTATGAGAAGCAGTATGCAATACTTATGTAGGAGCATGTGTGACTTGGGGAGGAAGCTGAAGCAAAGGCAAGCAAAGAATTTGTGTTTTAAGCCAAAGTTCTCTAGAGCAAAGTGAAGGAGTACTGACTTGAACTCACTGTGTGGTAGCTATGCCCAGTATATTTCATATACCCTTTAAGGGAGGGTAGAATTGCTTTTCCTCTTCCATTATGGTGAAAAAAACTATTAGCAGAGCGCTCTGATGACTAGATTAAAGGGGAAAGACTAATGTTGATTTCTAGTGTCCATCACTCCTGAGAAACACTATGAACTTATACGGCAGCTACATAAGGAATATTGAAAATTCTTCATTTATAACCCCTTTCAATTTAGGATGGAGGTATACATGGTGCACTAAATTGGGTGACTCACATACAGAGGGAAATTATTATTTTTCACCCCCTGTCATGAATTCTTATTTATTCCAAGCAACGAACATTGCAGGAAGCAACCATCATTCATTTCACATCTCTGTGTGTACTTCTTTATAATCTCCCAGAGCAGAAAGAACATATGACATTAAAAAAAAAAAAAAAAGAAATAAAAGACAATCTTCTCAAGGAAGGGTATGGCCGTCTTTGAGAGGTGATTTATCAAAATACAATGGCTTGAGCTGAAACTGAAAAGGCTAAATGGCTAGTGGTTGAGAAATTTGCTTGTATTTGGCTCAAGCAATCTGACATCTGAGTTTATGGCCCAGCTTGTCTGTGGCTCTCTGTTGCTATATTAACAAGATCTAGCCTCTGTATGCCTTTGTTTTTGATATATGCAATGATGATAATATTTCTTTCTTCTACTTGACTTATAAGCTCTTTCAGGTAGTGACAGAGATTGTATCTGGCCACGTATACATACAGTTTGGTGCCTCTGGTGTTATAATTAGAATAATGTTTCTGGTGCCAGAATGGAAACCACTCAGTTGGAGTGAGAATAATAATTTTAACAGGATATTACTATACAAGAGAATGTTCCCTAAACCCTAGGAAAAACTCCTAGGTACACCTTAAGAGGTTTATTCTAATGAAGAATCACTTGGCAGCCTGGGTTCCTTTAATGGACCTTACCAAGTATAGTAAGCCCCACCATCTGCTGCACCCTCTAATTACCAGTGAGGAAAGGACACTTTTCCCTGCTGCACCACACAAAGAAATATGATTTAAGTGTGTATGTTACTTATTGAATGTAATATACATCTGTTGTGTTCTCTCATGTTTTAGATACAAATATGGGAGGAGGTGAAAATAGCCTTGCCTGGGAGATGTACATCCCTTTTGCTGTACTGGCACACCCATAATCTTACTATTGGGTAAATCTACATTTTCCTTTCCCCTTTTTTTCTCTACTTAAGTCATTTTGCTGTTGATCTGCCCCTATGTTTATTTGTGAAGTAACAGGAGTGGGTTGAGTTGCTATTTTACAGACTTAAGGTTACTTCAGAAAAAGACAAGTCAGCCCTGGAAAGTCTTAGGCCTTCTTTTGAGAGATGGTGCCTAGAGAGAGTGAAAACAAGTGAGAGGCAGAATAAATCACAGCCCTTTGTAGAGACTTTCCCTTTTCTCTGACCTCAGTGTGAGTATGGAAATGAGGAAAGCCTCTTGTACTTCCATAACCCAAGAAAAGGTGGCAAGAGGTTTGGCCCTGTTCTGCCTCTCTTTCCTGTGTGTGCAGAGAGGGTACTGAGTCAGGAAAAAAATGAGCAACAGCTCGGGGAAGGACACTGCAATGCCTGCCCATCATCCCCCATCTGATCTGTCTCTTAGAAATAGATGGGAGGTAACTTTTACGGAGAAAGTTTACTTTCTCCCTTTTACGGAGAAAGCAAAAGATATGGGGCCAGATATGTGGATACATATGACAAAATAGAAATAGCTGAAGAGCCTTCTAGCATCAGGGAGATCAGCCAGTGAAAGCAGCTTGAAAATCAGGGTCTTCTCTTTGGTGACCGTTCTTTCTCCAGCTACACTGTTCAGCAACCTCAGCATCATACGACTGACACCATTAAGTGTGGCTGGTGAAAACGTGTAGCCATGCTCCAGCTTCCCAACCCTGATGTCTCTGTGGAGGGAGGTTCCTCAGCTATTTCCTAGGCCTTTTCCCCCAGCAGGTAAAGATGCAATTGCCAAGTATGTGAATTTCTCGGCTGTTCTTGCTGCCGTTGAGGTGTGTGCATATTTCTCATGTTTTGTTTCCCTAGAAGGCTGCCTATTTTGCCAAGGTGTCCCAGAAATGCAGCTTAATTTCTGACTTTCTTTTAATAATCCACAAGTTTTGCCATAAAAAGCTCACACAATGAGGGAAAAATCCCTTTCAGGGTTTTTTTTTGCTTGATGTCAGGGAGCAGGCCGCTCCATGAGGAAAGGGAGCTGGGAGCTGAGGGTGACAGCAAGGAGTCAGCACCATGACCTCCCTGAGAAGTGATGCCATCACACACTACTCAGACTAGAAGTGCAGAGCAGGTCTGGAGGTGGTGACCAGGTCCACCTAAGAGGTCCACCCAAGAGGTCCACCCAGGTGGGTCCCTAGCAATGCAACAGGTCCAGAGGCAAGTCAGTGGTCCAGATCAGACAGTACCTGGCCAGACTGCAATGAAGCTCAAGGTGAGGACCTGAGCTTAAATGCAGGTTCCGAGTGGTAGTAGGGAAGGCCCCAAGGGGTGTCTCCCAGGCCTCTTTTCACAGCAGCCTGCTACAAGGCCTCCCAGCTGCACCATGTGAGAGCTGGCCTTGACCTGAGGCAACCAAACCCCCAGGATTTGGAAGGGCAGGGTGTTATGGTCAGGGTCCTGACACTTGAAGAAGTAAATGTGGGTCTTCCCTGCTACCCTTTTGGTGGGACAAACTGTTGGAGATGCAGCAGGACCCAAAGAAGGATTCTTGTGAAGCTGTGAGGGAAGTACATTTTCATTCATTGGAAAGGAAAATGTGAGTGAATCTGAAAGATGGCATGAATGTGCCTCTCTATTTCCTCTGAATGAAGTCTTATTAATACTAGAGAAGAAACTGTTCTATGTTTGTTGCTAAGTATTTTTTTCATTGACAGGGGCACATTTCTTTGATTATGTTCCCACATCAAAATCAAAGTGCATTTGAATTATAAACTTTTAAAAAATGGAATACACCTTTTGAATCTACAGTTTCAAAGGTTGATTGATTTCAGTCCAGGGGATGACTGGTATCAAGAACAGTAGCTTGTGGGCAAAAAACCCCAGATGTTTTAGAGACATTCAGCCATGATTCAAAGATTTCAGGAGTCTTATGAGGCAAAGGCAAACACAATCCACTTAAGCGAATACTTGACATTGGAGCTAAGATATGCTTTGGGACCCAATATATTTATGAACGCAGCAAACTTTAGGAACCTTCCTAATCCTTTGATTGTTCCTTTAGCCTGCCTAGCTTTCCACAGTAAGGACAGGGGGCCTTCTTCATGTCTGCTTACTGTTTATGTATGAGCCTACTTTCCTTTCAGATGCTGAGGAATTACTGGTCCTTAACGCCTATCTGTAAAATGTCTTACATTATTTTTTGAGGTATTACTCCTCTTCCTCATGCCAGTTTCTGACAAGCTGGCTATGGTCAAAGATGCAGTGTTGCAAAATCTTACTTCCAGTGCCATCTTATCAGGCTTAGTTGTTTGCATTGTGGTGATGAAAAAGGTCTCTGCAGACTAAAAAATCCAAATATTAACTGCTATTATAAATGTGCAGAAAAAGCTCCTTGCTTTGACTCTAAGAAAGCAGCAGTTGACATGGCTGTATGAGACAAGTTTTTATGGACTGGCATAGAAATTTTATTTGCCTGAATGACTGTATATGTGAAAAGGAAGCTGATTTCGGTACTAGTAACCTCTGGACTTTGGAACTGAGGGTTACCAGTAGCACTAGAGGTAGAACAACTTGCAACTCAGTTTTATGGTCCAAAAAAATTTGTTGCTCGTTATGAAAAAGCACCATTGGGAAATCCTGATATTTCTCTCTTTGTTTGTTTGTTGTTTACCTGTTTATTTTTGACAAAACAAACAAATAGACCTGAAAAATATTTTTATGTTAACCTGGACTCTTTTATTTAACTTGTTTTACTAAAAACATTGTATTGGAGTCATCTAGCTTTCCAAAATTCCTTTTTTCCTTCATTTGATTTGAGTTACTATTTAACACTGAAGGATTGGGTTACTTTGCTCACCAAAAAAAAGGAAGGATACACATAAGAACAAAATAGAAAATGCCAGGGCTTGCTGGAGTCAACAGAAACATCAGAAATAAAGGTAACAAAAAACATTCTAAAATTGCATTTCTAGGAAAAGGAAGTACTGAACAAATCCCAGTGAGAAGACAAAACTATGATTGGATATTGGGAAAACTGGAGTGTTTAAGTGCCTTTTTTGCTTCAATTTCACTAACCAGGATAAATGTGGCCAGATGGCTAACACAATGAACTTCGGTGACAGATGGGTAAGTGCTCTAACTAGCGTCAGAAAAAACAGGTTAGAGATGCTTGTGAATTGGCAGGGCCTGATGAAACTCACCCTGGAATACTTAACGAGGTAGCTGAGGCTGTTCCTGCTGCTTCAAGATGGCATGGAGGGTGGATGAGGTTCCAGAAGATGGGAAGGGACATTCATAATCATGTTTTTTAAAGAGAAAAGAGGAGAGAAGCCGAGAAGCAAGAGGGGAGAAAGAGGACACAGAGAATAACTGAACGATCAACTTAACTTCCGAATCCAGAGAAATACAAATAAGTGACCAGTGTATCAAGAATAGGAAGCATCTCTTGAAAAGAATAAATCATACCAAACCAGCTTAATTATCTCCTGTGACATCATGGAATAAAGAAGAGAGAGGCAGTTATAAATAACGTGTCTTTAACAAAGCTTTTGATATTGCCTCAGATGCCAGTCTCCAAAACAGCAAGAAACACAGCCTAGATGTATCTACTACAAAGCAGACATGTGGCTGGTGGGTAAAAACACAGTCACAGTAGTTAACAGCAGTTTATGATCAAATTGAAAGAATTGATCTCATGGGGCTCTCCAGGGGTCAGTCCTGGGTCTGGATATATGCAGTATTTTCGTCTGTGGTCTGAGCAATGGAATAGAGAATACTCATATTAACTATGCAGGTAATGAGGGGAGGATACAAACACTTTAAATGGCAGGGGTGTAATTAACAGCAGATAGTCAACATCTGGAATGTGGTTAGGAAACAAAGGGCTGGAAGGATCTAGATTTAATCCACCCCTCTTCCRCAAATAGGCGTAGTGTCTGCTACCTTCCTTATTTTTGACAGAAGTTTCTCTAATCTGCTCCCAAAAGTCTCTGGTGAGGGACACTCCATAATCTCCCGAAATAATCAAGTTCAGTGTTTCACTACACTTGCTGTTAAAATTTTTTCCCACGTCTCACCTAAGACTTTGCTGCAGTTGAAGCCTATTGCTTCTTGATTTATCCAGACGATAGCAATAGGCCATTTTCTGTCTGTGCAGCAATCTTTCACGTGTTAGAAGATGGTGCAGAGCTGCTACTGAGCCAGAGTTTTTTTGTATTTTATATAGTTGATTATTCCGGTTTAAGTGCACTATGTAATACTTCCTCCCATCAAATGTCATCCTGTTTTTTTCACAGCTTGTGTCTCCAGGCTGTCAATATCAATTTAAATTATTTTGGTTTTCCTTGGTTTTGGTTTTCTGACATTGTACTTTGGTCCTCCCCCCAGTGTCATATAGCATTGCAAAAACTTATATAACTTATATATATAATATAATAGATGTTATACAGGGGTATAAAAATGAGTCATATATAGCTCAAATGCTTTAACTTCTAGCAATGCTTTAATTCAGACTTTATGTCACCTAAGCTGGGGTGATGCACTTCAGGCAAAGCCTGGACAAGTGGCAGAGAATCCAGCCAGGAGTAATGAGAGAGGTCAGAGGCCTAGAAAATTTTTCTTATTTGGGATGGTTAAAGGAACAGGAGTCGTTAAACAGGGAGAGCAGCAGACTTTGGGGAGAGCATCTTCAAGCATGTAGAAGGCTGTGCAAACAACAAGTAATAGGCTGCTTTCTTGCTCTACTAGGAATAGGTCAGAAGTAATGGCCTCTAGCTGCAATAAGGAAGACTGAGCTTAGAGATCAGGAAATACTTTGCATTAGAAAGTACAGCCAGGCATAGATTTGCTGAGGGAGGCTGTGGAATCTCTGTTAACAGTGGCATTTAAGAACAGTGAGACTAAGAGCTGCTGAGGTACAGTTTAAAGGGGATCTTTTCTCAGGGATGAATATAATCTGTGATCCTGAGAGCTCAAATTAAAAATTTTAACAAAATGTCTAAGCATTTAAGAATTTTTTTCCTTACCATACGTCTTTCTGATTTTGATCCCAATTCATTTTAGTAACCCTTGGAAAAAAACCACCCAGGACTAGTCAAGACTTAAATCTATGCTACCTCCATGTTAAAGAAATCAATATGCTACAAATCATCAATTGTGTGGTGGTATGGAAAGTGGGTGGTGTGATTCTAGACACCAGTGTGGCTTCTGTCCCACAGTACAGCCTGAGCTGGGCAGAGATCCTCTCTCAAACGAACATGGAAATCGTAACTRTCTTCTTTGTTTGGGAAGAATAAGTGCGGCCTTCAGAAGTACTGTGGATCACTTGCTGTCTCTTTTATACCATACCCGTTCCACCAAAGCTGTCATGGCAGTCAGTAGGACATACTTTTTTATCAATGAATAACTTAAAATGAATTGTAATGAGTACTTTAATACTGACACCAACTAAAAGCATAATATTAGCTAAAATAACATACCCACCCACACACAGGGTCTTTAAGCATAGTTTCTATAGTATAAGTAGTATCTCATAATTCAAATATTTTTGGTAGCTATTTTTGCATTAAGAATAAAACAAACATTTGGAGAGTTGTAATGTAGTATTATCAGAGTTAAAAGTAAGTCTCAATATGCATGAGAAACAGCTGGTCTTCCTGAATGCATAGAAGGGACATACTTGTTCTAATGGGTGAAACATCCTTGTAGTAACTGAGCACACATCAATGTGCACAGCACTCCTGTCTTAATACAACCAGCATAGTTTCTCATTGTAAACAGCTGATTTAGAAAAATATGATGAAATCTAAGTGACAGTGAAAACAGTCAGTACCATAGCGAAATGGTATTACACAGCTTTTGCATTTCCTTGTTTTCCTTCTTTTCACAACATGCTCTTTGTTTGCACAGAATAACTGTCTTGTCAAAATGAGATTTCAAAGCTCTTACAGATGATGAGTAAACCTTTTCTACAGCAGTTAGCTGAATTTTCCATCCTTTTTTTTTTTTACTTGAACAAAACCAAAAAGAATACAACAAAGCAAGATTTAAATCAATATTTGTACTTCAAAAGTACTATTCCAGAGACTTTTTGGAAGAGATCAGACTCTGAAAGTGGTGTTCAGATCCTTTTTCCCTCTATTTTCCTAATTGTAAATTGAACTATAAGGCTGGGAGAGTAATTTATCCAAATGCTTATACACTTTTTCTTGTATGTAATTAATTTTCTTGGTCTTTCAGAATGCAAATCTTCCTTGCCTCAGTGATACCTGATTTGTGTTGCACAGGTAAAGTTGTCTGTGTGGTTAAAAGTTGAGCCTTGTCTCTAGCTCTTACTAAACTAAAGTCTTGTTTTCAGATACTCTGTCACTAAAATATAAGATGTATGAGCACTATGTCACTAAAATATAAGATGTATGTGTCTATGCAATATATATATATATCTCTTTATATCTTTATCAAATCTTACCGGATGAACAGCTAGCTAAATACTGATCTGCTGTAGAGCAAAAATAACAGAAAAGCAAGCTGCCGGTAGGGAACCAGGTAGAGCATGGTCATTACTTGTTTTTTCATTTATCTATCTAATGCACAGCAAAATTGTAACATTTAAGTAATGTGCAGCTTGAGTTTGCCAACTTGAATGAAGTCTCTACAAGTTTCTTGTTCCCCTCTTCATGCTATCACTCCGTTCTCAAAATGCCTTCAGGAATTAATTCTTAATATTCAGATATTATTAAGCTTTAGAGTTTTCTTAACTGTAAAGGAATTAATTTTAAAGAAACTGATAGTGATTTCATCTATCAGATTGTTTTATCCTAAATCTTTTGTACTTTAAACTTGTTTCATAAATTTTATTACAATCTTTGCAGGAAGATTATTAGACAGCAATTTAATTTTTGTTTGTTTGGTTGGTTTGTTTTGTGGGTTTTTTGTTTTTTCTTTGGTACTACATCTGCTTTTATCTGCAAAAATGGCTTTAGGGAATTTTAGAAAAGTAATGGTAGGTCTCAGTTATAGCCAAGTCTTCCTCCCGATGTGAGGGGAGGCACTTGTAGTTCTCACTAGTGTCCTTATAAGGAACAAAATCCCTTTACATTCCAGCATGAACACTTGTAAGGATTTGCAGCAACTTAAGAATAAGCAGTTGAGTAGCTGATAGAAAGAAATCATTACAGTTCAAGTTTCAAATGAGCCCACCTGTCAGGGGAGCTCTGCAGGAAATTGCCCTCAATTTTCATATAGGACTTTGGCAAGAGAGTAGCAGGTGGCTCACGAGAAAAGTATTTTCTGAGTCTGCTATCTTGTTTCGTGTCAGGGGTAAGAAATAAGCAGAGCCTTGTGAAGAATTATGCAGAGAATTAGAAGTGGAAGATGAGAAACTTAAATTTCTTTTCAATGATGAGAAAAATTCCTTGGAATAATTCAAAAAAGGAGCTCAACATGAGCCAAAGAGCAGGTAAAAGTCCTGATTTCAATTATGCTATCTAAATATACGGGAGCAAAAATTGGGTAAGGAATTGAAAAATTAGATAACCAACTTACTGAAATAGGCAAGTTTGGGACTAATATATTTTCAGTAGAGGCAGAAAAACAGAGTGAATTTTTTAAAATGGATCTGAGAAAATCATCAGCAGAAAAATATTATTCTTTTATATAGTTAGATATTGAGAAAGGTATCAAATCCAGGGTAGTTACAAATCTCAGGTTACCCTTAGCAGGGTTTGTCTTTCCCAGCTGATAGTCTTGGATTCATGCACCTAACAGTGAGGGGTTTTTCAGCTTCTTCCTCCTTTTCAGCTTTTTTTACTATTTTTCCTTCTGTTACTGAACTATGCAATGTATTCAGACAGTATATGCTTGTGCAGTACATGAATATATTCTAGCAGTTATGTTTATAAACAGATGCAAGTGTCTGGCAGGATGGATCATTATTTGAGGGCTCAGATGTTATTAATTAACACCAGGAATGTTGTGAAATAAGCTTGAAATCAGACGTCCCCCCTCCTGATGCAGTGTGAATGGATAAGTACTGTTCCTTTCAAATAATAATAGAAGGAACTCCTTCTCTTACTATGTTGTGAAGCAGTATGAGTAATCAGCTAGTCATTAGTGGAAATAAGTTTGGATGCTAAAAATCCATAGAAAACCCTGAAGAATGCCACCGTTTTTTTCCTTTCACTGTCTGATTTTATTTGGCAGAAGGTTGCAAGGCTCCAAACTTGCTGAACAAAATCAGTACCTAAATTATCTTCAAAAAAAGTTACAGTTTTATTGTTGTTATGTGTCCCCCATCCCTCCCCGGTACTTCAAACTCTGTTTGTTTTTTGTCTTTTTATTTCCTATTTTGCAGGTAATGGGACCTGACAGAGATGCATTCAGAGGAGTCTTACCAAATTTATAGCTGTTTAGCTATTCTCTCAACAGATATGGAGTGGGTTGCTCTATGTAGACAAGAAACTGTTGTACTGGCCTTTTTAGCCTAGTGCCCTGATGCTTCGGTGAAGGTGCTTGGGAAGAGGTTGAAGACAAGGACTGAATACTGTCTTCCTTCCAGGTTCCAGCAAAGAGCTGTCAGGGACTGCTTGAACTGGTTTCAAATTATCATTATTAAACAGCCTTGAAGGACTTATTTTCCATGAGTCTTTTGGCACTCTTTTATAAATTTGGCCTCAATGGCATATTGTGGCACTATTATGTTCCAAACCTGATTTACACATGCTGTAAATTATGTAAAAGAATAATTAATAAGAAGTAATTTTTCCTTTTTTTTTTCTTAATTTTTTTTTTTAATTTAAACTTGCTGCATGAAAATAGTCACCTAGATATAGGAGATACAAATAAGGAATCATTTCTCACCTTTCTTCATATTTGAATTTTGTCAATCTCAGTAGCTTTTTTAAATTGGAGAATATTATTTTACTCTCTCTTCACACAAACTGCTTTCTCCATGTCTCTGATAATTTTTGTTACCCTTTTATCACTGTCATGGAAGCCTACTATACCCTTTTCAAGATGGGATGACTGGAATTGCACTCAGTATGCAAAATGTGTGCCATCTAGATTTGTGTAATGACATAGTAATATTTTTTATTTTCAATAATTCCTTTCCTTATGTTGTTTGCTTGTTTGAATACCAAGTTTGATTTTTATTTCCCTCCACACACCCCCCCCCCTAAAACTATCTACAGTGACTTGATGCTCTCTTACATGCAGTAATAATAAATTTAGAGCCCATTGCTGCCCACAGAGTTATGGATGCTTTTCTGTAGGTGCATTTCTTTGTGTTTGCTGCTGCTGAGTGGGAGCTCTTGCCTTCTCTTTGTGTGCTGTCCCTCTCACCAACACTGTCATGTGAATGTGGCAAGGAGATGAGGAAACCTCTCTTGACAAAAGATATTCAGGGCTCTGCAGTCTTCAGTGTTCAAGAACAATGAGCAATTAAGCTAGCTCCCTGTAGCAGGCCAATTTTACTCATCCTTCCCTGCAGTTCTTTCCTATCAAGCACAACTTGTCAGTAAAGTTTTCAAAGTTCCTAAATATCCCCTGATACGGAAACATGCTGTCATGCTGTTTTGCTCCACCTCCCTTTCCTGAACTCCTGAGAAGCTGTCTGTCAGAACAACTGCATCTGAATTTGGCAAGGCACAAAAATTAACGTGACATCACTGTATGAATGAGGACCTCTTCTGGCTGTTTCCATGAGCTTTCCCCATCAAGAGCCATACTGAAAATATCTGGGTCAGAAAAGTGCAACTGAAGATAACACTGCGTACCAGAATGATACTATAATAATCCTATTCCCTGTTGTCATGCTTTTAAAATGGGTGGGTGAGTGGCCTCTATGATCTGCATATTTAATATGCTTAGTTTTCAAGGCACCTTGTATTTTGCTGCTTGTTTTAACAGCTCAGATCTTAGTTTCTTTGCTAGGTATTATTGTAATAGCTGATGTAAGGCAGTCACTGTGCAGAATGCTTACAGAATTCAAAGGCAGTGACCTATGAAAATGAGCTAGCGGTAGCCTGCTAAGAGATAAAACCAAAACCAAACCTCCCATCTTGTGTATTATCTACAGAGAACCATGCTTTATGTGTTTTTAAGAATTTTGCAGAATGTAAATAGGTGTAAGCTTGTATAAAGTAGTAGGAGAAGGAAAATCACGGAACAGAATCAATTGGCGTAGTCCAAAGCAGTAATAGAAAGTAAACAACTTCATTGTCTCAAAATATAGCTATTTATGAGAGTAAGAGAAGCAGGATTTTGCCTATTATTTACGCCCTCATCATCTCCACAAAGTAAAACATGCATCTGCTGAGGATCATTCTGAAATTGTTAGCACAATTTCGTTGGACACTTCTTTACTGACCTAGTGACACATGGAGGTATGAGAGGGTGGCATTTAAATGACTTGCATGCCCTGTGCAGGCAAAGCAACGTGTGTTTAAGGATCTCCATTTCATAAACTCCTGAGTTTTTAGCCCGAGTGTGAGGATTCTCTGACGAGTTACTGTTTCTTTCCCTTCTGGCTAGAGATCGATTCGTACACTGAATACTTCTCCTTTATGAAAGTTCAGGGTACACATTTCCTTTCAAAGAATGAAGCACACAGGACATAATTTTCTCGTTTTACTGGCGATTATTGTAGTTTGACACTGATAGAGCACCCAAAGGCTCCAACCTTTTGAAATATTTTGTGCTGGACACCATACAGMCTTTATTAAAAGAAGTTTCTTGTCTGGAACAAGACAATGAGGTCACTCAATACGAGGAACAATGGAAGAAAAGGGTTGTGATATTTTTGTTCCATTTATTCTTTAGCACGCTTTTTAAAAAACATCATCTCTTGCATATGGCAAGGGAGTGATTTGTCAACATTCCCCATCAATATAAATTTCAGTAAAAAAAGCAAATAGTCTGTTTCTGAATAATAAGTATTAACAAGTGCCCAAATGAATCCATGGTAGCAAGCAACCAGTTACAAGTTATTAGCGTCTTCCTTAATTACAGAGAAGCCAAGATTGTAGATTCAGGTTGTAGCTCACAAAGAAAAAATTGTTCTTCAGCTAAGGCTTCCAATATTAGTTGGTGAAAGGCTCCAGCTTCTCCCAAACTGGTCGTTTTACAATGATAGCACAGCATTAACATCAATGGATTAATATTTTTATTAGACAATGGCAAATATTTTGCCCATATGAATCATTAAGCTACTGTGAGCTGGGGAGAACTTGTTCTGCAGTCAGATGTTTGTGAGGCATCACTCTGTACCCAGGCTTAGTTACTGACAAATATAAGAGGGAATAAAAGTTAAATTGGAATTCCATTGCTGAACTTTGCTTTTGGACAGTTTTTCTGATTTCAGTTTTCTGAATTTGTAGTCTTTGTTACTTGAAATTTAATTTAGTCAGGCTTTACACCATTTTTAGGTTGTATTATTTATGTTCAGATGACAGGAAGGTAGTTGGGATGGTAGCAGGAATGAAAAGCCATTTCCATGTAAGAATAATAAGGGACAGAGTGGAAAAGGAAAAAATGGGGTTGTGGAGAGGATTGAAAAGGAGAAATGTAGGCATGAGCTGCAGTAAACTGTCAGAGAAGAAGSAAAGTCCAGTTGGAAGCACTTGATTTAGGGACTGGGCCTTCTCTCCATTTATCGCCTCTGAACTGCTGAAGTCTTCTTTAGAAATCATCCCTACTTCTGCCTTTCCCATTCTGCTGCTTTGCCCATATAAATAGGATTTCTCGATGGCCTCTGTTACTAGTGGGGGAAGACTTGGTTCAAGTTAGATCTGGAGAGATACGACAGGATGCTGATAGACATCAAGTCTTGCAGAAATCAGTCCAGCAGGACTAACCTTCTAAGTGCTCAGATTTTTTTTGCTTGTTTGTTTCTTCTGGATTCATTATTTGTTTAAAATGACAAATTTGTTAACTTGGCATGCCAGACGTGACAAAGCACTTTTTCCTGGGAATAGGTTTTTAAACAGATTAGTTTTTCTATATTTTCCCACTCTACTTGTCAAGAGTTTGTGGATGTGTGTACACATGTGCATAAGTGTGTGTCTAAATTTTGGCAAAGCTACTCAGAGATGAGCTGCAACTTGAACAGCTGCAAAGTCTCTGAACACTGGAATTATTCATAGCACATAAAGGAAGAAAACCTCTTGAAAATAGTTGAAATATAACACAATTATGGGAGGATCAGACTTGAATTTTTTATTTGAATGAACCAACTCCTGAAGGAGTCTGTAAAATGGGACCATGGGTAAATGGAATTATTTCATAGTCCTTTTTGCATTTAAACAAGAGAGCATAATGTGGCAAAACATGTTGAGCACAGAGATCCGTGTGCAAAATTTATCCGTTTGCTTTCTCTCTGATGGTGTAAAAATAGGAATAGTGGGTAGTGGCTGAATAAACATACAGTATTATTAGGATAACACTCTGCGTGGCTAAAGTCCTTGATGTATAGAAAGGCCTGGAAGCATGTGGATGGTTCAACTGTGTCTGTTCTTTTGCTTAGGGCTGCAGACTTACATATCTTAATGACACACTAATTCAGAGATCATCCTTTCTGGCACAGCAATTAAGCCAGAGGGTGTCCTATAATCCTGAGAAGACTATATCTAAATCTCACGCTCTTGCTTTGGTTTTGTGTAGTCAGATTTTCCCATGTGCCCAGTGCTACTTATACTTTAAAAGATTATGTGGAGCTAAAGAATATAATTCTCCGAGTACAGAGGTTAAACATTTAAACAGGAAGACTCTTTCTGTGTTCTTTCCTCCCATGTTAATCCACGTTAAAACAGTTATTGACTTGCTACAGATTATGCTGTGGTCCACAACTGTACTGTTTGCCTTCTCTGCATCAAATAGCAAGTGACAACTCTCAGAACAAAATACCGCTTATGAATATATTTTATTCATAGGGAATTCACATGTTCAATTTTGGTATGCCTCAGGCATCCAGCTGGAGTGTAAAGTGAGTATCCTGTGGCTTCCCCTTACACCTGTTGTTGCAGATAACAACATGCTTTAATGGCATGCTCTTTCCCAACGATACCAGTTAGCAACATTCATGATCATGCTTTCCATTCTCCCCGTGGCTTTCCTATTCATTTAGACCGGGTCAGATGTAGAGTAAAATACTGATTCAACCCACGACCTCAGACTTGTCTTTAGAGGGATGTTGGGTGAGGGAGAGTGTGTGTGACACTGTCAAACATACTGTTCTGCAGAGCCAAGAGTTGCCACACAGCCCCTTTGCTTGTATTGTGCCATCAGAGCACAAAACCTGCAAAGCACCTGACAAAATCATCAGCCAGGAGTTCTTACGCTGGAGCAAAAAGAAGGTATTTTCTTGCCTGCTGTGCAAGTAAATTGTGGAACTCTTTGTCACAGCGCTTTTTTTGAGCTATAACTGTAAACACATTAAAAAAAAGTAAATAAAAAGGATAGAGCAAATGTTATATGTCAGTGTTGGCCTGAGAATTGGAGTTACTGCTTAAGCTTGAAGTTATTCCTGTGTAGAGGTCCAGTGATGGCTGGAGGCAAAGTCCAGTCACCCATTTGATCCAATGTTAAATGCAAGTGAGATTCCTTGCCGTTTCCCTGCTACTGGCTGCTGCTGGAGGTAGGATATTTGGCAAAATGGACCTGCAGTGGAAACCTGTTCTGTCTGTTCCAGACCTTGACTAACAACACAGAGGTCTGAATACATACACCTGGTTTGTAATTGTAGCCAGCTTTGTTTTAACAAGATTTTTTACTGTTAGTAGCGATTTAGTGGGCTTATGGGGGGAGGGGCAAACGCAGCTGTTTTTTCTTAAATGGGACATTATTTATAAGGTATTAAAATGTATTGTCAATGGAGAGAAATAACAGAATCACAGTTTAATTCAGGTTGGAAGGCATCTCTGGATATCAACGGTGTGGACATCAACCTGCCCCTCTCAAAGCATGGTCAGCTTAGAGAAGGTTGTTCTGTGTTTTGAATAACTTTAAGGACAGAGATTTCACAGATTTTCTGGGCAAAAAGGACCAGCATTTGACTAACATTATGGTGTAAAAATCTCTTAATAGCTACTCAGAGAAGAACACACTGCTGACCCATGTTCAACTTCTTGTCCATGAGGCCTGCAAGTCCTTTCCTGTGAAGCTGGTCTTTAGCCAGTTGATCCCCAGTCCGTACTGTTGCATGGACTTATCACTCCCCTAGGACAGGATGTTGCATTTGCCTTTGCTGAACTTCCCGAGGTTGCTGTCAGCCCACCTCTTCAGCCTGTCAAGGTCCCTCTGAATAGCAGCCCTGCCTATCACAGCTAATACTGCGATATACAAAAAGGATCAGATAAAGAAAATACATTGGTTAAACGTTTGAAATCTTTCCATGAATAAACCCAAAAAGTATACTGGTATGTTTTTGTGTGGGGAGGGAAAATGTGATTATTCTTTTTTTTAACACTGTCTTCGCACTGGGGGACCAGTGAATGTGCCAGCATACCCTGTTGCACAAATGAAACCTCCTTCCAGTCCCTTTCCAGGTATTTTGGATGGGAAGAGGAGCATGATTCTTTTAATGAGATACTTATGACTGTGGCATATCTCACACTCCCTATGGTATGTAAATATATAATAGTCAAAGCACAGATCAGAAGCTGTTTCTAAAATCTTACTACATTCAAGGTTAAGAGCATGATTCAGAAACTCAACAGATGCTATGACTCAAGTAACTGCTGATGCACTTGGCAGCATGTCTGTATGTGCAAACACTAACAAGTACATTTTCATTTCAGTGTGCATGGAAGTTAGGCATGCAATTCCTGTTGCCTACCAGAAAATTGTATCCTAATTCTCCATGCACTAGCGGGAACTACCCAGACTCATGAGCTCAACCAATGAAGAATGCCTGTTAGGATTACCATTATAATGTTTTACATCCTACATCTTTGTAAGCAGAATAAGAAATAATTTACTTGTAAGCTGCACCTCTTCTAAAAAACTGATCATATAGAAGCATGTGAGGATGGCTGCAGTGGTCACAATATGGTTCATTGGCCTAAATACATTGTCTCTGGCAGCACTTAAGGTAGTCCCTATGCACTCAGTAACCTTCAGTAGGTTTCCTTCTCCACAGTCCTGGCCAGGGTGCTCCTCTTGAACTATGGAAATTCTTAGCATCTACAACAACCAGTGACAAGGAGTTCCCGAGTTTGATTATACCTGGTTTATGAAGAACCACCTCTCTGTTTCTGGTCCCTCACCCTCCTAACTTCATTTGAAGCTTCCTAGTACTTGCCTGAGAAGCAGCAGTGAATTACCAGACCACCTCAAAGAAACTGAAGTGACTGCAATCTGTGTCTTCTGCTTCACCTTTTCATCCATCCTGCATGATGCTCTTGATCACCCTGTTACCACTGAGCTATGGGAACAGGGAGCTTCTGCCCCAACAAGTTTTGTTTTGTATTTCTGTTGGAACCTCCTGTATTAGTAGGAGAAGTTAGCAGGTCATACATAGCAGTGGCCAGAACAGAGAGAAGAAAAGCATGTGCAATCAGAAATGTTTTAATTTGTTGTGTTGGCAGGCTAAAAACACACCCACACAGGGCCACAAGAAGGCGGAGAAGCAGTCTCGTGATTCAATACAAAAACAATTCCTGCGTGGCTCAGCCAGGTTCCTGGTATATACCCTCAGAAATGGGAACACCATGTGCAGAGCGTTGCATTGCTGTGGCAATGTGACACCGGTAGGACACTGGTAGCACTCAAGTGCTGTGTGTGTTGTGGACATTTATATGGGGGTCAGCTAAACCAGATGCTAAATTCAGGTAATTTCTTCAGGGAAGAAAGAGAGCAAGTGCAGAATGAGGGATCTTGAAGATGCTTTGAATTTACTGATATTTTGGACACATTTAGGTCACTGGAATAGCTCTGTTTTGTTTCTAATTGACAATTTTGTGGAACTTTGGTACAGCAAAAACCTACTCTTTGCTGTATCTTTCAGGGTTTTGCTAGTAACTGCAAAGGTACAGCTAAAGTAATACATGGCTTTTTTCTACTCTTTGGACTGCTTCCTACTACTGTTGTACTAACTCAGGTATTTAACCCATTTTTATGTGACAGTAAGAAACTTTTCTGGGCTGTGAGCTATTAAAAAAGAAGAAATATATCCAGATGTCTGGTATGAACCAACAGCATTGAAAAAGTAGCAGTCCCAAGAGCAGTGTTAGCAGAGCACTCATACCATTTAAGACATACCATTGTATTAAACCTATGGACAGCACATCTTTGACTAAAAGGCTATTATGTTTTGAAAAGCAAAAGGTGATGTAATGATAACTGTACACTGAGTTTGAAACTAAATCAACAAAAATACATGTTTATTAATACAAAATAAAATAAGGCATCAATAAGCACTCCAAGCTTTATGAAACGACAATATACCTCATATGGCAAAGAGGTATAATCCATGCAGTTCTCCTCTGATGCAGATTTGAAAGAAAGTTATTAACCCATGTGTTAAACACTAGTTACACACATGTAAATGAGAACAAGATTAGCTATCTCTTAATTAAGGCTAATATGTATCTGAAAGCATAATTCGGTCGTGAAGAAAAAAGTCTGGCTTCAGGGGGCAACTGACTTAGAGTCTTTGACAAAATTGTTGGTGCACATATCAAAAGTCACAGTTGTTGATTTAGTAGACAAAGGATATGCTGAATTACATTTCACTGTGGAAAGACTCTTGATGTGAAAGATCAGAAGGTAACAAATCCTGGGTCATGGCGTTGAGTGCCCAGGCAGTGCTCCGTTCTCCCCACTTCAATGCCAGTTGGGTTTGAGGCTCTGGACCCTGATTACAAAGAGGGGAAAAAACGTAGTATGGGTTTGTTGTAGTCTGGATAGTTCAGATAATGCTAGTCACTGAAAACTTGTAACACATATATAGACAGAGGAGGGACGAGCAAAGGTTTTTTCTGCAAAACCATTGTTTCTGGAACATTAGCTGAGTCTTTCAGAGTCCTGGGAAAGAGAGCACGTGGTAGGAAGAGCATCAGAAGGAAAGTCAGATTAAATATGATGTACTGAATGAAGGCATGAATAATGGTTTATTTGAAACACTAACAAGATGTAGCCAAGAGTATCCTAGCCTAGCATTTTTTTTCGTATAGGATTGCCTTTTCCTCCTGTACTTCATTTTTCCTGTTCTGGTAGAGTTTATTCTTCTGCGTAATCCAGGAAGGGAATAAAAAAACCAGTCAGGTTTGAGATGCTGCTCAGATTTCTATCTGTTAGCAATCTTATAGTCAATACTGGCTTTAGTGGATGGGTAAACTCTGTTCTCTGTTCTAGTTTCTTCTTCCCAAAATGTAAATCTATAGGAATAAAACTCAGCCAATGTGAATAACTATGCAGGTATTCTTAGGTCTGAGCCATTTGAATTATTCGCCTAGTAAGTGATAGTTTGTTACATGAAACTTTCTTTTTTTGTCACCTTTCAACCAGAGATCCAGGTACAATATATGAATTTATGATCATCTCTGATAAAACTAAGAAATCGTAAGCAGGATAATACTATTTAAAAACACTTTGCTTAATTTGTGCAAAGTAGTTTGTATGAGACAGTACAGAACAAATATTACCTTTTGAAAAATGAATGCAATGCATGTCAGTCAAACAAACACCACTAAGCTATGTGTTTTATTAAAAAACCCTAAAAGACATAAGCAAGGCTGACAGCATAGTAAAGTAATTATACACTTGCACAAGTTATATATGTGTAGCTTCTTTCAATATATTAACTTCATGCTTCCAGTTGTTAAAGCATTCTGGAAATTAAAAATACGTGTGGAAAAGTCCAGTAACATCTTTAATGCAGTGATGTTACTGCTAAGGCCAACACACCTCATGAGAAGATGTTTGGTTGCCTCCAGACTCTTACTGCTGCCAGGGCCAAAGGGGAAATGAAGCAGCTAGCTAAGATCCTCCCGAGAAGAAAAGCTTCCCTGGGGAGCGCCTGGCTGCAGCACCCCTACTGCAGGCAGCTCCTTCCCCTTTGCAGCTCATCCCCACACCCAGCCTGGGCTGGGGCCGGACGGGGTCGGGGCTGGCCGGCGGGCAGCCCTGGGGGCACCGGCACCAGCTCAAGGGAGCATTTGGGCTGCCCTGGGGAATGGGGAGCTGCAAGTGAATATTAGCGACGAGGAAGTGGTRATGGCTCTGGACGCGGTTCCTCACTACATCGAGCAATGATTTGTGGTGTTGGACACTTTGGGCGTTAAATCTTAACTCATCTTCAAGCAAGACTGGAATTTGCCCACCTGGGCACAGCATGCTGGTTTGGCAAATAAGCACAGATGTTGCTATTCTGGACAGGAGTTTTAAAAGCTCTCCCTAAATCATATGTTTCTTGTGGGAAGTCCTTGGCTTGTGTGCAGATTGATGAGGAAGTTGCAGTGTTTCAAATGTTAACCAAAGGACACTGGAAAATGGGCAAGGGTAATGTGAAACTCTCCCTGGCATAAGCAGATGGACTATTGTACTACAGATGCATACTGGAAGGTTGTTATCAAGACAAAAATTAGTTCTGTCAGATTTCTTTTTATTTGCTATTACTAATTATAAGACTTAGTTCACTGATGCCGGCAGAGGGGTGTGTGTATTTAACCTGACAAGATTTGTGGTGAATAGACGAATACGTTTTCACATCCCATAAGCCATTTTTCATAGACATATGAATATGAGAATGCAGATAACAGAGGGCAAATGATGCAGCAGAATATGATGTAATTTTTCTATTTTTATGGACTTTGTACACTTTAAGTGAGGATGAGTCTATAAAAGCAGCTCTGTTTCACTGGCTCTAAATCTGGCACACAGCTTGCTAAAGGCTATTCAAACTTAGCTCCTAYGCTTATGTTTTTGTTCTTCCTACAAACAAATTGAGCTTTCAAACCGTTAATAGGAAAATGCTATTTTTCAAATTATTTTTTTTATTTTTTAGATCATCTTGAAAACAAAATCATAATGTTGGTCAGAAAAGCAAAGAGAAAAGATGTATACAAAAACAAGGTCAAAGTGTCTCAGGTGTTTCCTCTGATATATTTTCAAAGATATTTCCTTTTATATATATATGAAAATTATAATTTTTGAGTATAATCAGGGAGAATTTAGGGACTCCAGAAGAGTAAAAGAAAGGAAATGCTGGTTGTTGTGACATACAGGCTGTATCTCAATTTTCTGGAGTTTTATATATGTAAACTGTTTTGCTATTTGCTGTTAATGTCAAGGATTTTTTTTCCCCAGTAAGGCTAYATAAAAACAAACTACTTGTGAATTTGGGGAGGCCCAGCTAGAAGTTTTTGTAATGCAAGACAGACTTAAATACTGAGCGGTTTAGTTCATTGTAAGCAGGATTACAAGCTTCACTTAAAGAAGATTCATCTTCATGTTAAAGTGGTTTGCCATATGGTTGTAAGCAAGGGAATGGGCCTGTCTTTGCATCAGGTATTCTTGTATGACAAGGCAATCAAACTGCTTTCCAGAACGTTTGCAGAGGTCATGTTTAATATCACTGATAATATCTAATGTTACTATACCATAGTGATGTTAACCACTCAAAGTATATTGAGTATAATATAAAACTGCTGATGAATATAGTTTACAAATATGCTTGTTCACTATCAAGCTTGGGGGTAGAACAACATGATTTAAAGAGAAGTAAGACTGGTTTTCAAAGAGCCTCCTTTTCATCATGTTTCTGGCAAGCCAAAATATGATCTTTAACTATCTGTGAGCTATGAAGCTATCTAGCAATGTCAGGCCTTAACTATTAGTTAAAAAAAATTAAAGTTTGTCTTGCATAAAAAAAAGCGCAATGTTTTCTGTGATATTCTTATGTGATTACTTAGAAAAGTCAATTATTTAATTAGCTTTTTCCATCTTTAAATGCATGTAATAAATACAAAGGCATTGAAAAGGTCTGAAAAAGTCCCGCATCAAAAAACAGATTTAAACGATCCTAACAAAATCGATTTCTTACCAGCTGTGACCAATAGATCTTTAAACTTTAAAGAGAGCTAAGTGTAGGAGAGAAAAGCATAAAGTTGATGGTAAAATTTGGCTGAGAGCACCAGAGGTGCTGAATGAAAGGTTTGCTACCACTGGGCTACCTAGACGAAGCCTTTTGTTTGTACGAAGACTTTTGAAAGGGCTGTGCAGAAATGACTGAGTAGAAGAGCATTCTTTCACTAGGCAATATTTTACCAGGGTAACATGATGTCTGGATTTGTTTTCTTACACTTCATAAAGACAATTAATTGATTGCAAGTCCATGAAGTGAGAAGAGAGCTGGGATCCACCTGCAATGTGGAAGGTGGGGAAGAGCACGGCACAGAAGGTGAATCCCATTAATTTCATGCTGACTTTGGACAGGTGACTGGAGGATTGCTTGTGTGACCAGTGTAAGGGTCAATGTGCACTTGTGTGTCCCAATTTACGGAGCTCTGAAGAAGTCTGATCTGGTCAGAGGAAATGTGGGATTTGGACTACTAAGGGGGTGAAAAAGAAGCAGGAGCTGTGTGCCTTTGTACCCCMGTGGAAGTATTTTCATATAATAATTTCCAAGAGTGCAGGGTATCTCTGAAGTGATCCTTATTTCTACAGAGCTAAATGAAAGGACAAGTGAAAGTGTACCTGCATGGATAAATCACTACACACGTATTAGCAGTTAGTTTCCTTTTACTCATAACTTTTTGCCAGGGTGTCACCTCCTGCTGATGGCAGTGTGTGCTGGGTTGCTTGGAGAGAGATTCCTTTTGCACGTATCACGTCTCCTTACAATATGATTAGTTTGACTTTGCTTTAGTTTTTGGCCACTCTCATGTTACAGATTCCAGACTGCACCATGTGTGTGAGATGTTTGTCTGAGGCCAGTTTTAATGAGAGAAAGAACTCCTCTGTTTCTAATGATGACACGGCCCATTGCAGTAATGATTGTTTTTACTGCAAACTACTAGAGCTTAAAGACCATTTATGGCTAAAACTGTTAGGTCACTGGAACTATGTGGGCAATAAAAGCATTATTGCTCCATCGGTGCCTTTTTACTCATTGTTAAGAGAAACACTACTCTTTCATTTTCCCCCGAACACTTAAAGCATCCCTAATTATATCACTGCTCAAGCTACAACTGCTGCTCTCAACATCACATAAATCTTACACTAAATTGGTTTGTGGCTGAATTGTGAAAGGGATCAATGGATTCATTTGCACTGATTCCCCTCTCTGTTACTGAGAACGTGTCTACACATGTGAAGGATGAGATTATCTGCGTTGATTCACAACCTCCCAGATGTCTTAGGAGCTGCAGTATACCTGGGATAGAGGGAAAAAGAATGGGAGAATTAAATTGGATGCTCTGTTTGTTCTTGCCACTCTTATGAGTAGTGATGGAGTGAGATGCTGTGTTGCCTCCAGTATTTTGTTCACAAAAGCACTGTTAACTCCTTGGAGAGAACACCTTACAGTTTTCTACAGCAATGACATGATACTCTCAAGCACCATAAACAGTCTGTTGCTGAACAAATGGTGGCTATGTCTGAAAGCTCTGCTTTCATGCAAGGCAAGGTCCTTAAAAAATGAAGTCCCGGGTGTGAGCACAGAAATCTGCTACCCTTAGTAGTATTTGCTTTTGCTGGGGCTGGCTCACCCTGTTAGCAAAGAAAACTCCCATGATCTTCACTAAAGGGAATTTTTAGTGTGTGTGAACAAATTAGACTGTAGGACTGAGGCCTTAGTAAAAGTTTTGCAGTAAAGATACATTTTTCCTGTGTGTTGTATAGGCTGGTACATATGAGTGTCACTCTGCCAATATAAAGCCATTGCTTATGCTACAAACCTGCTCTGCTTTATCAATGTGATCAGATCTGTGTCAGCAGAATGCCTTTGCGTAGAGAGAGTGTCTGTGAGTACTTTTCTGTTGGTATAGCTATACCACTTCAGTAAAAACATGGGCTGAGGTGGATTTTCTTTTCTTGATGTGACTTTTTCCATACCAGTGTTTTTATCAAAGGGGTAACATTAACCAAAGGACTTGCACCCTGACATGCTGTTCCTGTCTTGGCAGAATCTGTTATTACAGAGCTGGGCTTAGCAAAAGGAAGAGGGAAAATGCTTTATAGAGGAATAGAGATTTTAGCTTTTGACAGGCACTGAGACCCATTTCTTCTTTGGTAGGTTTAGCTCTACAAGAGGTTACTCTGTCTCAGGGCTCTGCTGAAAGGATTGTTTTATAAGATTACAGTTTATGTTTACAAGGATGATTTTATTTTGTGAGTCGGAAAAAAGATCAAGCTTTGGCACAATGACAGCACTGTTGATTATATGTATCGTACTTCAAAGCATAAATTCTGAGCTGATGGGCATCATTTTTGTTAATATGACTTTGAAAAGGACAGGCACGGCCCTCATGTCATGCTTGTGTTGGCTTGGGAGAGTTGCAGAAACACAAGCAACATTGAACAGATGCCCGAGAAGAAAGTTGACAGGCCAGGAGTCCTATCTATGTAAAGATGTGTGGTTTCTGATCAACTCTTGTGGGCCCTGGGTGTTGCCCTGACACCCAGTGTCAGGTAACAAAGACTGCCCAAGGATTTCGCAAGCTTTTTTGAGGCCAGTTTTTGCATCACCAGCTCATGCTTATACAGGCTTATACAGAAAATATTCCTGTGCTGGAGGTCATTTGCATAGAACAACTTGGCCTGATTTTGCTGGATGTTGGCTAGGCTCAGAGAAATTGTTTCTTGTATAAAAAAGATGGCATTGAAGAAGTGAAAATCCCCAGGAGGAAAAGAAGAATGGAGGAGGAAATGTGAAGAACATGGGGAGAAAAGGGACATATTCTTTAAGCTAGGGAACAAATTTGGCATTGAAATTGCACACGGTAAAGAAAGTAGGAGCAGATAAGATTGGAGAGTGAGGAGAAATGGGAGAAGCAATGAGGAGGAACAGATCAAATCCCAAGAAAAGGAGATGAGGCAGGCATCATGTTCCCGTGATATGGGTCTGTGCATTTTGTGTTTTGCCCAGGTGTGGCTGTCCAGGCTTGGAACTTCTGTGGAGGTGAAGTTCTGTCATCTTGCACAGCAACGTTGCTTTTGCAGCTCCCATGGCACTTGGCCGTCATGCCCCTCTACCGGTTTCAGAATTTAGAAACATAATCTGCAAGGCACTCACAATCAAGCAGGTCAGAAGTACATTGCTTGTGTCAAAAACATGTACAAAGAAAATAGGAGCTAAAGAGATGGCATCTAAATCCTACTCAGTCCAAACCAGCCAAGAGAACACGGTATCAAAGATCTGGTGCTGCTGAGCAACATGCTGAGCAGCCAGAGAGAGCAAGAGGGAGAGAGCTCCTTTAGTTATCAACAGCCTCTTTCCATTTCCAAAAGAAGGACTGGATGCTGTGACTCAGAGTTGTCTACAACCTAGTCCACAACGTGAGCTAGGAATGCCTGTTGTCACCATGTGCAGAAATTTTACATCTCTAATAAGGGAGGTTAGAGATATTTCCTATAAAAATGTGTCAGGGATAAATATGTCAAAGGCATTTAAACAGTCAGACACTCTGGTAACAAGTAAGGTTACTAGAAAAAGAAATTTTTTAATTTGAATTATCCCTAATTAATACTGGTATGAGAGAAACCTGAGGGGAAAGATATTTCTATTTTTTTGTTTTGTTTTGTTTTGTTTAAAACCACAAATAAAATCATATAAACTAAGGCTATGAAGAGTTTTTTACAAGTGTAGCAAATTGCAACTGATGTAATCACGATTGTAACACAAGTAAAGATCTTGAATCGTGATGTAACTGTTCCTTAAAATAAATTGTCAACAGATTGCGGTAATTAACACCCCACTCTGCTGCTCAGCATCATCTGTGAGGGAAAATACAGAGGGAAGCCTTATGGACAGATTCTGCCTAGGGACACTTGCAGTCCTAGTGACCTGATGGTAGTTGTACAAGTGTATAACAGCTAAAATCTACCCTTGAAGTTGCTATATGCAAAAATATTGGGCTTTCTCTATAGAAAGGTGATGGGATTTACTTTGGAGACTTTTTTAATGCTGTCTTCTAATGCTTAGTTTTAATGCTGTCTCTAACCTCTTCAAAAGTTGTGTTTTGGCAAAAAGAACAGGCACTAGAGGGTTTGTGTATGCTGGTACTGCAGAAAACAGCAACTCTCGCTGACTTTAAAAATACTAGTAAGCTGATGTTTCCTGTCTTCCATCCCTGTTCTTTCCCCCTGAAATTACTTTGCTTCCTGCTGCAAACTAGATTTCATGCCATTCATAATAATAATAATAAAATGACACTAATTGCTATGTGTAGTGGATGTTCTGAATTGAGCCTAAGGAACTGAGTGTAGGCTGTATAAGACACCAAACATAGCGACTTTGCAAATAGGGTAAATTTGAGTCAAGAACATGTTGTATAGCAGAGTATGAGTGGTAGCTTATAGCCTTCATTTTCATTCACGCCCACAATATGAGCTCTTTCACAGAAGGACTCTTACTGAGAGGTAATCCTTTGGAGAAAATTCATCAAAAACATGCCATCCTACTGATGTTAACCATAGCAGAAAATATCAAAATAGAAAGTCTACTCAGTACAGTTTTTTCCTTAAGTGTCGGGGACACAGTAAAAATATCTAGTGACACTTTAAAAGTCTTTTTTTAATACAGGTGTTAATATGCAACTGTGGATAATTAATCATTTATGTGAAATTAGAGTGACAGTTTTAAAGGCGTCTAAATGACCTGGGAATCAAAATCTGATTGTTCAAAAGTGATGCGGACACTTGGGATCTCACAGGACTTGGCAGACTTTCCTCTCTGTATCTCAGAGAGGAGTGTTGTGCGGGACCCTCAGGCTTCCTTGGGAGCTGGAGAAGCTTATCCATGGCTACACAGCCTCGTGAGCTCTTTGGCTTCACTGATGACAATTCGTGGTAATTGCAAAGCTGCTCTTGGGTTTTGAATTGATCTTCGCTTGAGATGGGGTCTCTGTGCTGGCTTCTGCACCCAGGGTAAGCATGCCGCAGCACACTCATGTAGTGTTGCCCCTAGTCCCTAATATCAGCATGTGGTTGGAAACAAGTTGTGTTTTGTGGAAACCTGTTATTAGGCTTTTTTTCAGAGCACATCACTTATAGATATGTATTCTAAAGCTCATTTGAGTGGCTATCTTGCAGGGCTTTGCTATTTCTGGACATGCTGGAAATGAGGGAAAAACCTGAACTCCAGGACACGCTATAGAAAATTTACACGTGGATTCCCAAAGCAAATGGGAGCCGCGCAGCTGTAGTGGTGCAAAGCTACTGCGACTGCAGGCTGAGCGGGGAGCAGCCAGGGTTTCCCTGCTGCAGGGCATGCCGTCTCTGTATATCCCCTTGCTCACAGCTTCATAAAGGGAGTCTCTGGGCCCCCAGTCTGCACGGGCAAAGGCTGAGACGGGCAATGCGTCAGCAGCCCTCAGCTGCAGCGGCGGTCCTTTGGGAACCGTGGCAGGCAGCAGGAACCAAGCGTGTCGTCTGGAGTCCCCTGATGAATGCTGGAGAGAAGCCGTGCTCGGTCCCCGCCGGCTGCGAGGGCAGAGGCTGCTTGTTGGTCTGAACAAAGGCTGGCTCCTTAATTTCTTTCTGCTATGGTTACTAAAACTCCACATAAATCTTGCACGGTGTTTGGTGTCCTTATGAAAAATGCTTTGACCCCCAAATCTAATAATACTGCCTGCGTAGTTTTAAGGAAAAAAATCAAGAAAAAAGCATTGGGAAACTGAACAGTATTAAAAACTGAAGCCACCCATTTCCCAGTCTCTTTAAATATCTGTGTAGTGGTAGTGGCAAGCTGCTTATTCAACAGAAAGCATAGGGATGTGTAAGACAATAAGGTCCTTGCGTAGTAGCAGAAATAGCTCCTGTTGTGGTGGTGGATGGGGGAAACAGGAGCAATTCAGGATCTGTGTCTGCCCTTTTCCTTCCCTTCTGCAGCCCATCATGAGACATGAAACATGCTCCCTCACCAGTGTGAGAGTTGCAGCCCCTTGACCTCCCTGGGAAATCTGTGCCTGTGCAAAGTGTCTGTGGTATTGGCTTGATAAGCTCAAATCTCGTCTTCTTTCTTTAGATAATAAGTGCTCCGTGTTGCACCCTTCAGCGGTTTGTTCTTTAATATTTTTTTCATCTTCTTTAATCTTAGTTAGTGATTCTCCTCTCACCAGAAACAAGAAAACAAATAAATGCTGTAGCTATGCCAAAAGGTCTGAAATTCTGAGATTAAATGAAAAGCAGGCTTCAGGCTGAACTGTATCTCTCATAAAGTATATGAACTCAATTTCGTGACCTATCCCTGCCCATTCAGTATCCTTTAATATCACATTGCTCCTGTCTGTACCTTATGCTACTTGCCTCAGGAAGTGTGTTTGAAATTCCTTGTAATATCAATCGAGATAATTGATCTCGTGGCTAATAATTAATTGAAGATGGTAGTATGAATGAGAATAGAGTGAAAGGAGCTCAGCCTAGTGTTTATCCCAAATGAAAATTAGGGTAAATTTTTTTTCACTGAAGCTTTGGTGTGGGTACAGGGGTCTTCTGTGTCCTATTACAGCAAGGCAAAACTAATATACTAAACGATGCTATTCGTTTTGTTTCTGGATTGGAATTAATTCATGAATGTGAAATGAAAGACATCTCATTGCTCAATGCTGATATCTGTGGTTTGAACACCTGGTACTTCTGCTTCTGAGGGAGGTGGGACTACAGTCAGGGGAAAAAAAAAAAAAGACTAATTTTGGAGCATTCAGGTCTCAACATTAATGTGACCTGAAACTAGAAGGTATCTGTTCAGTTGGGATTGTCGGAACTGGGGAAGAATGAAGTTAGGGCTCAGACCTGAAAGTACTTACTAAGGTATGTCATTGTAATGGTTTCACTGGGATTACTCACATGGAAAACGTTGTTAGCATCCATAGGATTGGGCTGTCATGGAATATGCATTAATAATGCTCTCTGGAAAATGACTTGCACAACAATCAAGGAAAGGGTTGGATAAAATTATTGGACTTTATTTTTCACATGTTTAATAACATAATTAACAGAAATTTAAAGTAACAATAAACAGTGGGGAGATTTCATACAGCTGAAATTAGAGAACAGACTATCACCTGCCTGGCTCAGCTAAGGATTGTTGGCACTATTGAAGCTGCTTTCGCAAAACCGAAATAGCAATACATTTTTTGCAGCAAATAAATAAATAAACTCGATACTTACAGCAAAAGAACACATATGTACAGAGGAAATACATACAGAGTGTTTGTGTTAATTTTGTGAGTAGAACAATTTGGAATACAGATATGTTTCATGTGATCTGCAGGTGGTAATCAGTGTGTTCATAGCTGCTGAGTGTGTGTGTATAYGTATGTGTGTGTGTGTATGTGTATGCATATGCATAGACATTGTTACTGTATATAACTTTTACCCCCTTCTGTCCTTCCAAACTGAAGTTTTCCTAATGGGTGAAATGTTTCTGTTCTGTGTGTAGTCTAGTGTATTAATGTTTTCTTTCATTTTTAACTTTTATTTTTTGCCTGTTCTAGTGGAAATAGGCGTAATGACCAGAATCATTATGATTTTAATAAATACGTTAGTAAGTCACTGTTTGTTATGTTTTTCCCTTGTATCAGCATGTAACTTATTTTTCACTGGGTAGATTTTGTCTCCATGTTTCCTTCCTGTATCGTTTGATAACCACAAGCTTTCGGTCTTCACTTTCCACATTCAGAGTCACTGCGTGGGATGCTAGTTTTGCAATGCCTCAAACACAGCCTACTGCCCAGGTACCTCTGCTGTAGGAACATACCTACAGGGCTCGGCAGACTCTGCCTGTTGAACTGAAAGGCTGGGGGCCGCCGGGGTCCACCCCAGTCTTTGTGCAAAGTGTATTGCATTGGCTGCCCTGGACATCTCCCYGATCAGCTCTGCAGAAGCTCTTAGCTCTGCTCTACTCAAAACCAGCTAGAATTTAGGAAAGCTGATTAAATTTAGCATGATGACAGTGTTTTATTGGAGCTGATAAATACTGCAATAATAAAAATGAAGGCTATTTAGTTATTGCTTTTGAATAGGACGTCTTTCAGTTGCTTCTGGTTTTCTATGTTTTTGTTTGTGTAGCTGATTTTTTTCATGTCTCCCCTTTGTTCAGAGGTTAGTGTAATCTCTGCAAAGACTAAGCATACATGCACACACTTTGAGGCATCAGAAGGATTAAATTTTATGATATATTTATTCTAATACAAAAAAAATAGTTGCCTTTTCTTTGAACAACCTTGTTACTCAGTGGTACCCTGTAGATATGTAGGCTTCACTTGTACTAGTAAATAAGACAGGGTGAATATATACTTGGGCACTTGCCTGTGATCATTCATACTATTTAATTATGAACTTTCTTCCCTGCACATGAAAGTATTTTTTCCTAGAGAAATGAAAAGAACTTTTAAATTTATTTTTAAACAATTAATCTTTTTTCCCAGTAAGAATAATGCTGTTTTTTTTATTATATTATGAAGTTTCTATATGCATATTTGCTTCTGTAGAACCATGCTGCTTATTCAATATTTCCTGTGATCATATAACAAAAAATCTTCAGAATAAGACTAGTAGTGTTTAACAGTTTAAAGAGTGTTCTGTCTTTAAAAACTGAGTGTAGGTTTTCTTCCTTTTGATTTTTGGGTCCTTTGAGAGACCATTACATATAGCAATAAAAGTTTATTTATACATTGAGAAGCCAGGATCCTCAAGTTAAGCTTATTCAAATTACCAAAAATATGGAAATTAATTCTGGGGTTTGTCTACACAGTAAATTCTCTACCAAGAAAGAGTGAGCTTGAATTTACAGTATATTTCCTAGACCTCATTAACTTTTTGTGTGGACACGTTTACTGTATCTGAGGAATAGCTCTGGAAGAAACAGGGGTGGAAAAGTAAGGTTCATGTTTATTGTGGCAAAATCTAGCTAAAATCTCATGGGGGTCTATGCACATCTTAATTCATCAGCCCTTGCAGACTTCTTTATTGATTTTATTAGAGTCACAGAGACAGCGTGAGCTGGAGAAGTGGAGCATTTGCCTGCATCTCAGTAGAACTTGATTCCATAGCAGTTGATTGATTTGTGTCAGCTAACCCCCAAAAATCAACTTTGTGGTTGATATGAAAAGGAAAATACAGCAAATTAGAGAAATACACTTTGACTAAAATCTTTGTTATTTCTGAATCTTCTTCCCAAGTTCTTACTGTATCTAAACTTCTTGTCAATTGCAGACTGAATTCAGTCACATATTAAGAGTTAATCAAAGTCAAATTGACCTGAGGTAGTAAAGTAACAGCATTTTCAACACAGCTGCTATTGCCTCTCTGGTCTTCAAGAAAGATGTATGAAAAAGTTCAGAAATAACAGTAGGAACCATATTTTTTTTTATTTTTCTTTGTGTGGTTTTTTCAGTATTCAGCAGAGATACTAGTTAGATATTATTAGTGACATGCAACTTCCTTTGGAGTGAGTTTATGCTACTGTGAGAAAGAGGTCGTCCCAATAGAGTTTAATAGAGAAAGAGACCTGATTTCTTGGCCAGTTATTCTTTCTGCCTTAAGAAAAGTCCATGGATATATAAGAATAAATGCTAGATGCAAACAGATGTTGCAGTAAGTAGTGGTATCTATTTTCTGGTGATTGTTTATACTAGCAAGCTTATTCAAATCCAACCATTTAAGGCTTCCCATCTCTTTAAAAGGTGAGAAATCACAAGATGCAAACTAAAGAAAGTGTAACAAATACTTGACTTTAAAATTCAACAGGCCTGGGAGAAGTTAAGGTCTTCCAGAAGGTGGAGGCACCGGGAGATAAAAACGTGTTTTCCTCTTTAGTTGCATCAATTCTAATAATCAAACACACATTGTTGCACGACTAGTAGAGAAAGATGGTTTTCATTTGTCTTCTTAGATTAGGTTCTGGTAATCACCGTACTGCTTATGCTCCTGCGTGTTTGACTGATTGCTTTCTGCTCCTGGTGTTCTGTGCACTGAGAGTCCTGACGTTTGATGAAGCAGTCTCAGTTTTGGGGTGGGCTGAGAGAGAGATTTTGAGGTCTTTTCTGCAATACATTTCTAGTTATAATCTTATTATATAAGCCTAAGACAAATGCTGCAATGAATATGGAAATAAACAAAGAAAAAAATATACTGTTTGATGTAGAAGGAACTCGTTACTTGTCTGTGCAGTGCCAGAACCCAAGGATCTCTAGGCTAAGATCCTCATGTGTTATGCACAGAAACATATCTAGCATGACTAGTGTGTATGCTTGTAGCTTTTGTAAAATATTGTTGTCTTGACTAGATACCACAGTTTCAGAATGGCGTTTCTTTATCTAGTAAAAATAATTTAAAGTTCTATTTAAAGGCAAACAATAGATTTATCTCAGGCTTCGTGGATGTGCATGAAGAGTGGGATGGTGCTTAGACATGCCATGAATGCATGATGTCATCTCTTCATTACACTTCAGTTGGGACTAGTGATGAATAATTTCTGATCTGGATGATATAATTGCTATTAAATTTCACCTTTGATTATTGCCTGTGTGGTTTTCAAGCCCTACTGAGGACAAGTTAAGTCCCATGAAATTCTAGCGCTTTACTCATCAGAAGAAAGGGGAAACCTGCTTTTTCAGTTAAGTGCAGTGTGCAACAGGTAGCAAGCAG
This sequence comes from Oceanodroma leucorhoa, assembly GCA_030449065.1. Lineage (NCBI taxonomy): Eukaryota > Metazoa > Chordata > Aves > Procellariiformes > Oceanodroma > Oceanodroma leucorhoa. The sequence goes on from JASVER010000023.1 coordinate 1,783,420, forward strand.
GCTATCTACTTAAAAGTGTACTGCTCAGTTGAGCATTTTCTCTATGTCTTATTAGAAGAGTGCAAGATGCATTTTTGCCCTTGACATCTATCACCAGGAAGGATCCCTCCTTCCTCTGTTTTAGCTATAACTGCACCATACAGGATAGCGTTCGACAGGTAAAATCATAGGGAAATGTTTCCACGGCTGCTGAAGATGTTCAGTTCTAAGTCTTTTGTAGAGGTCTATTTTCTGCCTTTTTAGTGCAGGAAAAAAAGAAACCCAAATCTAAACCAGGAAAACAATAGATGTGCCCTGACCAGTTATCTACAGAACTGCTGCCTGCAAAGGAGTTTTGGGGAAGGCTAATTTTACCATTCAGCATTTCTGGCAAACCCTGGAGGCCTCAGACATGCTGGATTCCAAATCAGAATAGTTTTGGCCTCTGGACAATGCAGAAATCATAYCTCTTGTTACTTAAGCTCTTTTGGACAGCAAGTAAAACCATCCCTGCTGATTTCTGTAATATCAACTGCCTTTCATCAGGAAGGCAAAGACAGAGAGGGAGCAAGGAAAAGAAGGAGTAAGGGTAGAAATAGTTAAGGTAGTGTTGCCAAACTGACGATTCCCACCACCCACATCACCAAGAGCAGTTCTTGGGATGGTGCCTGAGCAGGCAGGTGTGAGGAGGAGGAGGGCTGCCTGGCAGGCTGAGTTTGGTTAGGATGTCTGCAGGGTGGGGGGTGTCAGGGAGCAGAATGTGCAGGAGAAAGCTTTAACACCCATCTCTGCAGAGCTGGATCGAGCTGCCTCCAGCACTGCCCCTCGAAGAGCCCAGGCATGTCCCTGTCTCTTCCAGCTTGCCAACTGCATGAGAAGCATCCTCGACCAATGGTTACTGCGTAAAGAAGCCGTATGCATGTGAGTTTCTAGGAAATACGTGGAAGAAGCTAGGAGTTCATGGTGTAGTTCTGCGGTCTTGTAGCGCTGAGATGAAATTTAACAAGTCCAAATGCCAAATGCTGCACCTGGACTGGAGTAACACTGAGCACAAGTATAAATTGGGAGAGGCGTCGCTGGAGAGCAGCCCTGCAGAAAGGGATCTGGGGGTGCTGGTCGGCAGCAGGCCCAATATGAGTCAGCAGTGTGCCCTGGCAGCCGAGGGGGCAAACCCCATCCTGGGGTGCATCAAACATGGCATAACCAGACGGTCAAAAGGGGCGATCATCCTGTTGTATTCAGCGTTGGTGTGGCCTCACCTTGAGTCCTGTGTGCAGTTCTGGGCCCCACAATTTAAGGAGGATGTGAAGGTCCTTGAATGCATCCAGAGGAGGGCAACAAAGCTGGTGAAGGGTCTGGAAGGCATGTCCTCTGAGCAGTGGCTGAGGACTTTGGGCTCGTCTAGTTTGGAGAAAAGGAGGCTGAGGGGAGACCTCATTGCTCTCTACAGCTTCCTGAGGAGGGGACGTGGAGAGGGAGGTGCTGATCTCTTCTCCCTGGGATCCAGTGATAGGATGCATGGGAATGGTTCAAAGCTGCACCAGGGGAGGTTTAGACTGGACATCAGGAAGCATTTCTTTACTGAGTGGGTGGTCAAACACTGGAACAGGCTTCAGAGAGGTGGACAAGCCTGTCAGTGTTTAAGAGGCATTTGGACAATGCCCTTAAGAACATGCTTTAACTTTTGGTCACCCCTGAATTGGTCAGGCAGTTGGACTAGATGATCGCTGTAGGTTCCTTCCAACTGACATATTCTAGTCTAGTCTAGTCTATTCATCTGACACATCCCAATCAAAGGGACAGGAACCACGTCTCCAGGTAGCTGACAGAGTTGTAGCTTTAGCTATTATTTATGTGACTGATCTGTTACTGTTAGTCATAGTCGAGTACTTTGGCACTCTACCAAGGTAGTGTGTATGTATGCATGCGTGGTCGTGCATTGGTAGGCACCTACTTTTCTTTCACCAGTGTCAGTGTATCTGCTTATGCAACTGAAACAAGTATGCAGCTGTACTGGGTTTAATTTAATTGTAGTACTGAAATGAAAGAAAATATGCAACAAAACCAGCAATAATCTTAAAAGATCCATTTTGTTTCACTGTTTTGATTATCCAGATGTGGAATTTATCAGTGACGCAAAGCAACATAGCATCACTTTAACGTCCCTAAGTTTGCTCCAGGGACTTAGTATACCTATCACAAGGCCTAATGCTGCACAGTGCAGTGCTGCCAGCACGTTTTGGGTGCTGGCAGCAAGAAAGCTGTATTATGGGTCTGTGCCTAGGCCAGTGTCTCTAGGTCTCTGCTTATTAATCTGGTTATAATGGCATGTTAATGATGCTGTACTGCTTCCAGTGCTGGAGCTGGCTTGGTTGCTGTGGGATCTCACCAGTGCCGTGGACTGTGTTGGACAGACGTGGCTGCAGATTCAGTGATGTGACTGGTGCCAGACAAAGCAAATTGGGGCGGGGGTGCAGTTGCGCCCACTGTATTGTCTATGCCTTACCCAACCCATGCTGAGTGAATAACTACTAGTGAGAAGTGTGTGGAAATCATGTCTGTCTGAAGCTGAACTGGGTCCACCAAGTCTAGATCTGGGATTCAGTGTGATTGTAATGAAGGACCCAGCTGCAACATTTAGACCTACGTCTGTGCTGCCATCTGAGAGACTTCACAGGTTATAAGTAGTGTCTTGTCCATTTCTGATCCAAAGAACTTCATTTTCAAATTTAGGAGAAAAAATAACACCTAGAACTGGTGTGGGTGGGAGGGTAAAGACTGCCCACAGCAGGGTGGACAAACTATGGAAACAGTGGATTTTGAGGGACAGAAGTTAAGCCAAGACAACCTCTCAATCCAACTGTTTTTGTTCTTCTGTTACCAGCATAACATGCTGCCCCGTATGTTCTTTTTCTTATTTGTATCTGGTTCTTCTGCCTCCCACTCACAAGCTGCATTTCTTAAAAATAGAAACAGGATTCTCAGCCCAAGTTTAGTGACATTTCAGAGGGAATGAATGGCAAGTTCATTGGGCCAAACAGTCCTTGCTGTGACTGTTTGCTGCTATGGATTTAGCCAATGATTAACCCTCCCTCTTTTCATTCTGTTTTTGAGACACCAGAGGAGGCATTATGGGGAATAGTAACTTCACGGAAGGCTGAGGGAAGAGGTAGCTGAGTTTTGTAGCTGGTTGTATTTGCTTACAATTCAATTCAGATGATATTTTTAAGGATCTGCAAGGAGAAAGTAAGATACTCCCCCAATAAAATTCTGTGTCCCTGGGTTCATTTACATTAAAAGCCYGGATGCTCAGAGGGTCTATGAGTACATAGTTATCTGAAGACTGGAGGCTGTGCTTCAGCCCCTGTTCATTAAAACAGGGATGCTGGGCAAGTTGGTGTGGCAAGTTGTACATGGGATTGCTTTCCAATTTCAATTGCAAAGCCCTCGTACTTCGGCAGTGGCAGCTGGAGGGTTTTGCAGCCTGGGACAGTAGGGGAGAGGCAGRTCAGTCTGCCTGGTGGAGTGCTGTAGGACTGAATGGGAGGCAGGTCGTAGCTGAGGGTCACCCTAGAAAACTAACTCAGCTGGCAGCTGCTTCCAACCAGGGTATCCCAGAAATTGCCTCAAGACTGGAAGAGGAGCTCTGGGATCTGCTGTAACTCCTTTCCGTATTAGGGAGGTGCTCAGCTGCTGCTGGGCTGCCACCATTAGCTGTTCAGTACAAACATTGTGTTGAGCTCAGTCTGCCTCCCAGAAAAAGGGGATGAAGATCAGTAGTCTGAGCCGGGCAGGGGGGCCCAGGCTTATCAGGCCCAAGTCCTTGGAAGGGACAGTGTTAATAAAGCCTCAGACAGGTTCTGCCTTGTCCACTTCAGTTATGATTTCTAAGTCCTTGGGTGGCTTCGATTGTGAGATTATCTCATACCTCAAAGATATATCAAGCAGCAGGTACATCTCAAAAACAACTATAGGTATGTAATTGTTAAGTATGACAGTAGGTATAGTTCATTTGTGAATGTCAAGTATTATTATTATGAAAGCAGAAAAACAAGCTCTGACTAAAAAGAGGGAGAGGCAACTGACATTTTTGTGTTTCTTCAGCTAGCTAAAATATCACTGCCAATTTTATTTTGCTTGCAGAACATATATATTTAATGAATAATTTTGCTTTCCTAGCCAGAATACTGGCAAAGCACGATTATATACTATTCCAAAAATAAATGTATAAAATACTTGTGAGCTATCTTGACTGTCGCTTTGTATTACTGAGAAGCTGACTGCTCTGTTCACGTATTGTGCCAATGACATCATCCTTATTCACTCTTTTATGAAAACAGCGACACCAGATTCTTTTATTTACACAGTCTTGCACTTTTCACAGATAAAAGAGCTCTTTGTAGTTTGGCTAGACTTCAGCCAGGTATTTCTCATGAGCAATCTCTTGTGGTGAAAATAAATAGCCATCCAGTGACTGGGGATGAAAAACTGTGAGCCAGCAGAGATTGCTGCCTGCCATATGATCAGGACAGCCTCTGTTTCTCTGTTGAAGGTGGCCACAGACCCACTTATCCTATGAGCTCAGCCTTTAATTTGAACCTTTCAGATGAGTAAACTGAAGCTCATTTCTGATATCTGACAGTATCATCCCAGCTTCACTGACAATAATCCATTTTGCAGCATTATATTACAGGATTAGTACTGGTATATAAAACTTCCTCACACTTCAATATACTAGGGTTATGATTGCTTCTGTGGAAACAAGTCCGACTCATTTTAAGAGTTGTTGTTGTTGGATAGGAGGTGCAGGACGAAGGMGGCAATTTTCAAACTCAGGAAATAAAGATGTCCCAAACTTTTTCTTCATTGACTCCTTGTCTCAATTTTGCTGCTTGGTTTGTTCACACAGTTGAAAAATTTGTGAAGAAAAATTATCTGAAAGTGCTTAGCAAAGTGTGTCCAGTGATGATTTGTCCTGGTTTTGGCTGGGGTGGAATTAATTTTCTTTCTAGTAGTTGGTATAGTGCTATGTTTTGGATTTAGTGTAAGAAGAATGTTGATAACACACTAATGTTTTTAGTTGTTGCTAGGTAGTCTACTTTCTCAAGGACTTTTCAGCTCACATGCTCTGTGAGGTGCACAAGAAGCTGGGAGGGAGCATAGCCGGGACAGCTAGGCCAGCTGGCCAATGGGGTATTCCATACCATATGATGTCATGCTCAGCATATAAGGCTGGGGGAAGAAGAAGGAAGTGGGGGACGTTCGGGGTGATGGCGTTTGTCTTCCCAAGTGACCGTTACGCGTGATGGAGCCCTGCTTTCCTGGRGATGGCTGAACACCTGCCTGCCCATGGGAAGCAGTGAAGGAATTCCTTGTTTTGCTTTGCTTGCGTGYGCGGCTTTTGCTTTACCTATTAAACTGTCTTTATCTCAACCCACGAGTTTTCTCACTTTTACCCTTCCGATTCTCTCCCCTGTCCCACCCGGGGGAGAGTGAGCGAGCGGCTGTGTGGTGCTTAGTTGCCGGCTGGGCTTAAACCACGACATGATTATATTGTAGGTCTGCTACACACAACGTACAACGCAGAAACAGAACTCTCTCTCTCTCTCTGAATCTTACATCACTGGAATGACTCTCTAAAACCCAAAACTAGTAAAGAAAAAAATCACTGGTCTGATTGCTTAAAAAAATTAATTGGACCAGAGCTGAAAATTTCTGAAATATCTTCAGAAGTAACTGAAACATAGGAATTTAGAAGAATAATTATGTTTTGCAACCCACAAGCAAGTCAGAATTTTTTCTTTAAGAACACCTATCCAGTCGTCATAACTTCAGAGGCTTAAATTTGTGAGTTGTAGGGTTTTCTCTACAGGTATGTGCAAATTGGAAGAAAGTGACAAAGTGTGGCCTCCAACGGCAGTTCCTCAGCTCATGTGCATCCCTGTAGTTCCATCAGCTCTCCCAATTGAATTACACCAGTGGAGAATCTTGATCTAAATGTCTTAAGCCTGCCTTATCTTAGCCACTCGCTCAATGCTCACAGTGCTTGTCTGACTACTAAATAAGATATCCAATTTTAGATTAACAGCCTCTTTTACAAGAGCTGGGCTTGGAGCTTCATGGCTGCTGCTGCGCTACTGTAACCCGTAACATTTGCATCTCAGCTTCTCTTGTAACACTAATACTCTCAGTAATAGTAACCTATTAAGATCCTCTAAATATTTTACCTTTTCCCTAGACATTTTTTCTTACCTTATGTTTCATGTAAAGTTAATGTGAAGCTGTGAATGAAATTTTCTCTTGTGTTTCCCACTGGTTATAACTAACACTTTGAGTCATTCTGGAAAAAGGCTATGTCCTCTCATTTCCCAGCATCTCTGGTCTTCCACTTAAAACCTATTGTGACCGGGAGACATCCAGTCCTGGATCAATTTTTTTTTCCATTGAGTCCCGTAATACTCATTGCAAGCCCCTCAAAACCTTGCTTTCCGTTGCCCTTAGTTGCATAATGATAATATGATAACAGATTGGGACCATCTTCCTGTGTTCATTTCAGGCAAGGAGCTGGGTCACGTTCTCCATTTAAATTCTGTATTGCAATCCCTTTCTTCCAAGTTGCCTTTGAGGCTGAGCAGCAGTGTAACTTGGAAACCAGGATGCCCTTACAATAATATGTTTGTTTAGCTGGAAACAGACAGTTCAAATCAAAGTCCGACACAGTTCAAGTCTTGAGTAGGTATACCATATAATGGTGTATTTCCACACAGAGTTTCTAGTAGCAGCCATATGAATATGCTATTCATAATATTTTTATCTGGTTCAGTTATGCTCTGGCATTGCCTTTTTTCTGCTGTAACATGATTGTGTAAATTAACCTTTTTTTGATGAATACCAACTGATGCTTTTTAGAAATACTACAAATAAGATGTCATTAGAATTCATGTATGTCCAAGTACACACATATGACAGCACGAATGTCAGTTTGATACTAATTTTAGTTTATTTTTTTAAAACCTGACTGGTTTAGACTATGTCCTGAAGGCAAAGTTTTGTTGTTACAATAATGCATATCTGAATTAAGACACTAAAAGACCGTTGGCTTTTCTTAATTCAAGAAAGATTTTACTAAAGCAGAATGAATAATTCATAAGAGGAGATACATTAAATTTATTTTGCTGTGTGTTGTATTCATCTATGAACAGCCTGTGAATTCAGCTGGATTTATTAATTATTTAAAATTGTTTTCAGACAAAGGCTTTAGGAAACTGGGGAAAAACACAGGCAGACCTTGCCTGGTTGCTTGAAAAGAATAAGTAAACCATTTTGCTTAGATCACATGTCATTGTATCTATTTTTTTGTTGGTTAGGCGTAATTCCTGTTGCAGTTTCCTAAGAAGAATGAATGGAATACAGGCATCTGTAGTAGCGCTCATGAGTTCAAAGTGAAAGAAATACCTAACATGTAAGATTAATTTCTCAAATGTTAACCCCTAAATAATTTTATATTAATTGTTGGTTTTGCAACATGGCAAGCACTATCAGTTTTGACTTTTTACAAGAACATACTAGGAAAAGAAACAAATCAGAAAAGGATTTGAACTTCTTAACTTCTGATAAAGCATGTTTGTTTTGGTAGCTTAAACCAGAATTGACAGAGGTTTTCTAAGATTCCTAGTGAAATGCCTACAGTTTTATTATTCCCCTTGGGTTTTGCACTGCTATTTTGTCTAATTATTTCTCATCTAATCTCATTAAGTACCAATAAAAGAGAAATGCCAATGAGACTATATGCATCTCTCATTAACTAGTAATTCTAACACTCTTCTCAAGTCTTTAAGCAGCAGAAGAGTGAAAGAAAGTGTAGTGGCTTGCTGGAGTTCCAATTATTTATTTCTTTGGTAGCTGTCAAATTCATGCCCCAGTTGCCAGTTAAGTTATTATAGTTATAACAGGGAAGTGTTTTTAGATAAACTGAACAAATTACAATTTAGTAGTATTTATTGAGAGAATCGGAATGAGTTTTAATGAAGACAGGTGCCCTATTCACAACCCCAATGTTTAAGAAAAAGATGAACAACAGACAAGATATGATCCCACATTATATCACTTCTCTAAAATGCTACAGCTTAGCTCCCCAAGTCTGGGTTGCACCGAGCATTCTTTTCCTGGGTTCTTGAGCACTCTCAGGCTACATAAAAGGTTTCAAGACTTGTTAAGCAGACACTGGAAAGGAAGAAAAGGAARCATAACAGTATAACTCTGTGGTTAGGATAAGGTCCATTCCCTACTTTAGAGCCTTCTTATTTCATTTATGTGGGATAGCTGTTGGCTAACAGACATAAGTAATTCTTTGAGATCCATAACTGCTCCTTCCCCATAGTTTACTGCTCTAATCAAACTCCAGACTCATGGCTGTTCTTGCTGTTCTTCTGTCTGGCCAGTCTCTGTTTCTTGCCTGCATGGTTACAAAGCTCTGAGCGTCTAGAGAGTGAGGGTGCCCCAGAGCAGCCTGTGTCCCAATGGCTACAGAAATCTGGGAAACAACAGATGTTGACGTGGATGTTTTAATGTTGTCAGTGTTTCCAAGTTTTCCGTAGTTTAAATGTGCTCAAAATTCCACAAGATGGGTCCTGCAGGGGTTTAACAAAGCAATCGAGCTTCTATGCCTTTTCTGTTATTCCTTTCAAAATGGCCCAGATGAGGTTTCCTTAATTTCTGCTTTCGGTATTTATACTGAGTAGAAAATTTTACTATCACATTGTCAAATCTTATTATTCAGGAGCATGAAAGAAACAAGATAAATCTATTGCATTTACGTGCTAGTGAGCCAGAGCATGTGGAAAAAATGGAATTGTTAGGGGCTTTGGCTGCTGAAACAGGAAGAGTCATTAATCTAGAATGGACTAGTGACCATACTTTTGCTAGTACAATTTCTTTAAGTATTAAGTGATCTTGTACTTTCACTTTGCAGGTATAGCACCTACTAAGGGCTTATTGCGAAGAGCAAGGTTACTGTAGAGATTCATTTTGTCTTGGAAAATGATCTATCTATCAGCCTTTGGGAGCTGTCTGAACAATATCTGGCCCTTCTAGAGTTTTTGAAGTGGTTTTGTAAATGGCTTTCTCTGGTTTGATGCAAAAGTTTGGACCTCTGGGCCAAATACACCAGTGATATATCTCTAATCATATACAGAAAACCTGTACTGACTGAAATACCTGTGGTGGATCTGGAAGTACGGTAGAGCAATTTTGAGTAGTGGAAACTAACCTGATCATCATGAAGTTCATATGTGAACACAGTGACTGAGCTCAGGAAATAGTTGTCTAGCACAATTGACAAAAAGGACAAATACATTTTTAAAATGAACCAGCAAACAGGTAAGAATTATTTTAGAGTAATGACAGAGCTTTTGAGCTGTGATGATTTTTGCAGCCTGCAGGGATGTTTTTTGACCAAAAGAATCAAAGCCAAGACATAGGGAAGAATAAAGACAAAACCAGAGCAAAACAACAAACAAAACCTCTGGTAAGACATAAAAAGGCTTTTTCAACAGATACATACTTTACTTGTGGTATATCAAACAGGTACACAGAGACTGCCTAAAGTATCAGGAGAAGTAGGTCTACTCAGATCACCATAAAAAATGTCAGTATGTGCACAGCCTGTTTACCTCTTTTTCTCTAATACTTAGTTCTTAAAAAAAAAAAACAAAACACCAAACCCCAAAAAAGGAGTATGTTGTCTTTTAAGAAGCCTTTATCATAGCATCAAAATGCACACAGATTTCTGGAGAAAAGACCAGTAGTGGCTCAGACCAAGCTGGATCTGTAGGTAGGAACGTTTCAGGGAAAGGGCATTGCACTGAGGGTCCTCAGCAAGGTGGAATAAGCCATGAGGTAGATGCAGGCACCAAGTCCAACACCATAGGGAATAGACTTAGAGGGCTCAGCAATACAATAAAGTACAGGTACCGTGTTGCATCTGCCTAGTGAAGGAGTTGTACCAGCCAGCTCAGGTGTGGAAATGGAAGTAAACTTCTATTAATTGGTAAAATGTAGGAAAAAGTTAATGATGTGATGCAGGTTCTAAGCCTTGCACTGAAAAAGAGTAATCTTCATTGCAAATTGGATTATAACGGTTTACTTTTGTTGAATACTTGGTAGTGTCTTTTTAATCACAGAGTAAACCACAATGCATTTATGTAAGTAGACTGTAATTGGAAAGAGACAAGCTAATTAAATAGTTTATATTTACTACTCTGGCAACAATTATTAATTGCGATTAAGTTTTAAAAACATTATATCAGCAGTAGTGATGAACTCTATATCCTTAGGGCTTGGATACATCCTGACTCCTGGGAGCAGCTGTATTTTGCAGTCCCAAGTTTCAGTAGGTCTTGCACTGGTAAACCATAATTTCCTCATATTTATGTAGTCTACATCCCTGTATTCGGAGTTTGGCAGCCCTCAGCATGTACTTTCAAGTTTCTCTGGGTTTGACAATTAATTAGTTTTAAGCACCCTTTATTTAATTAAAGTTATTGCTGCCACTGGGATAGTTGCATTGTGAACATTACCGCTCCCAGCAATGTACCAGAATATATTCTATACTAAAGAAACCTTTGGATTTCTTATCCTGAGTCTTTCTGGATGTATGTTTATTTTATGATTAAGTTTAAAAACTTGTTTTGTCCTATCACTCTTTTTCACGATAATATTGAAAATGAACCTTTTTCCTGTATTGGAGTTTTAATATGTTAAGTCAAGGTGATGCATCTTTTCTTGTTAGGATGTAGTCAGTATATGAGCTTGCCTTCCTTTTTGCAGTTACTCATGGCATTGATTTGTTGGCAACCATATGACAGTACTGGTGAATAAGTAACACATTATCTGGACAAAGGACTTTTCTGCTCTCATCCACATATCATCACTGAAAGACTGCATACCTTTTGGATGAATCACAAAGGCTCCAAGTCACTAACTGATTTGAATTTGTAGTTTCTGAATTTGGATAGTTATTGCCTCCAAGTTTTAATGTTTCAGTCACTTCTGTCAATTGTAAAATAATCAACTACCTAGATCCTAAGAGTTTGGAAATTAATTTGTATTTGTAAAATATTTTAAAGACAAACACCTGAGTGAATGAGCTCTCTGTTATCATATATCTAAGTGAAAACTTGGCCCAGACAATGTCCGGATCAGAACATCCTTGATTTTGATCTGAAAAAAACAGGGACTGATCCGTGTCTTACCCATGGGTTCTGCTGCTCAAATAATGTCTTGATGAGAATGGAAAAAACCTCTACAGCTATATCTATAGGAGTGAGTCCCAAAGCGGTGAGACTCCAAGAGACTAGCAGAGGAGATGCCATGAGTTTCTTTGTTTGTTACTCTTACAGAGCTCTTGCTCAGCCGATGCTTTGGAAAGCCAGAGCTATCCTGAAGTACTTCTCCTTTCTGTAACTGTTTTTGAAGTTGCAGATCAGGTGCTGAAAAGAAAGAGGCAAGTTTTGGYTTCTGAATTGTGGAGAACATTCAAATACCAAACAAAAGCAAGTCTCTAGTTTGTAAACACTAGGGAATAGTTGTGACAAGGAAAGGAAAGCCATGTGCTATGTGTTGTTCCTCTTGTCTCCAGGAACCTCAGTGCTTTTGCTTGAAGTACCCATCTACCTTGCTGTCTGCATCCCATTACATAGCTTAGGCTCAATGATATATATTCATAGAGTGTAGATGCTTGTTAAGTGTCATGAAAGCTAGTAGTAGCAACTCTAATCATAATTCAGTGCACAAATTCAGCCCTAAATATTGCTGTTGCAGAGCCGTCATAACACTTCTCGGCAGCACATTTTTTGTATGCTCATGAGAAAACTATCTATAGCAGGCTGGTAATTGACTTGGGCATTTTTAAAATGAGAAAGCAAACTATGTGAAATCTCTCCAGTAGTTCCASCTAGAAAAAAATATCTTTACCAACATCAATGTTTCTTTTTCCCACATGTCTCTTCTCTCAAGAACAGAAATGGAGAAACCTGGAAAAGGAATGCAATCATAGTGTRGATGTAGTGCCAACATATTCAGTGTCATGGATTTAAATGGTTGTACACCAGTGGTAATACATTCCTTTTAAATCATACTGGAACACTTCTGTAGCTCTAACCTTGCAGCTTTGCACCGAAAAGCATGATGGTGCTGCCCATAGCGTATAGTCCCATCTTCCCCATTAGACTTGCAAAGTGCTTCATTTGGAAAAAAAAMCCAAAACAACAAATGAAGAAAAACCCCACCCAAATTCAGCTGTGAACACGTTTGCTGCTAATGTAATTCAATGCTATAGATTTCTTTTCTCCATTAAGATGTTCTTTTGATCTCTTCAGCTGGACTCTTGCCTTTCAATTGAGACATATTAAATCATGACTTTAGTTAATAAAAAGACTTTAAACTTTCAGACACCCCAGGCATTTTTCCCTCTGTGGCCTAGAAGAGATGCCAAATTTTAAAAGGAACTTAAAGAGTTTGACATGGCACTCATGGTAAATTGCTGGAACGATAAATCAAAGAGATTTATTTTTTGCACAAGTAATGGAGATACAGTAAGCAACTTTTCTTGTTTTAGAAATCTTTATATAGCATAGACGTTTTCTCACTCTATTTGTAGTGATGGAGTGGAAGATGAATGAAATAATGTTGGGTAAATGACTCTGATGTTATCTGACTAGTACTACCATTATCTCTCCTGGAGCTGTCAGAAATATTCCATTATATAAGACAGATAGTGCTCTAGTTAATGCCTAGAAGACTGGAATATAATGATTATACTGGCTAAAACTAACCTTTAGTCTCCTATATAGGAAGCCACTATTTAAAGACACTTTTAGTTAAAATATATTATTTCTGGCAATTGTTATTTTTATAATGAAATGTAGCACTGTTCAAAAAATAAATTTTAAATCCCTATAATGAGAACATCGAGTTTTTAAACTGTAGACAACAGTTATAATTCACATATCTTCATCTTAGTAATGCTGAAAATTAGTTTGAAATTATAATACCCCTCTGATGTATGGATTGAAACCAGCACAACCTTTAGGTGGAAGGGGCCATTCATTAGCTTTGGTTACAGTATTTGTGCACAACCGAGTTTAAACTTGCAGTTCAACTCTGCTTTTGGAAGCAGGAATGCACTCCTTTTAGTCCATGTGTTTTTTCTCTACTTGACTGTAAATACCATTATACTTGTATGATGAGCTGGTGACATTGCAGTGTATTATCCTAGTCAAGGCCACACACCGTCTAGGCCATGTGCCTAGCTCAGTTATGGAGTAGCTATTAGTGGCATGCTGTTAGTTTTTGTTTAACAAAGCAGTGTTTTGCAGTGGATAGAGTTTAACTATTAAAAGGTAGGTCTAGGTAGTATATGATGGGCTGAAGTGAACACCAAGTTTCCTCTGGCTTCATTCTGACTTGTGTGTTTGTATTTAAATCACAGCAGCCCAGGAAATTACAAAAATATTTTGACAACATATTTGTAAATTCCTGCCTGGACCAAAAATATTTGTGTCTTTAAGGTGATCTGTGAGACCAGATATTGCTTATGTAAGTGTTTTGGTAGGAATTTTATTTATGTAAATTCAGGTAAAACAGGCATTTGAATAACACCCTATCCTTATCTTAAGACCCATGTTTACACAGAGATACCACTGACCTTACCGTACATTTGACTCAAGTGGCTCAAGGAGATGTCATGTCAAACTGATTGCTCTGATGAAAGCCCTGGAAAAAAGAATTTGTGATGCTGGAGCACCAGACTTACCCTCTTCCCATCCTAGACCCAGTCAAAGTATCAGTATTGTACAGCATAGCAGTTATTAATAAAGTTGACCTTGATGCTCAGGAAGAGGTATTTAGGGAAACTACTCTGTGCAGCATTTGGGTCCATAGCAATATATCCACTCAGATGGGGTGAACAAGGGTCACTGCAGAGGTACCAAAGCCACCATGCCTGTGAACACAGTGCTGTCTCATTGCACTGTCCCCATCTCCAGTGAGAAGAAAGCAATTATTGTGGCATAGGACCCTATGCACAATAATAATGATTTTCAGTTTGTTTCTTTTTTCTTCCTGCCAGCTCATAGTGTGGAATTACTGCCCTTGCATTGCTGAACTGCAAAAATTCTTCTGCTCCCATAGGCAAATCAAAGCAATGATTGGGATACCACTAATAACCCTTCTGATGTCAATAGTGTGCCTCAGTAGTCCTTTTTCAGTGGTCATTTACTTCATTCAGAGTGTAGGTGATAGATGTTGTGCACCCTGGAGAAACCAGTATGGTGAAAATTATGTATAGTGATGTGATATACAAATTGCTCAACATCTGAAATGATGCTACAATGATGCTACAGCATCACAACATCCTTTTTTTTTTTTCCGGTGCCACAAACCTTGATGCTTTAACTCAAGCTACTTGATATAGGCATTGGAACTCGCTGTGAATAACAACCATTGATTGTTCAGTCCATTCTTCTGCTCATCTGCAGTTAATGAACTATCTTGATTTTTGATGGAATGTTTGATGTTATTTGTACTTTGTTCATTAAGTTAAGCAAGGTTTTTAGGGCTTGTGTAGTCTAAGAAAAACAATTGCAGTGTGTAAATTGTATGTAGTAGTGCTGCTTATTTTTCAACAGAAGACTGACACTCTTCAACCCTCAGCCTAATCAGTAGAAAACAGGAAATCATTAGTTTTGTAATTTCAGGATTGTCTTTCATTGTTATACTGATTTTTGCAGCTTTTGAGACTTACTTGTAGTTTTACGGAATGCTAGTAATTGCCCAAATACTCATAAATCGCAAATAATGACCCTACAGAAAGGGAGACTGGAAGCTGTCTCTTTCATATGTGAGCCAAGAGATTTATAGCTGGCCTCTGTCCAGCTGGAGAACAGAACACATGAGCTAGGCAGAAGTGATTGCAGGCTTTTAAGACCATTGGCACATTCAACTTATGCATCATTAGAGAGGAATTCCTTCACCAGAGGTTTAAGAGTGATTATTATAGCTTGTTTTTATTTGAATATCTGGAGACAGGCAGTATAAGTTACTTATTATCTGAATAAATAACCATTTAAACAGTATGGTTTTGCTACTTTTTGCTGGTCGCGTTTGCGGATGCAATGTAAATGGCTTTTCCTTCAGTGAATAATTAATAAATAATTCATGGTACTGAAAACATTTTAAATGGATGAGAGAGAAGGAAAACCTGTGGTGGAAAATGTATGGCCTTTTCTAGAGACCCAGGGTTCAGAACATAAGAGAAAAGGAGACAGAAACATGTGCCCCAGGCCTCATACATAGCAGAAGAAATACCCTGCAGTAAAACAGTCTGCAATTTGTTTTGGACTATAGCTTGATTTTTCTTCTCAGCATTATATTTAGAGCAAGGGCAATTTGCATATCCAAGATGCTGAGTCTGAAGCTGTAGAAGGATGAGACAGAGGAAATATTCCAGCTTCGTTGTGATACCACACAAGAGCAAGTTATTTTTTAGATTGTATTTCAGAAAGGTGTTGGACAAAACCAAAGCTTAGTGCTGTGACCACCATGACAGAAGACCACTGAATCATAGAAATTGCCAGAGCGCAAGAAGTCAGCTAGTCCAAACCCATGTCCTACTCAGGATCAGCTGTTCCTGGGTTATTTATGATAAATGTCCATTTAATGTGTTCTTAAAGATGCTGAGTGATGCAGACTCCACAGCTTCCCAGGACATCATACTCCAGACCTTTCACTGTCACTGGGAAATGCTGCAAATTAAACTCAGTATTTCTATTCCTATACAAAGCAGAGACAAACAATATATTATCTTACTGCTCTGGAGCACCTCTTTACATGTTTTGGGATTGTTAGCGTATCTTCCCTTAGTCTTCTGTAGAATTAAACAAGCTTAAATCCTTAAACCTCTCTTCACAGACTTGCAATAACTACGTGCTGTAATCAAGATGAATGACTCGTAGTGGGTGACTGGTGCCCAAGCAGATGCAAAGTAATGAGGCTCTTCTTTAAACTTCAGACAAAGCTGGGGATGCTTCTGGCCCTTCACAGTCGCAGAAAGATGAGAAAAAGCCCAGAGATGAAGAGAAGAGTTTAAAAGGCAAGGAAAGTCTTGTTTGGATGAGTGCTGGTTTCCCCTTTCTCTTTGGCTTGCATGGTAAACTGCTTCAGCCTCCTTAACTAGTGTTTGTTGTCAGTCCTGTGTTTTCTCAGACTTTTTGCAGTGTGTTTCATTCCTGAAGAAATGAGTATCCCCTCCGTGGAGTTTTAAACTAAATAGCAAGAGAAATGAAGTAAATGGGCAAATGAAGCCATCTGAAGTTACAGCTCCATGAAGCTGGGAGAGTAATTCAGGGGTGTATCACACTGTGCTTATCTTCTCCTGATGCTCTTTAGGCATTGTCCCTTAGCTACTGACCCCTGTCAGAGACAGGGCTGTGGTCTGTGTAGACCTTTGGGGTACATTTCACACCAAGGTAACTATGCCAATTTAATTGCCCCTTCACTAGTCAGAACCTGGTGGACTCCAGTTGTGACTCTGGCTTTGTCTTGTTTCTGTACTGCATTTCACTCAGTTGAGTTAGTCTGGAGATGTTGTCTGCAAAGTTAAGGGAAAAATTATAGCTTTGGCATAGCGTAGATGGCTTTTCTTTTGGCTGAATGAACCATTCACCCATGTCTTAGCAGAGTTAGGCTTAATTAAGAAATAATTTGGCCTTTGGCCTGTTTCTCAGAAGGTACTTTCCTTCCTTATTTCCCCTTTGACTACTTCTGGGTCTAAATATTTATTCATAATAGATGAAGATATCCCCATACATATACTTAGCAGTTCCTTCTACTGTCTGTTTTTTAAGATTGATTAATCAGTAGCTTATAATAAAGTTACTTGGAATAAGCGATCCATCAATCTCACCGTAACAGAATTATCTCTATGAGTCTAACAATACAACTCTGAAAGACTCGGTTGTGTGATTTGACTGGGGAGTTAATATGGACGCTTTCTTTCACTTTATATAAAAGAGGGATTTCTGCTTCCTGGTGCTTTGCCTTGAGCTCTCAGGTTCCACTCACAAATGAAGCCACAGATTCACTGTCTACAGGAGGTGAGGGATTGTGACACTTCCTACTCCTGCCACAAAGGCAGTCTAAGGGATGGAGAGCTGCCGTTCTAAATTGTGCAGCTTTATAAGCATTTTAATGACTTTGCTTTGAAACTTTGAGGTTCAAGTGCAAAGACATTTGGTTCAGGGCTCACTTGAAATCAGTTCTTGACTGCTTGAAAATTTGGCAAGCTTCAACTGGACAATGCTCCTCAGCTGAGGTTCGGATACCTACAAAAATTTTGAAAACTGAGTCCTTTCAGCAGTTTTCAGGCTCGTAATGGGGACATATCCTATAGATATGTCAAGTGTTTAGTGAATACTATAACAGAGATATTAAAATAATAGTAAGTCCTTTATAGAAGTTCTGATTTGCTCTTGTCTTAAGAGGATGTCCAATGAACTGAAAAGTTTATATTATTTTGAATTAACTTTTTTCTTTTTTATCATGTCCTTTTAATTCCTTTTTAATAGAAATCAAAGAAGTTATAAGCATGTTTTCTTGCATTTCAGGGAGTAAAAGTCCATACTTAGATTTCTTTTTAAAGTCTTCTGGCAGCTTTCTTCTCCTATCCATGTCTAACAGCATCAAAAGGACAGAGTAACTTGCATCTCTGACAATCCAGCGGTCTACAGTCTGCTTATCATGTATGAGGCCAACTCAAACTCACGAAGAATCACATAGAGTTTTATAGCCTTTGGAAGCAACATCAATGAATTAAATTGGCTAGAACAAATAAGGTGACAAAGGGTAATGACGAGTGGCAGAAGAAATGAAAATCCTGCAATTTAAGGACTGACAAAGTCCTTGGTGACAATCAGTTACAGTAAGTGTGTTTTCAAAGAGATATTTTATAATTTCAGGCTTTTTAATAGCAGRCTCAATTTTACCAACTTGTTGAAAAGATAACTGGGCATGATGACTTTTTATTTTGTATTGTACTTCCAGGACWGATCAAGACCTGAGAAAGAGTGTTGAATCCTGAATATTGTGAATGTAACTGCTTCAGCCATCCAGACCGTTGCTGGCATGGCTTTATTCATCTTCCTGATGCAGCAAAATGCAGTTGTATAGATACATGCACACTGTTTTCACTTGTATTTGACATTTTAATTTTGCTTCTAAGGGGGTGGGGAAGAAAGTCTAATTTGTCATTTAACTGTATTGTTCTGATAGCACTCTCACCGGCTGCTGTTCAAAATCAATATTAACAGTCGAAGGATTTTATTTGCCTGGGGAAATTGACAGGAACCGCAATAGCTTTTCCAGAATGGCTCTCCATGTGGACACTCAGAATTATTGTCCATTTTCCTGTGTAGATAAACTCTGAGGCAAACACGTGTATTTTGTTGCCTGATACAAAGTCCAAGAAAGTTATCAGAAGCCCAGAAAAAATAAGTGCTATGTGCAATTTATGCCCTATGAGCAATTAATTAGTATTTGCACACTTCTCAGAAACTCAATATTCTGTATCTGAAATAATTTCTTTAGTTGAGTAGGAAAGGCCGGAGATGGGACCTCTCCTTCACCCTGTAGTTTACCTCTGTGTTTCTCATCACAAAGTGTTTGTTTGCCCTCTTGCTTTTCCCTGCCCTACCTCTTTTCCCTCCCCTGGCCCTCAGGAGAAGCAAAGGATGAACAATCCCTTGCACCCCCTAAGGGAAGTACTTAATGTTTCCGCCTCAGGGGCTGCTTAAGGCAAAACCAGAGACGAACCACTCCAAATTTCAGAAAGAGATGAGCCTTTCTTGTAATGCAAAACTGATTCTGTAAAATGATATGAATGTTTTCAATCCAGTTTTAGATACATGGCCTAGCTTCAATATAATAAGACTCAGTTATAGCAACTCCTCATTTATAGTAACTCCGGTAGAAAAAATCCTTTAGTTCAGTAGTAATTGGCTCTGTGAGAATTAACATAACCGCACACAACTGATCCTGAAGACAGTAATCCTGTTTGTCTTACCTTTGCCAGTGAATGCTATATTTAATATCTAAATACACATTTCTCCTTCTGTATGTTCTTACTGTTTCAACATTTAAATGGAGTTCTGAATATGAAATTGTCTCCCTAAAAGTATTGCAAAGGTATATTCAAGTCAAAGTTGATCTATCTTTATAATGCTGATTTGGCAAATGCCAAGCCCATTTCTGGGAACGTCTTTCCAAAATAACAAACATTCCTTCATATCTCAGGAGTTTGCTATAGTGAGGCTAGTCGGTTTTTAGTTTCTTTCAGGCCTGGCAACTTTCTGTGTGGTGACTCATCTGATTTTTAATAGATGTTGCATAACACTGGTTTTCATTGTGCTTGTTTTGTTTTCCACCATATGGAGTTTCTCAGTAAGAATATACTTTAGAAGAAGGAGCTGATGCAAATGCTCTGTTCCTTTCCAATTCTTGGTTTTTGGAAAGGTGGACAAAGACAAGTTGTTATTCATACACAGAATGACTAACAGGCTAAGGGCAATGGAACTGTCAGCCTTTAATTTTATATGCTTTTCTGTGGGAGATTTTGGTACATGCAAGTATTTCAAAGGACAGTAAATCCAGTTAATTCCATCTATCATTAGGCTAAAAATAGTGGGAAAGACATAAACAAAACAAGGTTCTCTCTTACATCACCTGCATAAATAAATAGACCTCTGAGTATTCAGCATTACTAAAAATGGAGAAACTGGGTTTCAGACTAGAAGAACAGAGGGCTGTACTTTAGGTATAGGCTGGACAACTTTTCTTTAATAGTGGCCTAAATTTTGCACAGTTTTTGTGTGTGTATGTGTGTGTTTAAAAACAAAACAAAACAAAAGGAGAGGGAAGGGAAGCATAGAGTAGCAAGCATGTGTGCCAAGTGACTACTGTATTAAGAAGTACGTTGCATTCTTGTCAAGTCCATCAACACATTCTCACATCACAGATGCACAACAGCTTCATTCTCCCCTGGTGTGATAAAGCTCAGCTGCTCATTTTCTGTCATCCAGAGTCCCCTGATTCCTATGCCTCATACCAGCATTGACCTAACAAAATGTGTGTCTAGCTCAGATGGGGTCTGTAGGAGGGGTATTTGGGGTCTGCCAAGCTTTCTCCCACCTCTACCTTTGCACAGCTCAGCGTGAGCCTGCCCCYTCCCCCTTCTGATCTACTCCTAGTCCTTCCTCAATGCCATAATGTTTTTTTGCTCCAGCCTTCCTCAGCTTCCTCTTTTGTTATTTGGTCCATGGATAATCTCACTTAAAACCTCACATTTTATCTCAAACTGGGTGACAGATGACTTTCTTTTGAAAGCTTTAGTTATTTTGAAAGTAGAGATAACTTACTGCATGCGTTGGAGAGAAGCTGCTTGCTGTTGTTTGGCTGCATTCTAGAGCTGAACTGATGAACTGATAAAAGCACTCAAATTTCAAATACCTTTTCTTACCTTTCTCTCGCTAACCTAAGCACTCCCTGAAATCTTTGAATTCCTATGTCCTCTTGAAAAGTGTAGATTTACAACTCATAGAAATGATGTTTTGTTCTTATCAGAAAATGTGAATTTGTTTCAGAATTTGCTTTAGAAATAAAATATTTTTTAAAAGACTGTTTAATTTGTGATTTACAGAAATCTTTAGCAGAATTGCAACTATGAAGCCATGATTTGTTAAGAGGAAACAAATGCAATTATATTTATGGCTTAATTCATTAGATGATTCAGCTGTTCGAGTTTTGAAAGTACAAGACAGTGAACTGAGGTCATGAAAGCAAAACTAAACAATCTTTCATTTATAAACAAAGGATTTGGCTTTAGCTCAAATGAAAAGAAAAAGGCTATTTTAAAAGAAAATTAGCAGCATACTCAAAAGTTCTTGCTCTGTTCTAAGAATATTGTACAGAGTAGGTATAGCATACTCATCAGCTTTATTAGAGTGTAACACTGTAAGGCTCTTTTCAAGTTTATCATGCCATAATTAATTAACTAAATATTTTCCTTTGGCTTTGCCTTCGGCATCTTAATATGAGTTTTCATAGCCCTTTATTCTCCTCATTGTCATCTGAGTTGAGCTTTCACGGCTCATGAGAAAAGACTAGGGAGTTGTGGCTGGTCCTAGTTTCAGCAAAGTCCATTAAAATATAAAGCTTGTGCTTGAATGTAATAAACCTGAAAACAGGTGCAACGGCTCGGTTGGCATATTTCCTATTTGYCCTCAGACTGTTCTTAGCAAAGATGCATAATTGTACACTATCGCCTATCCAACAGTGTGTTTTGAATTTTCTAATATCCCAATAAAATTGCCAGCAAGTAGAGTGCTAGCTCTTCAGAGCAAGCAACATTTTACTTTTCCAGGCGAAGGCAATTTCCTAGCTTTGCCCATGAGTAAGTCTAACGTGAAGGATGCAATATGAAGTTGGCATAAATCCCCTAGAGCCTCTGTACATATTCTACTGTGCTATGAACATCTCAACCTCCACTAATGTAGACAGCAAAACAGCTGAGTAAATTATGTCCTGTGTTTGTAGCCAACATTCTTTGAAATTTTCAGCTAAAGCAGTATGCAGGTATAGCAATTCTGAGATCCATCTACTGTACCAGGGCTTACACCRGGAGTTTAGGAAATCAAGAACAAGGCTTAAGGAATCACAAATTTTCTGTTAATTCATGCTATTACTCAGCTTCCAGTGTTAAAGCCTTAGCAGTCCACAGGACAGGTTTAAATAGGGTTTATTTCCACTGAAAATGACAGGTTTAAACTTTTATTTATTTGTAAAAATAAAAGTGTCCTGTTTTCTGGTAGTAAAATAATCTGATACATTGAGACATTGTCTATAAATAGTATCCTACAATAACTACGTCATTACTGTATATGGAATATCACTGTAATATGAGTTGGCATTATATAGTTTATGCATTTCTATTATGGACAGCTGATATTTTATATTTAAATTAATGTAAAACAACAAAAATATACAATGCAACAATATAACAAAATAATAGCAATAATACAAGGAAATTCGGAGGATCTACCATCTCTAATTTCAATGAAGACAAATGTGAACTCTTCAGAATAAAGAAAGGATGCCATTTTTATGAGATTGTGGTCTTTCTCTGGTAAAGCAGTGGTTCTAAAAATTAGTTAGTCTATTAGGTAGAGACCATGTTCTGCCAGGGCAAAGTGGTATTCCAGAAGATGAATGTAATTTTTGGACACAGAAGTAAGGACAAGTCAATTAGAATCAAAAAGATTATTTTAATTCTCTAGAAGATGCTCAGTTGCTTCTGGAGTACTGGCTGGTTATAGCCTCTGTACTTTTTTCAGAAGTTTGATGGGCTTTGGAAAAGCATCTCAGGAATGATTTGATGTCCAGAAAAGACATGTTAGCTAGAAAAACTAAAGAAACTCAAACTGATTAGTTTATTGAAAAACAGGTTGGAGGCTTACATGATTAGTCTTCTAGTATCTACCTCATAGAAGAAATTTCTAATAATAGGCTTTTATTTCATCTAACAGAGAATCACATAATGAGAGCCAATTGGTGGAAAAATCTTCAGACTAGAAATATGAACAACTCTTAGTAGATATGGTAAGCAACACTGGACAGCAGGGTTTAAAGGCAATTCAAATTGTTGATATGTTTCCCATTAAGTTTAATTTGAAAAGTAGCAACAGGCTTTCTCTGCACTGTGTATGCTTTATCCCCCAGTAACTCCTGATGTTCCCTTTTGACTTCAAAATGTAYGCATCTGTCAGTGACAGACAACAACATCCCCCCTCATTTAAGGGTGTACAGAGCAGTGGTGTTCGCTTCAGAAAATCTTGGTTCTAGTAGGAATTTATGAAAACTTCCGAATTTTGCCCTTAAAAGCAAAGATAAAACATCACAGTGCATTTCTGTATTGCATGTGCAGGTTACATAAGAGCCAAAAAAACCCCTAACCCCGAGATACTGTGAAACTGTGATGACTGGGAGACTGCTTAAATTTAAGCTAAATGGATTGATTTGGTAGGAAGTGAATCATACACACTTGGATGCCCCTCTGCTACCCTTCAACATTGTTTGATTATTTTGCTAACTCTAGAATGCTGCATTTATTCTTAGCAGATGACTATTGAGTATCGATACTGATTTGTTTTCCTACTGCTGGGCATTTGTTTTCCCATCCTTCTCTTTTTTCAGAAATGCTAAACAGCTTTTGCTCCTGTCGTGGTTTAGAGGCTGCTTGTCTGTTTTCAGCTACTGGTGCCAGAGATGCCATAAATGAGAGTTTCCCAGCAGTGTCAGTTACAGAGGATTAAATTTACAGGGGAAGATCCACTGTAATTGGTCACCATCACCCCTGTTGCAGCCTCTGTTAACATCCAACCATTGCCAAGAATGGTTAGCTCTACCTGGCATGCTGAAGGTTGCTGAGGTAGACCTTGGTGAAGATGCAGACCTCTTGCCCCAAGTCCATGCTCAGAACATTTCTCCCCACCATTATCAGAGCCCTCTCATAAAGGGAGGGCTATGGCCTCCCCCGGGTGAGCAGACTTGGTCACACTCCACAGGTGCATGCAACAAGATGTCCTCTCTTCAGTCCCCTGGGTTAGTTTTCTTGGCCTTTACCAGAACAGACTCTGCCAGGCCCTTACCCTACCCTGCCATCAGAAACTTGACAACTGAAATAGCTATTGGCCATCAAAGAACAGCCTTCTCTTCCCCTAATCCTTCTTTTTCTTTCTGTCTCCCATTGCCTTTCCTTTTGCCCTTGCCCTTCCCCCTCACTCTGAAGAATCTACAACAAAAAATGTAGAAAACTCTAAGCTTTTTAAGTAGAAGAATTCTTATTTCCGTKTTAACCATATTATATATCGCTTTTGGTCAGCATTTTCAAAATCCCATTCACTTCAGATTGGGCAAAGTTGAGCACTTCTCATGTCACATTTTTTTTTTCTGTCCTTCCTCCTTGCCAGCTGCCAGCCTGTGGGAAAGGAATCTATATGCTAAGATGATATCTACATAAGCCCAGAAGGGACATTTCATGTAGGGCAAATTAGACCATTCATCTTCCATCTAGGTCATTTTCTTTAGAAGGAAGAGACTGCATAGTGGTCTTTCAACATTGTAGAGGACTAGGATCTGAAGAGATAAAACTGATGTGCAGGTTGTAACACAAGCACATTGTGAGATGCTTTGGATAGTTAATAAATAATTTTGTGCTATTGCTGCACTTTCGATCTCCCCAAAAGAGAGTGAAAGCCGGCTTTAATACCTCATAACCCAAATCTATCAAAGCTGATATCAATATTCCACATTCCTCATTTGTCTACATTACTATGTGCTATACAGTTACAAGTATAATAGTATACTTGACTTATACAAAGATGCAACTTTTTAAAAATCAAATTCTAAAGAGGAGATTCAGTTTGGGGCTCTAACTTCAATCAATTTGGGTCAATACAGTTTCCTCCTGTTCCAAAGTGTAATTCACATCACAGTGTCTAGGATTTTATGCTTTGTGAAAATTTTGCTACCAGTGGAAGCCGTGCAGGCTGAGCAAGCACACAATTTTCCTGGGGAGGTCTACAGCCTTTATCAAGCCGGGAAATTTCTACTATTGAAAGATTTCATGCCAGACCAAGTTCAACACATCATCACCCTCATACAGTTAGAAAGCTGCTTGCTGAAATCCATCGCAAACCAAACTAGAGTCGACCTGGCATGTAATGAGCTCACCCAGGGGCAATGGAAAACAGATCTGTATCTTGAAAGCAAAATCTATCCTGGTGCTAACATTTATGTTTTAATATAAAACTGTGACATTACAYAGGTTTTATACTCCCTTGATTTGTGTTTATAGCACAACAGAGGATTATTCTCCTTTGATGGATTATGCCCTTTGGTATTCTCAGGTATGCAAACTGAGCCTATTTTATGATAGCACAAGTAGCTGTTAGGGTGTTTTTATTTAAATGCTGTGCATTATGTTTGAATGAATGATTTCTGATGTTTCTGAATATCTACAAAATATCTACAAATTATATTTAGGTTTAAGATCCCATCTGATATAAAACTATTTTGACCTGTATCTCAGTTAGAGGAATTGTGTTGTAATGTAGATTAAAGAGAAAGAAAAAAAAAAAAAAGAGAAATGTGGCAGTACACTCAGGGCTGATCTTACAACAGTAAAATAAATGAGGGTTTTTTGCATATTCTTCTTTCCCTTCTATCCAAAGGATACATTTTCTTAAATAACAGGCTTCCCTGACCTGTCTTTTCCTCCATTCTGTGTTGTGTGAGGAAAAAATGGGGGAGGGAGAGTTTAAAAATATAAGAGAAAAAACACAACGCAGAGTAGTGTTTGTGGTTCCTCCAAAACTCTGCTTTTTCAGTGCCTATGGCAGGCACTGCTGCGCCGTTGTTCTCTTTTTCATTCTCTCATTCTACACTATTTCACCCTTTTTTAAGATCATCTGAAGTTTACAGAAGTTTCTACATGTCCTAACAGGGTCCTGGGATCTGCTGAGGTCTCACTGAAAGCCCTTATGGAATGATGGGAGAATCAAACCCAATTTTCTCCGACGTCTTTCAGTTTTACTAAGGCACAATCACGCTAATAGCAATGGCATTTCAAAACTTAATGTTAGGAACTGGGAAATGCAAGCTTACTGTGGCTCTTGTGACTAAACTAGACCCAAGACTTTGCAAAGACGACATATTCTTATTGGAAAAGTAAATCCCCACATCTATGGCTTCAACTATATTTTCAAGTTGCCTTGTTTCTGCCTTCATCTAAGGTCCTGTTTCACTCATTGTCTTTACTGCATACATGCTAACTTGCTTGTGGGCTCCAGTTTGGTGTGACTCAACTAGTTCTCTCAGTGAGAAAGCCTGGGAACGGACAATAGAAGAGTTTCATGCCAACACTGATACTCTGCAAGAAAGGTAACCCAAGAGTCTGGGTTTTAGGGAACAGGGTAATTTATTGTACACTGGAATCACTTATATACCTACAAGGGAGCATGATGGATGAGAAGGCAGAAGGAGTCAGGGTGCAGGTGGAGGCGCTGAAATCGAAGTTTAATTACTAGCCTTGCTGATTAGTATTTCAGTTTCTCATAAGAGAGACAGGTCTGCCAGACTTCCATCTAACTTGCAAGACTTTGTCCCTTGCATGTTAGGTCAAGTTTCCACTGTGCTCATTAGATGGGAAGAGAGTTTATCACATTTTCCTGTTTCCTGATCAGGAGACCAGCCCCCCGTGGTGTCCTGCATCATGCAGTTGTGTGGTTTGGGTGTAACTGCAGAGCCGCCCAAGGTAAACTCCTGTCTACCTCTTTCCACTGATTATACAGGGAGCCTATGGAGACCAGCACATTTCCCTGAGTGATGTGAACGTCTGCAAAACTCCACTCACCAGTACATTGGTGAATGAAACTTTGACCTACAGCTTAAAAGACATCCCTTCTGCTTTTTCTCCTGTCTCTCCCACTCCATGCACATTTGGTCCAATATAACCTTTGGGATTCACTGAAAAGGAAGCCAGTCATGACATTTTGTTTTGTCATGTGCAAGTCAGTCATGACACTTTGTTTTCTGAGCAATTCAACCACAAATTTTCATCAAAACAAAATCCTTGGAATAAATATTTCACTTCTGGGTAATGGTGGCATGTAATCCTTTCTCCTCCTCCTGTTGAGAATTGGGAGTTTGTCATACACTGTGGGAGGAGGAGTCATAAAAAGTTTTTATCCTTCTCCAAAGCTACACAGTGGCATTTTATGCTGAAAATTTGCAAGATGCTTGGTAATGGTGATCAAAGCAGACTATGGAAGGGTAATATGATATTGGCATTTCCATGGACAGTCTTGTCTATAGCCAACAAAAACCATGATGATGGGTGTCCTAGAAATGTGCAGGTTATTTACTTTGAATGTTTGCTTATATTTCAGAATTAATTATAGGTAGACAGGTTATTTAATCAGAAACATATTAAATGTATCATGGTGAAAGCTAGCATTTGTATCTGCTGTGTCTAACAGTAATTAATTATATACACCTGAAGTACAAATATAAAGCATATTTAGAAGATTTTCTATGTCACAAAATTCTTGTTCCTAATAGCATGTATTGACTGTTTTACTCGTGACAGGACTTATAAATATGTTTCCTGACAGAAGAAATTAAGCTTTTCTGTGCTGGATTAGAGAAACATCCGTTTCATCTGTCATCATGATGGTGGCCAGGAATGAATGTTTCAGGAGAAAATATAAGAATCAGCCAGTACCTAGACACAGGGTAATTTGCTCTGCAGCATTAAGTTTTACCCTGAGCTTGACTAGACAGAGATATATGTAAACCTCAAGGCAGGTGTTTTGATACTAATTTTTTGGTTAATAGAGTATGATAACAATAACTTCCAAGGTTATTTGAATGTCACCTTCCCTCTTGAATCTGGGCAAGCTTACAGCTTGAGTGACCTACCGTGGCACCTCCTGTGCCTAATTGTAGACTGTGAGAGAGCATTTCCTTTCCCCATTTTTGAATTTGTTACCTTTCAATGCCATTAAATAGCCCTCTTTTTTTTTTTTAATTTTTCTTCTTGTATTATGAAGTGGAGAACAGTGACTTTATATAGAGTGCAGCTTTCAATCTACAGGTTGTTCCCCCGAGGAAGGTACCTTTCACAGCCTAAGCTCTTCACGGATGCTCTGGCATGTTGTGGATAATTGCTCTGGCTTATTGCAGCTGACCCTCAGATGAGTCCTGGCTCCACCAGCTTCTGTACTGTGCTGTGGGCAGTATTCCTGACAACTATGGTATATCTAGCCACCTCGTGAGGGCTGACATTTCTTTCATGAGCCCAGGTATTGAAATGCATTTCCTCATATCTACTGTTTATACTTTCAGTGGATGTCTTTGCTGATGTGTCTTTCTAAAAATAGCTGTTAAGTAAGATGCTGAATAATGTTCCTTAAAGCTGTTATGTACGAATGGCCAAAACATT
This sequence comes from Oceanodroma leucorhoa, assembly GCA_030449065.1. Taxonomy (NCBI): domain Eukaryota; kingdom Metazoa; phylum Chordata; class Aves; order Procellariiformes; genus Oceanodroma; species Oceanodroma leucorhoa. Next base: position 1,811,510 of record JASVER010000023.1, read on the forward strand.
CCAATCTGAAGGCAAATCTAGGAAGTTTGCTTGTGGTTGCTTGTTCATAATCTCTTCATGAGAGTAGATGCACTTCATGAGAGTGGGATTTATGGGATTTAAAAAATAAACAAAACTGTGAAGATTTTCTTTTGAACCACAGTAGGAGAAATGGTGAGGCAGATTCTTTGGACATTATTGTACTTGCTGCTGCAGTGAAACTCAACACCTAACTCTTCTTTTACATTGTATGTTTTGTTTTGTTCAATGATGATTTTTCGTATTTACACTTACAGGCATCAGCTGAAATCCAATCCAATGATTATGCCAAGACATAGGTGACATTTATACAAGGAATGCTAACAGACAGGTTTAATTTACTGGGTACTGAGATCTGCTGGCATGGACTGGCTCGTGTCTAACAAACCATCTCCACCTCCAAACCAGAGGGCTGCACACAAACTGTGCATTGGGAATGGTCCGTGGACCACACTGACTGGCAAACCACACCTGAGATTTGTTCATGGAGACTGCTAGCTTAAAACAGGCCAAATTTGTTAATGATAAACAAAGAGAGTTTATTGAAAAGGTTTGAGTGATTTTAATTAAGGACGTTATATTATTGTTCAGATAAATAAAACTATTTATATTATGCTGGATCGTGGAAGATAAACTTTCTCCAAATTGCATGGTCTCAGTCTTGACTTTGTCTCTCTGATAAGAATATGAAATTGAAACACTAGCATTTAAATTAAAAAACACTGCTCCTGAGCTGTACTATTGTATGAAATAGAGATGCGTTTCACAAGTAACAGCAAGCTGTGCTTTCTGTTAATACTGTGATTATACCATGACAGACATTAAGGCTGGAAGGGATGTTGAGAGGTTATCTTGTTCTTCCTCTGGCCAACAGGGGGAAACAGTGGCTAAACACCTCCAGTGATGGAGAGTTTCTGGTCTCCCCAAGTACCTATTCCAGCACCAAACTACAGTTGCTATTGGAAAATATTTTCCTAAATTTCTTTTCTTCATTTTAAGGCCTTTTTTTATATTATCCACAGTCATATAAAGAAAAAAAAATCTAAATAGTCTTTCACAGCTAATCTGCTCATTTTATTGTTTCTTTACTCATATATAGTACATGAGTATACTCATGCAGTCAACCATTCCTACATAAGGCTATTGAGCTGCTGCTTATTTTAGATAATTTGTCTAATTTTTTAATTCTTTGAAATGCTTGTAACCACTCCTCACTTGGGAGAGATTGCTTGCAAATGTGATAAGCATACTTGCTATTGTCTCTTTCAAGGCAGATGTGACTGTAACATGGAGCTATGCTTAGAATAGACCCTTTAGAGACTCATCCAATACACCCTTCTAGTTAGGTAATGATACAAATTTGTTGACTGCTCTTTGAATGCATTTTTGAATAAATTGAGTGTATAACTTATACTAGTTTCTTCTATACCATATTTTCTTAACCTGAACAGTCAGTTCTCACATAGTGTCTTCAGAGCCCTCTGTTGCTAAAGGTAAGAGTGGGATCAGGATGTGCAGGACAGTAGCTATTGCTGGGAAAACTTCACAGTACTTAGAAGGAGCTGGAACAGCAATGTTGGACATTGTGTCCCAACCTCACATTTGGAGATGGCCCATTTCCTCCTGGTCTGAATTCATGTGGTGAGCTGGGTGGATGATACAGGAAAACAGAGATTTCTCAGAGGAGAGGAAGCCTTCTTTAAGAGGCATCGGAGGTGGAAGAAGTGAGGAAACTGAGGAAAGAGAACACTTGAGAGGATAGGATGGCTGGGAGACCCTCAAGGAAGACTAGACTGGGTATGGGGAGTCCCTGCAGTGCTAAGAAAGAGAAGTATATATGGATGATACTGAAGGACTGAAGGGATGAGGAGAGGAAGATGTCTCCACGAACAGCATCTCAGAAAAGAAAACCTCCCAATCTCCTCCCACAAAATCTCTCTGAACACCTGAGAATGACCTTTGATTTCCTTAATCCTGTCCACTGCTTAAGTCTCCAGACCTCCTTCCCCCATCAAAAAACTTGCCCATCCAAAACTCCTTTTCACCATCCATTCCCAACAACACCGTCCATTCTCAGTACCATCAAAATGTTGAACTGTACTGCCTTCTACTTTAGCTGCTTTGCCCTCATCCACGATAAAGCATTTCAGTTTGTCTACACTTCTGAGCTGCCTTTGAATAGCATGAATAGCTGGGACTGCTTGGGAAATGAAGAATGTCTCTGGGTGTACATGGGGAAGAAGCAGTAACCTGGCAGTAGGTGAACTGCAGAAAAAGAGCCCTTCCTGAGAATGGCTTGAACAGCAGAATAAAAGTGGYTACGTAGAGAAAGCAGCAGTGATACTCTGGCTGCTGTTAAATTCATAACGTGAACAAATAGAGAAACAAATTTTTCCCCTTTGCTTCAATTTAAACTTTTTCTTGTAGCATCCTCAGTGGTACCGAGATAAAAATGTGTCTTCACTGTAGCAACTTTTAAACATAATTGTAGATTTTCTTCCTTTAGTCTTTTCTTCTTCACCTTAAAAATCCCCTCAMAATCTTTCAGTATCTCCTCATAAATGTTTCTTTTAATAGTAATAGCTAACAAACTTTCAGACAGAATTAAGAATCTTCTTTTAAACTCCATGAGACCCTTTTAATTGTGAACATTCAAAATAGGAGGAATTTATAATAACATAAAGAACAGTTACATAAATTCTGCTCTATGGAAGAAATATAAAGGGAATAAACAATAAATGATGAAGTGTCTGTTAAGAAATTGCAGAAAGCCTGCTGAGCTGCTGCCTTTTTTCCTTCTTCCACAATAAATGTAAAAAATACCGCCAGTTTTAGAATACACACCACATTCCTGGCATGAGAAGCTCTGCTTTTTTTTTTTCCTCCAGTAAAGTCTTATTATTTGTATCTTCATGTATTTATTGTTTACTTGATTCTGCCTGTGACTGATTCACAAACAGATGGACACAGTGAATTCCTGGAGAAGTCCTGCAGTTTGATTGGATTGTTTATTTGCAGATTTTGGCTAAGCCTGGGGAAATATAACAAGGAGAAAAGTCTAAGGTCAAAATTTAGATGCAGGTGTTTTCATAAGCTTTCAGCTCTAGTGCTGACTTTCCATATGGGTATGCATTTGTTCCCATATTTGCTCACATGGTCCTAGTAATTTTATTTTTATTAGTAATAACCTTTCTTTCAACAGCTACATTACACATGATTTGTTTGGTTTTTATTTCAGAAAAAGTGCCCAACTTTTTTATAGAGGCACAAATTCTCCACAGTTGTGCAGAATTATTATAAGATACAATCTCCACCATCCCATGATATTAAGGCATATAAGATCAAAACTTGGAGTCTCTGCTTAGCCAAATCACCCCAAGTTTGGGCCAGATCATGGTTGAAACTGAATGGGACACACGACAGTGTACAACCAAACCATCCTGTATCTCTCAGCATAGTCTCCTTTTAGCCTGTGTACCAATCACTAAGCCAGTTCATTATATACAGCCCTTCCTCCCAGCCCTGTTGGGAGATTAAGAAAGGCTAAACAGAGTGACTTTGTGCATAGAAAAAGCAGTTGTTATAGGCTAATTCCTTTCCCATTGTTTACCTGAGGACTGTTGCTGTTAGTGACAGCTAATGGGTGAGGTTTATTGCTTTGGTTTCTCCCCTCCAAGTGTTCTGGCACATGGATTCATGCTGTGTATGAACCCACTTGCTGAATCCCTTTCATGTTACTAGCCCAAACAAATCTCACTCCCATGGAGCTCTGCACACACCTGCCAGCTAAATTATAGTGAGGAATCAGGTGGTTCTGCACTGATTTTCCAGTTACTGGCTCCCCTAAATAGAGGAAACATTGCATTTTACTACATTACATTACATTGAAAGACAGGCTTTGCATCTTTTACGTTCTCTTGTGAGCAGAAGAGAAGGTATGAGTCCTTGGTTAAAGACATGTCATAATTTACCATGGCCATTTCCATATCATCTCTTTATCCTCTAGAATTTTCAACAGTTGGTAAATAATACACTCAGTTGTACTGAAATAATCAGGAATATAGCCTCTGTATATGAAAAGTGCCTGCTGAGAAGTATAATTTTGTCAAGCGTATCCTTCTAAACATTCAGTTTCTAAGTGAAAAATTATTTAATCTTGGATGCTAGATATGCAGTCTATTGCTGTGACAGAGAAGCAATGTAATGGAATAACATCGTGCGTAAGGAATAGTAGATTAACGGTCCTTTACCACTTTCCATATGAAGACCAGGATATGATTTATTTTCCTAACTCCAATCAGTACATAAAACTTAAAAGTCAGTATCATGTTTAATCATAAAGGACTGTTTTGCTATTAGTATCTATTATTTGTACTGTGATTGGGCCTTGAACGAGAAGTCTCCTGCCTTCAAGCATATAGTCAAAAGACAATTCCAGTTCCAGCCAACTGGGGTGAGGGCATGAAGGCAGCACATGAAGGAAGCTTTAGCGCTGCTCTGTAGATGAGATTGATGAGCTTTTCAGGAAGATAAAAGCACAAGGAAAAATGGTTATTCTAGCTACTATGGTTGTCGCTTCTACAGGACGGATCACTTTCCTGGGGTTRTGAGAAGTTTTATGGGTGCCAGTCCCTCAGGTCAGTGTATAAAGAGGAATTACAATTCTGCCAAACCTAAAGCCTCCAAAATTGTTCATGTTGGGCCTGCCAAGAGCTCTGTGGCTGCCTTAAAAATAGTGAAACTTTGCAATAATAAAGCAACATCTGTTATAATCCCTCTTCAAGTTTTTGAGCCTTCAAAGTGAATTTTCACTTCAATCAAGAGGATTTGATTCTTTTTTTTTTTTTTAATTTTTATCAGATGACACTGGGAGCTCAGAAAAAAATGTAATATTGTGACACAAAAGTGCAAGATGACAAAACCAGAGTTAAAGAGTAATTAGACCTGGTAAGTTTTGGAAGCTGTGTGCTGCCGTTGTCCTATAACTTTTCAAGAGATACCTTCTGTGGAATGGATATGTCATTCTATACAGAACAGGAGAAAAGTACATTGAATGCTGCTGAACTAGGAATGCCGTGTTGAGTTCATAAACACTTACCTCATCTACCATATACAACACTCTGTAGCCATGGAAGGAAAAATGGTCATCCACGTGCTACCAGCTCCTGCAGTTGCTACCTAGGAGGGTGCACCAAGCATGAAGTGCTGACTAATTGTCTTTGCTGGACTAACCTCTGTGCCTGGGAAGATCATGGAACAGATCTTCCTGGAAGCTATTCTAAGGCACATGCAGGACAGAGAGGTGATTCGAGACAGCCAGCATGGCTTCACCAAGGGCAAGTTCTGCCTGACCAACCTAGTGGCCTTCTATGATGGAGTGACTATATCAGTGGACATGGGAAGGGTTACAGATGTCGTCTATCTGGACCTTTATAAGGCCTTTGAGACGGTCCCCCACAACATCCTTCTCTCTACACTGGAGAGGTACGGATTTGATGGGTGGACTGTCTGGTGGATGAGGAATTGGTTGGATGGTTGCATCCAGAGGGCAGTGGTCAATGGCTCAATGTCCAGATGGATATCGGTGACAAGTGGTGTCCCGCAGGGGTCCATATTGGGACCAGTACTGTTTAATATCTTCATCAATTACATAGACAGTGGGATCGAGTGCACCCTCAGCAAGTTTGCAGATGACACCAAGCTGAGTGGTGTGGTTGACACACCTGAGGTCCAGTGGGACCTGGACAAGCTCAAGAAGTGGGCCCATGTGAACCTCATGAGGTTCAACAAGGCCAAGTGCAAGTTCCTGCACCTGTGTCAGGGCAACCCCCAGTACCCATACAGGCTGGGGCATGAAGGGATTGAAAGCAGCCTTGCCAAGAAGGACTTGGGGGTACTGGTACATTAAAAGCTGGGCATGAGCTGACAATGTGCGCTTGCAGCCCAGAAGGCCAACCATACCCTGGGCTGCATCAAAAGCAGGGTGGCCAGCGGGTCGAGGGAGGTGATTCTGCCCCTCTACTCTGCTCTGGTGAGACCCCACCTGCAGTCCTGCGTCCAGCTCTGGAGTCCTCGGCACAAGAATGATGTGGACCTGTTGGAGCAGGTCCAGAAGAGGGCCAAGAAAATGATCAGGGGGATGGAATGCCTCTCCTATGAAGAAAGGCTGAGAGAGTTGGGGTTGTTCAGCCTGGAGAAGAGGGTGGTTCAGGGACACCTGATTGTGGCCTTTCAGTACTTAAAGGGGGCTTATAAGAAAGATGGGGACAGACTTTTTAGCAGGGCCTGTTGCAACAGGATAAGAGGTAATGGTTTTAAACTTAAAAGAGGGTAGATTTTGATGAGCTATAAGGAAGAATTTTTTTACAATGAGGGTGGTGAAACACTGGAACAGGTTGCCCAGAGAGGTGGCAGATGCCCCATCCCTGGAAACATTCAAGGTCAGGCTGGACGGGGCTCTGAGCAACGTGATCTAGTTGAAGATGTACCTGTCCACAGCAGGGGGATTGGACTAGATGACCTTTAAAGGACCCTTCCAACCCAAACTCTTCTGTGATTCTATGATTCTATGACTTCAGCTCCATGCCAGCACAGGTAGCTCAAGCTGCAGTCAGTTGGGTCCATGCAGGCTTCTTAACTTGGGCCCTTGCTTTGCCTCTGGAAATGAGCTGATGAGGAAGAGAGAGTGTGAAAAGGGGGCAAGAGCCAAGGCAGAGGACCAGGAGGTAGCGGCAGAGATCTAGGTTTTGGGCAAGGAAGCAGGAGTCCCAACACTGGCTAGAAAGTTGATGTTACCAGTGTTAGCAACTGGGTAGGGGCCAGGGAGTGAGTGGCAGCAAACCCAGGGCAGGAAAAAAAGAGGAAAGGAACAGTGATGCAGTGGTAGAGGGGAAGAGATACAGAAAGTTGTAGCAGTAAAGCTTGGATGAAACTTTTCCTATGGTGGCAATTACTTTTCTATTGCATCCGTCTGCAGGACAGATTGCATCACTTCTACCCAGCAAGTTTCTAACAGATATTTGTCTAACCTGTTCCTAAAACCCTCTAGTGAAAGGGGTGAAAGAAATCCCATTTTTAGAATGAGTCTGAAATGAAGAAAAAACCAGTACAAACAAAWAAAAGAGAAGCAATGTCTTACTATCATAAGTGTTTTAATGCAAAACAATGTAAGAACTTTACTAACAGATTAATGCATGAATTAATGTAATAAAAATACAAACATATGTACTTTATTTTTTTATCTTGCCAAGATCTTGACACTAACATTATATTACTTTACATTTCCATGTCAAAATCTGTAACAGCAATTTACATTCTGGTGTAAAAGGTACCTGCCAGAGATCATATAAATCACATATAGAGCTTGTATTAAATGGCATGTTTCTCATGCATGATATGTACTCTACACAGAAGATGCTGCATGGTAGTTAAGGCACTCAGTGTGTGGTAATGTTTATTTGCCCTGTTCAGCACATATCCAGTATTGATTTGAGGAGATACATTACAAGCTGCTAAAAGTTTAGCAGCACTCAGAAGCTCTGCTTCTCTTGCACTCCATGCTGCTTTCATTCTGCCTTACTCTTATCAAAGGCAGTTTCAAGCCTAGTGGACAGGTAGAATTAGGAAAAGAAACATGTGCATCGGGCATATTGGCTCCTGCAAGGCAGCAGCTTGGGATTTTTCAAGCATGGAGTCATCCTGCCTTGGTAGACTGGTATGTGCATAATCTGCAGTCCAGGCACTGTGAACACTTCAGAGGGTGAGCTAAGCAAACACAAGACCATGTCAGTGCAGATGTGCTTAACGTTTATGCACTGTGGTTGTGTTCAAAAGATTAATGTCCCCAGAAGAGATTCACAAAGTAGGTGGGGATATCTAGCTGAATTTAGAGGTTGAAAGTCAGGTTGATCTAAAGCATGCCAAGTTATTATGTGCTTATCTGGATTTCTTGCTGTCAGGTTAATGCCAGAGAATATCCATGTCACAAACATTTCACTGAAGGATAGTGAGTATTGGAAGAAAAACTAGGTGTGTTACAAAAGCAAATTAATTAATGTGAAGCTTGTAATGGTGATATCATTCCAAGCTGAGGGTGGGTGGAAGGTGGGAGGAAGATTTTTACCTAGCAGGGAAGAAACAAATAGGCTTGGCCAGTGGCCAAGTGCGCTACGAAACCTTTCACTGACTCCTATCAAGGCTACTTCTTATGACCAAGGAACACTAGAAACACTAATACCGGCAACACCATTACTCCAATGGTGGGGCTACGGAGATCCCTCCGTCCCATAGGACCTGAGGATAGCATGCATGCTGAAGGACTGAGCATGCTGTTGGCAGACTTCATCAGGCATGGCTATATTTTTGCAGATTCCCTCCAGAAATCAGTTGCTAGAGCTGAGCCCAGTATGGGAGACATTTTACTCTCGTGAGTACCCACTCACGCTGACCAGTTAGTTTAGCCTGGGGTCAGCTGTCCTTTCACTCAAGTACTCCCTTTTAGATTGAAGAGCACCACCACTCTTTTCTCCCCAACAGGAATAGAGTCTCTCTAGAAGAAACACTTGCAGTCTTACTGCTAGTTGCATGTGGCTACACATTTCCCATAGTTTAGGGGCAACCCTAGAGGGACAAGTTACTCTTGTAGTAGAGCTGGGGTAGCAGAAGTTGGAAGAAGAAAGGCTTTTAGGGCACGAAAAGAAGCAATCACGCACTGGCTTCCTCTCCCCCTGTACATTCAATGCTGTTTGTTATATTTTCTACTATGTTTATTCCCTCTGTGACTTTAAGAGAGGATAGCAAGAAAGTGATTACATTGATTTTACATTTTTACACCTGACTGATAACAAGTTTAGCTATTGACCTATGCTCAGTAAAATTTTTTATGAGTTGATTAGTGGAATAAAAACAGAAGTAAACAAATATAGAAGTAAAATTCATTGAGCTTCATTGAAACTCACACAATCTGTGTATTTAAAAATACAGTTCTAATTTAGCTCTGTTTCAAACCACTGAACCACTGTATGTTGTTTGAAGTTTTCCTGGCCCTGATCTTACAACAATCATCACAGAAAGATCAAAGCCAAATAGTTACAAAAATTTCCGAGGAAAGCAAGGGAGAATGTTGATACAGCTTGAAAGACTAAAAAACAGAGAGATGAGCATTAAGTTTTCAGGTCAGAATGAAAAAGATCTCAGGGAGAAAATGCTATATGCTGTCAATACAAGGAAACCTTTCAAGAAAATAGGCTTTATAAAAACAAATGGGAACTAGAGGTGAAGAGCTTTATAGGGCTGCATTCAGCAAAGAGGGATTACACAATGACAAAGAATAATGATGACTGCACTGCAGAAGTCTGAGAAATTTCATTCGGTTCTGAGAAAACCCGAAAGTTCAGGTAACAGCTCTCTGTATGAACTTGAGAAGCTGGGCAAGAAATCTCATGGCAGAAGATTCAGTCACGACAGGGCCAGTGCTTTCTGCCCGTGGCCCCTTGTGATGCGTTGTTGTGGTGGGTTGACCCTGGCTGGACTCCAGGTGCCCGCCAAAGCTGCTCTATCACTCCCCTCCTCAGCTGGACAGGGGAGAGAAAATATAACGAAAGGCTCGTGGGRTGAGATAAGGACAGGGAGAGATCACTCACCAATTACTGTCACGGGCAAACCAGGCTTAACTCAGGGAAATTTGTTTAATTTATTACCAATCAAATCAGAGTAGGATAATGAGAAATAAAATCAAGTCTTAAAAACACCTTCACCCCACCCCTCCCTTCCTCCCAGGCTTAACTTTACTCCCAGCGTCTCAGGGGGACAGGGAATGGGAGTTGTGGTCAGTTCATCACATGTTGTCTCTGCTGCTCCTTCCTCCTCAGGGGGAGGACTCCTTACACTCTTCCCCTGCTCCAGCATGGGGTCCCTCCCATGGGAGACAGTCCTCCACGAACTTCTCCAGCGTGAGTCCTTCTCGTGGGCTACAGTTCTTCACGAACTGCTCCAGCATGGGTCCCTCCCAAGGGGTGCAGTCCTTCAGGAACAGTGCTCCAGCGTGGGTCCCCCACGGGGTCACAAGTCCTGCCAGCAAACCTGCTCCAGCATGGGCCTCTCTCTCCATGGGGCCACAGGTCCTGCCAGAAGCCTGCTCCAGCGCGGGCTTCCCACGGGGTCACCGCCTCCTTTGGGCATCCACCTGCTCCAGTGTGGGGTCCTCCACAGGCTGCAGGTGGATATCTGCTCCAGTGTTAACCTCCATGGGCTGCAGGGGCACAGCCTCCCTCACCRTGGTCTTCACCAGGGGCTGCAGGGGAATCTTTGATCCGGTGCCTGGAGCACCTCCTCCCCCTCCTTCTTCACTGACCTTGGTGTCTGCAGAGGTGTTTCTCTCACATATTCTCACTCCTCTCTCTGACTGCTGTTCTGCAGGTTTTTATTTCCCCTTCTTAAGTATGTTATATCACAGAGGTGCTACCACCATCACTGACAGGCTCGGCCTTGGCCAGCGGCTGGTCCATTTTGGAGCTGGCTGGCATTGGCTTTATCAGACATAGGGGAAGCTTCTAGCAGCTTCTCACAGAAGCTACCCCTGTAGCCCCCTGCTACCAAAACCTTGCCACGCAAACCCAATACAATCATGGAGACACTCACACCAAACATGGACTGAGGCCAGGAGGTACAAACATGTCAGAAAATGATAAGAAAACAGAATTATTGATTACTTCTGCCTCATTTACAAGTGTGTGCATTCACTATGGGTTTCATATGGGTTTTCTTAGTTAAACCATACCAACCAAGGTATAGCAAGCAACTCGGCAAACACCAATGTTGGAAAATTTTGGGGAGAAATCAGCTGTAATATTTAACAGCATGCAACTCCGTGAGGATATATATCTCTTGCTGTCACTTCTAATTATACTGTGTATCTCATTTGAAAGTGAAATCACGAGCCAGAGAATTATGTTAAAGGTACATACTGTAGTGCTGGGAGCTGGGGGGAACCCTGTTAAGGCTGGTCCCACACCGGCGCGCTCAGGCTGATGGGTGCCAGCAGGCTCGGCAGAGGCTGCCTTTCAGTCACAAAGCTTTGCTTCAGACACCAGGAAAGGACAGTTCAGACCAGAGAGCAAAAATAATCTGTTTTCATTCAAGCTAGCCATCAGTGGCTGGGGGATGAGACCACAGAAAAGGATGGGAAAGACTTSTTAAACACAGGAATGACCCATGCACTCTTCTCAGTATCTCCCTTCCCAAAACCCAGCCCACTGTACCTCTTGGACTGGAGAGCTACTTAAATTTCTACCTTATGGTAATTCTCTGTGCCTAGTTTCAATGCAGAGCAAGCACCAGCTAGTTTACTATTTCCCTGAAGAACCCATGCACTTTGCTACCCTGCCATAAAGGAGTTAAGCTCCTTTACTGAGCAGACAACGGAAGCACTGGGAACTGTGACTCAAAAAGCACAGCAGGTGCAGGGATCTTAACTACGTGGGAGGGGGGCTCTGCTGGAGGATGGGCATTGTGGGACAAGCTACCAGGGAGGGGGCAGGCTGGAGACAGCAGAAACACCAAAGAAGCTGACAGCCAAGGCAGCAGAAAGTCAGAGAAAGAATTTTAATATGACCTGGGAAAACCCTAGAGACAGAGTTTGTAGGGACAGTGTTGTCAGGGAAGAGGCTTGGAGATGTTTGAATCCAACAGCATGAGAGGGAAAGTGTTGGTCTCCGTTCTCCATACAGAAACAGTCCTTGACCAGAGGTAGCCAAGGTTCAGGACGCCCAGCAATGCTGGTGTGACTGCTCAGGTGATCGCCTCAGGACCCAGCTGAGTTGCAACAGTCCAGGCTAGAGAAGACCTAATATTTATGGCATTTCAGCTTATCATCTGGCTTGTTTTTATTGAAGCAGAGAGCGCTTGTCTGAATAGTTATGCCAGCAGGTCCACAAGTCAGTAACCTCCAGCAAAGTGGTGGTGGCAGACAGCTGGGAACAAGCTGGGGCTGGCAGCTTCTTCACTTGGCTCTGCTGCAGCCAGATCAGGATGTGTGACCACAGCCTCAATATGTTGATTAGCCACTCAGGTCAAAAAGGGTAATTACTTTTGGAGGTGCTTGCATTGTTATTTTGATGTCCATGTGCTAATTTGTGAGAAATGAGAACGGCAGATTTTCCTCCTTTACTTAATCCTCTAGAAAGGAAGGGACTCTTCATCATTCTTCTCTGACTACGGTATTGAAAAAGAAGCTTCATTTCTCTTTATTAAGAAGATCCAGAAGAAATTATTGAGAATCTTCCTGCTGTTTCTTTAGACCAGCCTGCAGTTTGCTGAATGTTCATCATCATCTTTTGGAAGGCTGAACCTGCTAGGAGCTTTGACCTCCCTTTTTCTGAAAGTTCATGCTCTTTGGTTACTCTTCTCAGACGCGGGGAAGGCGATGACCTCTCCACGTGGCTATTGCGCTCCCTCTGTYGCACCCAGGGCTCTGCATTGCTACTGTTTTCTTTAAGCGGAAACAGCCAGGGCAATTTTTTCCTTTCCTCTCCAGCTTTCTGGGCATACCATGTCATGTTCTGGTTCAGTGACCACACTGTTATTCTGTCAGATTGCCCATCCCTACCATTTTGGCTTCCCTTTTCTTTTGGAGTGTGTGCATTTCCCCCTGCAGCCTCCACCTACTCCTTTCACGTCCCTTTGTCATTACATGGTGCTGAGGCTGCAATGACCTGGAGGGTTGCTCTGTGCAGCTGGAATTAATCTTGCAGCCGAGCTGAGCGCTATGGGAAGAGGACAGAGGGCTTAGGCAAGCCGTGCTGCTGAGCTCTGGGGCTGGCAGACTGCCTGGCAGCCTTACGGGCAGCCAGGGCAGCTATGGAACTTCTAAGCGTGTTTCTTTCAATTGTGGCTGAGCACTTCCTCTCAATCAAGTTTGTTAACTTTCTGCTACAGCTGTCAGAGACAAAACTAGGTTTTTTGTTCGAAAAAAAAAAAAGGAGGAAAAGGAGGCAGAGATCAAGACAGATTTTGACCAAATTACATAACTCCTCAAGAAAGGCTCTAGGAAATTCAGTTATCTGTAATGATGAAATAGCAGGAATGGAAAGACTGGCTGTGAACTTGTGAACTGGCTGTGAGCTCTTTGCTGCTTAGAGTGGTACCCTTTAAATTTCAGATCTGGAGAAACTTTACCATCCCAGAGAGAAGCAAGGGGAGCTCCAAAGAAGTTTTCCTTCTTTTTGTCTACTTGCTGCAAGCTATACTTTTGCATGGTAATGGAAAGGTGATACTACTCAGAAGGGGCTGCACTGGTTGGTGGCTAAATAAAGGTTCAGGGATATAAAGCTGATATAATATGGTTCAGGTATATAAAGATTCTGAAAAAGAAATTATCTTTGTCATCTCCCATGGCTTTACCAATATAAGAAGACCTTCAACACATAAAAAAGTTTCAATTTCAAATGTATGACTTGTGGATTTGATCATAATACTGTGATACTGCTTTTTTTGGTTTGTTTTAATAATCTCTGAAGCAGGAACGCTGCAAATCTGGCTCTTCTGCAGGAATGAGGCTGTTTGTCCCTTTTATTAGGAGACTTCTATTGGTTCCAGACTTATGGATCAGTGTGGTTTTCTTGGGTGGGATTCACTTGCATCTGGGCTACTTGTCTAAACTTCTTTTCTTATCAGTGGAGACTAATACACTTTGCTGAAGTATGAGTCATCTCGTCCTTCAGCAGATCTCTAAGACAGGTCAGATGAATAATTTTTCTTGGTACCTGCTTCTCCCTGCTGACAATAAAGGGAGTCTAACAGAGCAGCTCTGATATATCCATACATGTTGTAGGTGTCTAAAGATACTTCAGATGAAACCCACCTCCAGAGTTGCCGAAAATATACACACTCTATCAAYGTGAATTGATTTCTGGGTGAAATGGAAGCTATGGGTATATAACCTGCTAGCAGAGGTTTGCCCTCCAGTATCCATGTAACCATGTTGCCTATAGTAATATCTTTTGTCTCTTCATTAGGTTTGCAGTGTACTGATCCTCTATGTGGAAGGGCTTCCTGCTGTATTTCAGGAAAAAAAAAAAGAGTATTGAGCCTGATGATTTTCATTAAGTACCTGGCACTTTTCCAGCAAAGCCTGTCACACCTATTCCATTTAATTGGAAAATTCTTGGCCTGTTCTAACTGGGGCATTTGCTACCATGTAGAGTAGTAGCATTAGCTATCCTCTGAAATGGGTTATAACAAATGTCAGCTAGGAGGTAGCTAATGGGCTATACAAGTTAATATAGATGAGCTGATGATGTTCTGATTGCCTTTTGTGGAAGTATCTACTTTTCTTCATAGATTATATAAGGAAATTAGGCATTTAACTTTGGTCCTCTGATTTGCATCTGACTTAGATTTCTATCATATCTTTGAATAGCTGAACTTGGAATACCTGCATTGTACTGAATCAATGTAAAGAAGTATGTTGGGTGCTTAATTAAGCAGTAACAGATCATTCAGTAATGCTAATCTACACATACACACACTCAGAAAGACTAATTAATCTGACCTGCAGATTTCTCTATCATTTATTATTAAACATTTGAGAATACAGGAAAATGCATGATGGACTAATCAGATACAGTCCTTTAAAATGAAAATATGGACTATGTGAACTTAAGGCCAAAATTTTAAGACCTGGACCATTCCTGTTAGAATCTTAAATCAACACTGGCTCCTAAACAAAACGTGATCTGACTGTCCGAAGAGTTGGACATTTTCTAAAAGTCACAATTGTAGGTCTCCCTGCTATTAGTCAAGACATCTTGTTATTAATCCCATTCACCATTAGCATTTTGGAATCAGAACTGTTGTATTTTTCCACATTATAATTTGCAACATTCTTCATGCACTCATTCTGCACTCAGACCTTCCTTAAGAACATGGGAAATATTCAGTGGCTTACATAACCCAATCCTGAGAATGTGAGAACTTGGAAGATGGCCTTCCATGGGATCTTCAAGGCTGGAAGGGACCTCAGGAGGTCACCTGTGCCAATGTCCTGCTCAAAGCAGAGTTGCATTTAGATCAGGTTGCTCAGGGCTTTGTTGAGTCAGGTCTTTAAAACCTCCATGGCAAAAACTCCACAACTTTCTGGGTAGCCTGTCCCAATGCTTGGCTTTCCTCATGGAAAATTTATTTCCTTGGACCCAATTGGAACCTCCCTTCTTTCAGTCTGGGGCTGTTGTTTCTTGTCTACCTACCATGCATCTCCATAACAAGGGTTTGTATTCTTGCTAACTTCCCTGTAGATATGGGCAGGCTGCTGTTGGGTGCCCCCAAAACCACCTTGTCTTCAGATTGAACCAATCCTGGTCCAGCAGTTTCTGCTCACAGGGCAAGTGCTCCAGCCCTGACCATTCTGGTGGCTTCCGCTGAAGTCACGCCAGTTTACCAGCATCTTTCTTGTACTGGGCACCAAAACTGGGAGCAGTATTCAAGATGTGATCTTATGAGTACCAGATAAAGGCAGATAATCACTTTCCTTGATCAACTGGTTGTGTTTTTGTTAATAAAGCCCAGCATGCCAGCACACACTGCTGACTCATGTTTAGACGCAAGCATACATTGATGTAGCACCAGACTGTTCTACTGCACCTCAAGCATCTTCAGGCAAACACTGGTTTTGAGCCAGAGGTAGCATCTTTGTCTAGACAATCTTGCATTCTTCGTGACAAAATGTTTCAAACCTACCTGGCTGTCTGACATCCACCCCGGTAATTCAGATGGTCTCACAGTGAGCAGATCTGTTGTACAACACACATGCCAAGGTGTCCTGGTTTTGGCCGGGATAGAATTAATTTTCTTTCTAGTAGTTGGTATAGTGCTATGTTTTGGATTTAGTGTAAGAAGAATGTTGATAACACACTAATGTTTTTAGTTGTTGCTAGGTAGTCTACTTCTCAAGGACTTTTCAGCTCACATGCTCTGTGAGGTGCACAAGAAGCTGGGAGGAAGCATAGCCGGGACAGCTAGGCCAGCTGACCAATGGGGTATTCCATACCATATGATGTCATGCTCAGCATATAAGACTGGGGGAAGAAGAAGGAAGTGGGGGACGTTCGGAGTGATGGTGTTTGTCTTCCCAAGTAACCGTTACATGTGATGGAGCCCTGCTTTCCTGGGGATGGCTCAACACCTGCCTGCCGATGGGAAGTAGTGAATGAAGTCCTTGTTTTGCTTTGCTTGCATGCGTGGCTTTTGCTTTCTCGATTAAACTGTCTTTATCTCAATCCATGAGTTTTTTTCAATTTTACCCTTCCGATTCTCTCCCCCGTCCCACCCGGGGGAGAGTGAGCGAGCGGCTGGGTGGTGCTTAGTTGCCAGCTGGGCTTAAACCACGACACAAGGGTATGTTTACTGTGCAAGTATAAGACGACTTTGTCTGATACTTCCCCTTTTTGACTGAAAGATAAGATATACCTAAAAAACTCTTTCCTAACTAATAAAAAAATTACTTTTCCACACAGCTGCCCATTTTTGTGGAAACTATCCAGGAGACTCTGTTTAAAAGAAGAAACCCAGACAATACTGGATGAGCTCTAATTACCTTAGTTGGAACACAGTGGTTCTTTCTCAGCTCTTCTTTGCTGCCAAACTGTGTGGCCCAGAGGACTCGGTCTGGAGCCATCCTGGTGTCACCGCACTCCTCCATGCTCCTGCATCTGGGAGGACAATGCAGACACAGTCACATTGGCCCAGCACAGGTCTGGCAAAGCCTGGTAGCTGGGCGTTGTGCCATTCTTCCAAGGATTTATCCCCTGGTAGGTAATAAAAATGTTTCCTTTTCACAGATTTATTTAGTACTTATGTTAGTTCTATACATAGGTGAAGTCCCATATATATTGCCAATATAGCAAAGCTGGCTATTTTTTTGCTTGCTCTACAGCTCCCAGTGAGACTAGCTGTCTCCTATTTCAACCCCAGCCATAGGCTAAATATCTTTCTAACTTTTTCCACATGTACTTAGTCTTCAGCTGAGCGTAGTACTGTCCCCTGCAATACTTTCTCAAAATTTTCCAGTTATTTAATTCCTCAGACTTCTACTGAAAGTTCACAATGGAGGAGTCAAATGGCCTCTTACACTCATAACTGGATGTTGGGTAAGTTCCCTTCTATACAGTGTTTTCTTCTCTGCATTTACTGTTTATTTAAACTCTCCGAGTTCCAACCTTTTACACTTCATGCATGTGGCTTTTTCTCCAGTGCTATATTTCCACTTTGTGGAGTCAGTGTTCATGTCCTGTTAGTTTTCAGATTTATAATCTTTAGCTTTTGGTGCAAAATTGTCCACTGCTCTGGTCATCCTCTATGTGTAGTGCCAGAGCTTGTAAACTCTGGTAAGTGTAATCCAATATGGAGTATGCCTCTCTTTCCAACACTTGGTATAATCTTGGCTTGTGATGTTTGCCACACTGCATTCAGCTCCATCTGTTGTTAGGGGATTCTGGCTTGGCTTTTCATTGGTCTTTTTCCCTTTGATGTCTTTTTGTTTTCATAGCTGGCTCATATGTCTACCTCAGGGGACTGGTTCACATTCTGCAAAATTCATTTTTCATTGGGTAACTTAATTTACTCTGAAAGCTATAACTGCTTTCTTAAGGGTTAATCCTGAATCTTCCAGTAGTTTCTCTGTTTTGCCTCAGATTCACTCCAGACTGGTAGCTCAGATTTTCTGTCTACCTATCTTTTCACTGACATCTTGCGTTTTCAGATTTAATGTGAAAGGCTATTTAGATTTTCTCCAGCAGTCTTTCACATTTCCAGATTTTATGTTATAGCAGGCCTTTTACCATTTGTCTACTCAGGGCTGGATTGGTTTTTRTTTGTTTGKTTGGTTGGTTTTAGTTTATTGTACCCTTCTTGTTCTGAAATCATTAGAGGCAAGGATTACGGTAGAGGTCTAATGCTTTCTTAGTCATCACCATGATGTGAGTTAAATCTCCATTTTTGTACAGTAATGGTACAAGTTGGCTCTTGTGAGAGTCATTAGAGGAACAGCTACACACATCTATGAACCTGCCTTCCCTTCCCTTCCCTTCCCTTCCCTTCCCTTCCCTTCCCTTCCCTTCCCTTCCCTTCCCTTCCCTTCTCTTCTCTTGATTCGACCCTTTTTTTAGATTAATATAAAAAGGCATAACAAGACCAATGGTAAATGGGATGCCATTTCACTGAAGTAATTTATGACTTAAGCTATCTCAGTGCTGGAACTACAGGTACAAAAGATGGTATCAACTTCAAATATCTTCTGTGTTGGACAAATGAAGACATCGGAATTATGAAATAATGTGTGTCTATTTTCTTAGAGCTCATCTGTTAGAGCACGGCTAGTCTGTTCTCTGCTTCTGAGCAGAAATAGGAGGGGATGGATAATATTGCTCCCTGTAGTACCTGTGCACTTGTACCCCCATAAGAGTCTCTCCACAGGAGAGGAGGCGTAAATTTAGCCAAACAACTAGGGAGTTATAATATCTTAGGTTACACCTAGCATGGGTGTATATATATATAGGAGGAAGAGCAGCAAGGTTTGAGTGTATCCAAATTCACTTTACCTCTACAGCCCTTTGATGTAGGGTGCTAGCAGGGATAGCTACTGACTGAAGGATCTAGTCTTGTCTGTACAGGAGAGGTGATTTAGCATAGCTGTGGGCATGTTAGCTTGTGAATTCCCTTGTCTTTTTGCACTCATATCTTCAGGTGCAGTTCTTACTAACATGGATCATTTCAGATGCTTTGTGTCACTTGACCAAGCTAGCAGTAAGCCTCACTGATGATTTCTTTTCATGGGGAACTCTGCAGCCTGTGTTGAGTTTATACACACACTACTTCCTCATGCTGCATAGATGTTATTGAGGTGGGACAAGAATATGAAGAGTAATTTGAAAATGGGAGGTTGAGAACTCGTGCTTCTTAGTTTTCAGCTGGTCCACAGCACTTTGGTAACCAAAGCTTATGCAAGTTAAAGTAATCTTTAAGAAACTCCAGCTCTCACCATGAATAAAAAACCTAATCTTACAAAACCTGCAGCCTGGGGACCTGTGGCTTAACACAAAATTATACATGAAATGTATATGGCTGGGAAACAAAACCTAATAAACACACATCAGCATCACAGTGAGGGAAAATGTGGTGGTGGTTTACACAGTATTTTCCCATTTTTCAGATCAACAGCAAGATTTTCTGCTAAAACAAAAGGTAGAAAGTTAATACTCAATTGTAGATCTTAAAGTTCAAACATTTGCTGCGATTCACATCCCTCTTGAACCACCTAAATTATTTTCATTGAGTCATTAAATCAGGAGAGATGTATCTTGTTTCTGCCCCCATCTTCAGACTTTGACGCTACTTGATCAGAAATGAAGTTTGCAAATGTCAAAACATTTCATGACAGAACTGTTTGTAATTATTTTTTCTGGAAAAACAAGGAACTGTATTTATATACCTGCTTGATTAGTGAAAGTGTGATAATTTAACTTTTCCATGTAATAACTTTTTATTTTAAATAACATAGGATGCATTTAATATGCATGCTGCCATTTGAGATAATTAAAAATATTTTCTCTATTCCAAAATAACATGTTTTTTTCAAATCCCACCTGAAGAAAAATATCCAGAACTATTGATTTTTCAATGTTGAAGCACAAGTAATTATAAAATCTTTCGGATTTCCCCCAAGAAAGAAATTTCTGTTCTAAGTTGATGCTCTGATTTCTTGCAAAAGCATCTGTCTTATAAACTGTGCTGCCTATGCTAATTTATGCAACATTTGACTAAGTAGATCCCATCAATGAAACAGGGGAAAATATTTACGTCTTTTGCTCCAGCGCATTTTTGTTTTTCAAAGAACTCTCACAGGCCTAGGGTTTATAATTATTCAAATGAATATTGGAACAGGTAATCCTCAGCCAGGTTGGAGCCTCACTGTAGTAGATGCTGCACAAACATACGGTGTGTGCCAGCCTGTGTCCCAGAGCATTCACAGTTTGAAAACACAAGCTGTAACAGGTGGATGACAAACAAGGAGAGAAGGTGAAGGAACTCTTACAGCAGAATGCTTTAGTGCAACTAATTAGTTGCGCAACTCAAAGCCCATCAGTGACAGCAATGAAGAAACGTTTCGAGGAAGACATAAAACCCAGTACCTCCCTCGGTTTCAGTTTCCTAACAATATACACGAAACTGCTGTCAGCAATACTTTACCAAAAATTGTCCATTTTTTACAATAATGAGGCAGTATGATCTACCCTACTAAGTAATCAGCCTTTGAAAGACTGTTGAGAGTTCATAAAGCTTTTCTAATGCATGGACTATAAAATAAAAATGAAATATTAGTTTAATAACACTAGACCAACAATTTAATGTGCTTATAATTTTCAAAGACCCTAAGCAGTAAGCATCAAGAGCTGAAATTAAATTCTGTTTTCTTATTTTAAAATTACTTTACATTTCCCAATGCGGACCTTAAAGGTTTGCTGTTGCGTTCCATCTGAAGAGAATTGTGGATGATAGCACATATGAAAACATAAAAGTTAGCACAATCAGGAATATTACATCTGCCAATATCTTCTTTTGCTCCAATTTTCTGCTAGACTTCCTAAGAGTTATTGAGTTAGTGCTTCCAGTAAGGCATAACTTCACATTCCCTGGAAAATCTCATCTTAATGACAGAATTTTTGAGGTTTAAGTTTTGGGTTTTTTTAATACTTCAGGCAATTCAACTGAATTATAGAACATCTCAAAATTTTTTGAGGACTTCTAATATTTTATGATGTCTTTTGACAAGTCAGTTGCAGTAGGTACCCAGAGATATCTACTACTTCAACATCTGACTTGAACTGTGGGCACAGACTCAAACATCACCACAGTGATGTTGTTCCACTGCAGCAGCATCATATTACATAAATATAATCATCAGATTCAGATGTACCTTCTAAGGAGCAAAGCAGGTCTCCTCCCTGATTTATTTTAAGTCCAGACAAAGGAAACCCTTGCTAGAAACAACAGGGGTCATTGCTTGAATGAAGTAAAACTACAAYCTAATAATTTCCAGGTGTAGTTTCTGTATATATAGCTTTACTCCTATCCAAATATATTTCTCATTAATACATGTTTTTAATACAACTGTATGCCATTTTCATTTGGTTGCACAAATAACTTCATATACTTTCTGAAAAGTCACTAAATATGTGCATGGAGCAGGACCAGCTTTCAAGGCGGTGAGTATTTTGATAAAATCGTTAAAGTAGAATTTGATGGAACATATTTTCCCTCATTTTGCCTAATGCACATTTTTCTTTTGCAGAAAGCAATATCTCTTTCTGCATCAATCTTTATCGATTCAGAGAGCACAGGTAGTATTTACAATTTTTATATTTAAGGGCAGGACCTCATGGATGTAACTCAGGAGATCACTGTTCTAAACTTTGAGATGCTCAGAATCCTAACATTTTCCAGCATCATTGATTTCCTAGGTTAAGTTCTGTTCTTCCCCAACTCACCAGTGAGATCTTATAGCTACATGTCTTAGAAAATGCACTGTCAATTCTTTTCCCAGGGTTATTGCCCTTTTCTTGACATGAAAGGCTTTCTGTTTGTAAGAATGTGCACTGTTTTCTAAGAAATAAAAAGCAAGGAAGGAAACAGAAACAGGGGRGAGGAGGGCAAATTTGTCCCTTACTTTTGCTCTCTTGTGTTGCATCAGGGAGGAACAGCTCTGAGTGTAACTTAGGTAAGCCCTGAAGGGTTGTCTGAGATATGATAGAGGCCTCTTTCTAGATACTGCAATTCTACCTGCTTGATGTCTAGGGCTTTCTTTCATGTTATCACATATGGAATATTTTGCACATGGGGATTATCAGATTTTTTCAACTTTTGTTGGTTGTGAAGACTTTTAAAAATTCTTCTAATTGCAACTCTGCTAATAGTTATATCAATCATACATTCACAATTTGGAGTTTTCATGTTATATGTAATATAATGTGATATCTTATAATGTATACAATGTGATGTCATATCCTTACTTGAATTTTTACTGCAGAAAACTAGAATGAAAATTCTATCATGTACATCCAGGAGAAATTTTTGTTTCTGATCACTAAGAAAGTTTATGTTAATGTCTGGAATAGGCCTTTACACCATGAACAAGAAACATAATCATTGTTCTTTATGTCAACCAAATAGTAGGTAGCACTGTGAAACCTGTCTGGCCTTTTTTTTTTWTTATTATGCATGACTTTGTTAGACAGAGACTTCCCTCTGGTAAGCTGCATTACAGTCCAAGCCTAGGTGAGGAATGTGGTCTAGTGGTTATAGCTGCACACCCTGGAAAAAATCACACATAAATAGCAACTGTTATAAAGATGCAATTAGAGCCTTCCTGACCAAGAGTGTACACCTTGATCCTCTCCTGTTTTATGGTGATAGCAAATGTGCATGAGCTGTGCAGTCAACCCATCCATCTGCTATAAGCCCAGGGATTCTCAGTCCCCAGTATCTACTCCCTGACCAAGACTGAGTAGGCATGAAAATAGTGGCTATGAAAACTGTGAGCTGTGCCCCCATGGCAATTTGTGCTGTCCACTCTCCACTTCCCTCCTTCCCAAGCACTCCTCGCACGAGTGCAGGGAGCAGAYTGTGAGTGCGATGAACTCTTCTGTCACTGGCAACCACCCAGTTGATGGTTATTATTAGCTTTTGTTTTTTCCAGGGTTGGCTAGGCTGCCATTGCAATTGATACATACCATCACCCAGTTGGGCAGACTTCCCCGTGAAAGACAGTAGCCAAGTGCATGCTAATGCTAACAACAGAAAGATCCATCCGCCTCACAGCTCTCTTTCAAAGGACTCCCAAGAAAAGAGGTTATATAAAGACTCATGGGTCAGATGAATTGCCTTGGCAGATTGCAAGTGACTAGGGCTTGCAAAGAAGAGCAATGGCAGATACCCTGCCATAAGTAAAAATACTCACTTCCCAGTAAAAATGTTGGGAAAAAAAAATTGCTCAAGCAGAGAATAGCCATATATATGGATATGTTTTTTTATGTGTGCTTGTGTGTATTAGTTCAAAAGGAAATTAATTTTCATTCTTCCCCCTTCTGCCTTATAGAGAACTAGGTAAGACCTGTTTGCTCCACAGATTACTTTTATGTCAGGTTGAGAACATTCCTCCTTTGCTGCATCTTCATTCATAAAAGATCACTGTACTAATTATCGGTGTGACTCCCACTATTCTCATCTGACTCTCAGCCTCCTATTTTCTGGTGCACAGCGGGCAATACCACAGTGTCTCTGGACCACTGAGAAGCTGCACACAGCATGGTGGCTCAGGTTCTCTGACACTCCACCATGCCTGTCACAAGGCATGCAGCTAACTCCCTCCCTGCTTCTGGATGCCCACCCTTTAGTAGGACTTCAGTGTTTATTGTAAGGTCCCTTCACAAGATAAGGCAGAGTCACCTGTTGTAATTAAAAAATCTAGCAAATCTTTATTTGTCATAAGGAYTTTCATTGCATTTATCATTTTAGGATGCTTGGAGTAGCCAGGAAATGCAGGACATCTTTTTGTAAGAGCTTTTTTCCATGCTTGCTGTTTCCATGCTTTGCCTATTTAAGAGAACTACATTTTTACATCTCCAACTGTAGCTGAGTGTAAAAACATCTTTAACTTTTTGGTCTAATGGAACATTTGATATTCCACTCCTGTCCTTCCTTCTGCGGCCGTACTCTCATGTCTAGTCAGAAAGCATTCTTTTTCTAAGTAAATAGCCTTCTAAGATGTACACYTTCAGCATCCTCTTTAATGAGAGTAATATGAGAAAGACCAACAAGTGACTCCACTTTTCCACATTTCATGTTTCTATTTGATCTCTCCTTTCTCTTTAGCCTAATAAAATAAAATAACTTTTACTCTAATATAACTGTTTTCCTGGAAGTCGCTTGAGAAGCAGTTCTTTAAAATGGATTTCTATTTCTTGATTTGCTTTCTAAAATGTTTACGGGGTCTTAGGCATTAATTTTTTCTCCAACAATTAAAACGTACATAAATACTTCCTAGGTAGTTCTCAAGTATTATGGAGGAGTATCTTTGAAAGTGAAAAAGTCCTCACTTTTTTTTGTACAAGCTCTGCATCCCAAGAGATACAGAGATAATCAGTGCTAGACAAAAAGTATGCTCCTTAGCTGTAGCATGAATCACTTACCATGTCTCTTGCTTATAGATCTTTCATTGCAAGTTTAATAGCCTTTCATACTTTCRTATTTTCTTCCTGAGAGTCTATATTTATCCCTGCATAAACCTTATGCCTTGTTAAAATCCATCCCCTTATCCCAAACCGGTGATTAAAGTATACTGCTAAACTTTCGCAAAAGTTGGCTGAGCTCATAAAGTCTATTCTAAATTACAGTTGTGCTCAGCGCAGATGGAGAAGGATACATCTGAGGTAAACTATTAGATGCAAAGGCTCACTAGACTGGGCAGGAAGAGTTAGATGCCTCAGATTTGGACTAACCATAAAGCTGGATCAGAAATGGATTTTTTGGTTTGGTAAGTTGAACTGAGAAATTGATTAGGTCAGAGCAGAAACTTTGGAGGGTTTAAACAAAAATCTCCATTGTCCCAAAACGTCAATGTTTCACTTTAAGACTAAATGAAAGACATAAACTGTCAACATTTACTTAAATATACTTGTTCTTCATTCCTTTTTTGCCCATTGAAGGCTAAGCCATTTTACAGTAAAAATGAAAATTTCAGGAAGAAAACAGGAAATGTATTAGAAATGCTGAAATAAAACAGTTAGTTTAAAATAAGTAAAAATGAAAAAATTCTGTAGTTTTTACATTGCCCCCTCTGTTTTTTTTAATTGCCCATAATTATTTGTCATTTTCTCAAGGTGCTACTCTTCCTGAAGTTCCACTTTAATTTCATGTACATGCTAATTTTCTGTTTGCTGAAAATGAAAGCCAACTCCAGTTAACCTCAGCCAACATTCTGGGTTAGGAACTCTCCAAGTTAGCCACTAGGACACACTGAGGTCAGGATTGCACCTTAATTATTATTTCACTGCAGGACAGAGATGTCTTCATGTGGGTCTGAAGAAAAATATCTCCTTCAGCTCACAGTTCATGGTCCTGAAATGCCTTCTGGATTGTGCTGCCTCTGCTCTTTCTTTCCAAACAAGAGGGGAGGTCAGTCAGTCTTTCAAAATGCTGTCACAGAAAGATGAAATGTTGGTTGTGCTTCTCCTTTTATCCACTGCTTGCTTAGTGGTACACCTCTAGACTGGAGTGAGAGTTGTCTCTTTGGAGTGATGGGTAAAGACAGAGACAGAAATATCAGAGGGTCTGAAGAAGGAAGATTAGTAAGCAAGGAGGCCATCATTCCAGCAAGCAAGACTCTGTCTGCTCTGGGGTTTCTGAAAGACAGGTTTTCAGGGAATTATAAGGAAATTTTGACAGTATTATAGGACTTCTTACAAATGCAGGGACTTGGGCAAAGGCACAATACTGCCTTTTGGAAACATGGCAGGCCCACAGCAGACATTAAAGCAGTGGCTGATCAGATGCAGGAGAGACATTCTTGCTAACAGATGAGAGATGCTGGGCGGGGTGCTAAGTAATACAACTAACATCCCTCACTGATCTTGAAGGTAAAAGCAAGTAGGTTTATTTGATATGGGAGACACCTGCAAGGTTTGCAGAACACTTAATGGAGCTAGCACTAAGCACCTGTTTGCTTGCAAGACTGAAGATTTGCAAAGAGAAGCTGTGTTGAAGTCTAGGAAGCCAGGCAAAAGCCAGTAAACTACCACTGCTGTTAGCTGTTATCTCATGCTTTTAAGAGGTTACTTGGTACTTGTGAAAAGCTTTGGTGGTGGGGAAGGAATCCCAGTGTTCACAGTGCTCAGTCAATTTCAGGAAAATCAGGCCAGGAAGCAATCTGTTGGCTATGCTAGACGCTTTGTCAATTTAAAGCTGGAAAGGGAGACTTTAGACACTGTCAAGAAGAAATCCATCAAATAAATGGAGATGCTTTTGCTGCTGGAAGAGTAGCAGGTTTGTGGCAGTGGCATTCAAACCACACACAATGCCAGGAGGCCCCAGGTGTTCTAGAGCTACTCAGGCTGAATTCTTCATTCAGAAAACATAGTTTGTGTTCCTAATTCAGGCATGGATTCATAAGAACTCTTCAGCCCATGCTTAAGTCAATAATTTTTAAACACAAATTTGCAATTAGAGCATGTGTTTTAGTGTCTTTGTTACTTGAGAAGCTTAGCCCTTTTCCTCATCAGCTAGCTTGTAAGTTATCTATTCACTGAATGCAAGTTATTTAAAAACGAGGTCCTGAATTATTGTATATTAAAAATCAGAATGTCTCAGCAGTGCTTTTTATTTATATATTTATTTTTGGTTCCTTCTGCCTAAAATCTTCTTCAGCTCCTTGTTGCCTGGATAAATATTTTTCTGCTGCTTACTTTGGCTGAAAATTCAGGTATTGCTCAAATAAGTTAATACAATATTTGCTACTTGAATCTTCACTATTATCATATAGTATAGGCTGTATCCATGCTATTTTACCTTGAAATTGTAGGGATTATTTGATTATTAGTAATGGTAATATCAATTATATTATTACAAAAATTATGTATCTATATATTTATAATAATTTTAAATAATGAAGCTGTCACATTAAAAAATGATCACATATACAAGTTGGTTCATGTGCATTTAATTTCTTTACAAGGGGTAGTGGGGTGAAAGCCTTGAGTCAGAGGTCAAGTGCTTCATTCAAGATGGGTATAACTGATGTTTTTGCACTTGAAGGAAAACAGACTAGATTACTGGCATGTCTTATTTCTGTAACTAGGCAAATGAATCACTCTATATAGTTCGATCGCTTATTACAATGTATTATTATATTTTGTTGTGCTTAAATTCTTTCTGTTTTCATTTGATGGATTTATCTGTGAAAAATTGTGTTTTGAGATTTTTAAATTACATGAAATAAGTATCTGCTTTGCCTGCTTGTGTTTGTGATCAGCAAGTAAGAAAGGAATAAGAGACCATTTCCAGAGGGCTATTCTGTTTAGAATCCCTTAAATATTGACAAAGATCTTTTCATTGGCTTGAAACCAGTGGTCCACTGTTTCTGAAGAGGAATGTGAAAGTGAAATGGCTTTTGGAACGTACAAGCTGCATKTGTACCTGCCCTCATGCAGGATGTGTCAATGGAAATGGACCAGAGGAGAAAATGAATCCTGCAGATTTTTCGTCAGGATAAATTCTTCCTTCACTCAGTAGTGAAAATTTCATTAACAACATCTAATGAGGCAAGAACCTCTCATGAAATATATTGGTGGGTCTAGACATGTTTTGAAGTACATTGGAATGTCATTTCTGAGAAACACAGCTTCTGTGAAAAAAATGCCTAGTTGAAACTGAAGTATGGTTGAAGAGAATACAGAATAACGTAATATTCCTAGAAGTCTTCTTCAGAAGCATGTTAAATGCTTGATAAATATGCTTCTCTGTATTCGATTTCTTATTTGTTTTCAAATCTGAGTTCATATTTGGAATTTTTGGATATATATAACCTCCTTCTACAAAGGACTTCCAAAGTACTGTTCCAACACAGTAACCTTAAGAAGTGTTAGTCATTTTTGATATTTGAAGCTTCTGGTAAAATGATAGCTCTCCTATAATTAGATTAACGTAAAGGCTGAAAAGGACCATCTAGGAGATTTTGTTCTCAGTTTAAAAGTCAACCTTCTCTCTGCTTGCTGAATGATTTTTAGATACACACCAAATTTCCAATACAGAGAAGTTTATCGTTATCACCATTTCTATCATTATGTTGTGGTAGCCCTTCACTTCCCATTGCAACAGGCACTCTACAGATAAGTGACAAGCACCTCTGTATAGCTTGCAATCTCAGCTGGCAATACAGGGAGGAGATGGGGAAACAGAGGCATAAGAAGCTAAGATGATTTTCTCGAAAGACTAGAGCATTTCTAAAAATGCAAGAGAGAAATTGTGTGTAATGGGAACACAGCTCAACGCAGAATGTGCAAACCCTGTGTTGGGGCCGAAGTCTGCATTGTGTTGTCTGCCCTCTCTTCTGCATGTCTGCCATAACTCTGTGAATAGGGAACTTCCCAGAATGGTGGCTTTTGGAAAGGAGATGGGAAAAAATACGTCTCAGATGAAAAATCTGAAAGCAAGTGACAACCACAAAACTTATGCATGCCGTGACTTTCCCTGCATTTAGGGACTGTCTGCCAAAACAGAATTCCTGATTACTTGAATTCTAGTTGAGCATCCTGCATACTGTATTCAACTATATACATACATTACCACTRTATATATATATAGTGCCTATATATATAGTGGAAATAATAATTCTGAAGTGTTCAAAAGTGCTCTACTATAGAACACAGCTCAGGCTCTGTTCTTGTTGGGTTTTCTGCATCTCCCTGATAGTTGTGCTTGTGTTTAATAGTGTTCCCATTTATGACTACAGTAAAAATCACAAACTTTATCACAGAAAGGCCAATGTTATCTCAGGCAATTGGGAAAATGAGTAGAGGTTACTTTGAGATAACTCAGACAATGGACCCACTTTTTGAGTTAAACACGTTTTACTCATTATGCTCTTATATCCTGTGTTTCTTGTTCTGTCTTCCAAAATGTTCTCTGTTGAAGAAGAAAATATACTAATAATTATCTGTGGTTTTCCCTCATGTGTTTCTAATCCAGACAACATAAATGAAAAATAAATTGCACAGGATAATATGATCAATAGCAAAGAATAACTTAAGAGCTGATGTAATAAATAATAAATAATTGCAATGATAAATAATTCCATTAAGGCAATCAAACAGTTTATGATGTCACCATAACTCAGAGCCAGCATTGATTTCAGGTAACTATCATTGTACAGAACTACAATTTTACTGTGCAGTGAGTTTCTTAATGATACTGGTTTGGAGCTGAGGAGGATATAGATGGGAGAAAGAGCAGAGCATGTGCATGAATCTGAAAAGCCTTGCTATGTGTTGTGGTACATTACGCTATAACTGTTCATTTAATTATCGGGTCCATATAGTGTAAGTGTGGTAAGAATAGATGGCYCTCATTCATTAACCGCTTCCCATCCCTTTCCAGCTGACTATTACACATCTCCACAGCTTATTGCCTGGGCCCTCGCTCCCACATTCCCTTCTAACTCCTCTGAGTCACGATCAGATTTTCTACCCTTTAGCTGCAACTTATTGGCAGATGGTTTTGGCTGAATTTAGACAGGCACAGATGCCGTCATGCTTGCTGCCTTTGCAAACAGGAAAAAAAAAAAAGAAGAAAAAAAAATAACCACAATCAACTCCATGTTCCTTTCCTTCGCCCTTTGTGTGTGTGAGTGTGCATGTGTGCTATCTATGCCTCCATGTGCATTTGACCTGCCCCGAAAAAGAAGGGATAACGGCAGAGACACATTGTACTGACAAGTAATAAAAATGGGCATATATTTTTATATTGTTTTGTCTTCAGAAGGGCTAGGAGATTACAGATCATTTGCAAGTCCAATTTAGTACGTAACATTTAGAAAGTAAACTAGAGCTAGTAAATCCTTCCCGCGAGCCTACTGCATATCTGATAGTCTTCTGTAGGCAAACTATGGCTCTTTCTTTCATTCTTTAGTGTTTTTCTATAATTTTATTCTCCTTAACTCTTAATATTTAACTCAATGAAGAGAGAGAAAGGTCATTAGTGTTTAGATAACAGGGAGAAGAGAGAATTACCAGTTTTACAGCCTCAACTTTTGCAGAAACAAATATGTGCCACAAAGTAGTTACACGTACCTCTGTGGCCAATGTTGTTCCAAATTGTGCCACAGTTAAAGCAGATCTAAAGCTAAAATCGTAAATATTTCAACACAATCCTTAATCTTCTATAGAAAGAATACACAATAGTTTCAAAATTCAATAAATCCCTCATTGAAAGCCATTCTTAGAAAGTGGGAGAGACTATATAAATCAAAMCCATATCCTAAGGTATGAAATGTGTTTGAATTCTGGCTCTCTAACCTCCTGCTTGGTTTCTATACATGCAGGTCTGCAGGAAATAAGTCCTCCTATCTCCCAGTTAGGACCTACAAGATTCGTCCTAAAACCGGACTTGGCTACTCTCTTATTTGTGAAATATCTGCACTTCTCTGTCGCCAATTTTCCACCTTGTAGAAGTTAGAGTTAAAAATTTTGTGCTTCAATTCATGCATCTAAACTAAGGATAAAAAAACCTGAAGGGGCACACTTTCTTTTACACAATTGTAGAAACTAAACAGTGGCCATCTTGGTATTTTTTTTCCCAAATAATTCAGCAATTTTTGAGAAGCAATGAAAGTTACAGCAGTATTCTTGCCAAATAAACTCCAGAAGTGTCAGAAGCCAAAAGCCTCCAGACTCTGAAAGAATCTGCCATACACCTGGTCTACTTAATGTTTTACTAGTAATCCATAACTGAACAAACCTCTTATGTACCTACATAAGAGATAAGAGCTAAAATTGAAAAAGGGAAATAGTGCAGCATGGATCACTAGAGGTAAACAGAGACCTACAAAGCAATTTATTCTGCTGTTCATGTTTAATTTGCATTTGAATAAGGTTCATTTCACCTGAGCATTAACATCTGAATCTAATCTTAGTGAGAGCTGAATAGTTTAGGAACTTGTTATTTCTGCTGAGAATTTTAGCCAAAACATGAAAAATTATAATTGTAGAAAGATTATTTTTATGATAAGATTTGGTCCTGATTTAATAAGAGTAAATGCAGCCCAGCAATACAGAGTTTTTTGAACCTGTGGGGTGCAATCAAAATTAATTCCCTGTGGAAATGCGATCTATACACTGCCGCTCCAGTAGATCTCTCTTCCAGAGGCTTAGCACAGAAAATGGTGGAGCTTTTGTGTGAGAAGTTACTGAATCAAAAAGTGTTAGTTATCAGTGTTGTGGAATAGATATAAACATGCAGCAGTTGAGAAAAATAACTCACACCACGTAGATGACATGCATGGGAAAGGCAGCACTCGTACATTTTTAACAATATGGCTGCTCTAAAATATTTGTCATTTGGGGGCTTTATCCTGTTGCTTGTCACAATAATGTYTGAGCATTTTCCAAGAGAAACCAATAGCGTTAGGGAGGCTATGCGAGTTTCATCGGGTATCTGCCTTTCCCTTTCCATTCATGGTGAAAATTTTGCTGTTTCATTCATTAGTGTTGCAATACTTGGAAGGGGATGTCCTTTGTTGTGACTCTAGGTGAAGTAAGATTTGACTCCCACCATCGGATCCACCATCAAGCTGTTAACGCAAAGAGAAAACTAAGGTAGGAAAAACCAGCAACAACAAAAAAACAACCTGCAAGGTTTGAGCATTGACTGAGTGCATTTTTTTTGCATGTTAAACTATTAGCAGAGCTATCTTGTGCAGGCAAGTGGAAGGAGTGGTTGTAGAACTGGTGATTCAGAAAAGCACTTCAGTATTTCATTTCTTTTTAATGTGGTTTGCATTAGACAATGCTTGCCCAGCTGTAAGAGATTTTTAACATAAACTGGAGCTTGAGGTTTGACATAGCTGAGGCTACATAATATTCTGAGTGCTCCTGTCTCTGGCAGAGCTTGTGTTTCCTTACTACTACATGTATGACCAAAGACTGCAAGTTCATTTTCTTCAAAAAGGTCTGACTGTCCTAAAGGCACTGGGGCTGGCTGCAGGCATAGCACCTGTAAGATGCATGATGAGCCACCTCTACAGTTTGTGTGGTATTTGCATTATTTGATCCTTCTCTATGGTAAGCAGGAAAACTTGAGATGCATCCTCAAGGCAGATTAATGGTTATATGTGATAGCTTGCTGCATCACTTGGGGTTTCAGCGTGAAGTAAGAGACAACTCATCTTCATTTTACCTTGATATACTCTAAACAATGTTCATGTTTAGAAAGTAGCATGGCTAGGAGGTGTTTCTGTACCTGCCTATAAGCATGCAATTCCCCAGCCTGTGAATCAAAGCTACCAAGTTTCTCCCCTCCTGTCCAGTTGTACAGCTCTGCAATGTCTCCCGGGGCTTGGTGCACACTCTTTATTCTCCCCTTTTGCATTATCCCAGAAAGCTTTTGCAGGTCTTCACAGGACAAAATTTTTGATGGCCACTTTCTGGCAAACAACTAGCCTGTGATTGGCATTAAAAAATACCTACATATTTTATGAAGTATTTTAAAAAGTCTTTAGTTTATAATTATTTATGAAGACATGCTGCTTACAGAAGTATCCTCCTGAAAGAAGAAGCAAGTACAGAGATGCTAAGGGAAGGAATGTACAAAGAGAGTCTAGTTAAGTACTCATAAAATGAACAACATTTGAAAAAAGAAAGGACCAATGGATATTTTAAAATTATTTCTACTTTTTAACTTCAAATGTTTCCTTTTTATGGCCTCACTGGACTTTATTATATTTTAGGACATTTGGTGGACATTAAACATAGAAGTGATCCCAAAGTTTTGTTTCAATATGCTTTGCACAACTGGAATTACCTAGTGCTCACTATTTGCTGCTGTAGTTAACACGCATTAAGCCCGACCCTGACCAGCAGGGATCGGGAGTGGCTTTAGTGCATTTATAGACTTCCACCAAGCTTAAAGTGATGGGACAACAGTAGCTGGCCTTTTTCTGCCCAGTGTCGCACCAAATGCCTGCATAATAGTTGAACTGTCAGTCAGACAAGACTTTTTTTTGCTGACTTTTCCCCAGTGGGATTATTTATCTAATTATCGTCTGTGCTTTTGCTGCATTTGAAAGGTACCTAGCTGACCTGCCAAACAATTAAGCACAAGTCTACATCAGATACCTGAAGCATACATTTATGAGCTGGTATGTTCTTCAAGTTATGGAGACTACTGCAGGTGAATGTAAACACATAACCTGTCTTTACAGCTTAACATTTTTTGTTCCTACCCCCAAGAAACGTATAAAATAAGTATTTTTTCCCTCCATTAAACACATTCTTTAGTGCACCAAGAATTTAACTTCTTCTTCATGAGGGCCAGCATTTGGACAACTTTTTGGCTTTTATGCAAATATTTTTCAAGGAGAAACAGACATAAAAGATGCTTATGCACA
This sequence comes from Oceanodroma leucorhoa, assembly GCA_030449065.1. NCBI lineage: Eukaryota > Metazoa > Chordata > Aves > Procellariiformes > Oceanodroma > Oceanodroma leucorhoa. Next base: position 1,844,730 of record JASVER010000023.1, read on the forward strand.
AATGTTGTTGCTAGGACGGTCTATCAGACAGATGCATTTTTTTTCCCTAGGAAATGTACTAAGCATAAGAAATATCTTGCCAGCTGTGGAGTTCTCCTTCCATTTATCCTCCCACTTGCTCAAGGTCTGTGTTTTGTTGCTACTTAATACCCTTTTCTTCATTAAACCTGTATTCCTGCAAGGAGTGAAGTTCACAGAAGACAGCCAACGAGTGTAATAATGGAATTTAAGCTCACTTAGTACTTATGCTTTCCATCCCTATCACTTTTTTGATTATAAACAAAATTTGCAAGATTTATGTTGGAGAGGAAGAATCTGGTGCCAGTGTGCAGGACACGGGCTCCTGGGACTTCTCAGGGTGAAACATGATTTCTTCTCAAGGTGATTTACCTCTTAGAGTCAGCCTGTGCTCCCTTGTAGGGTGCATAACCCGACTACTCTTACCTCATCTCCATTTACCTGCTTTTTCTAATTAATCTTCCATTACATTTTAAAAATTAAATATATTATTGCAAATGCTAGCACAGAAGATTACTGAGGAAGTTCACAGAAACTCAGTGACAGGCCTTTAACCAAACCACAGGCAACCAAAAACCTTYTTACACTCTAAAATTAATATATTTGTTTCTATCTCATTATTAATTTTTACTTATACTCATCATTGTACATACTAAAGTCAGAATTCAAGAAAAACTGTGGAATAAAATATTATTGGAAGTGTAGTTGGTGGCAATATTTCACTCCAGTCTACGCTGGGCAACAATCAAATACCCCCACCTCTCTAGTCCCAGTTTTTGAAGGGGATGGAATAAAAAGTTTTGAGAAAATATATATTTTAGACCCTTTTTAGAGGTTTAAAAAGCATTATGAAAATTTGTTCCGTTTTTTTATTTGTCAATAAATAAAATCCATTGGTAAAATTTTTTACAGAGAAAAAGCTTTCATGCTGCCATTTGTCACTCTGCAACTTTTGAAAACAATCTGAGTTCTGAAGTGAAGAAAACAACAGCTCTGCAAACCCAAAGGAAATGGTGCAAATCTTTATTCTGCCACTCGGTGACTTTTTTTAACCATTGAAAAAAGTTTTGAAAACTGGCAAGGTGGTAAAAGCAAGAAAGCAAAAMCAGGAAAACTTATAAACAACCCCCCTTGATACCATTCATTTTATTGCGGTTGGACAAAAAAAGGAAGTAAGGGAATGCTGTCAGCATTTTTGTGAATTTTATTCCATTTTTTCAACTAGATGTAACTGTAAATCTCACAGGATTCCAAGCAAGGTGCTTTAGATTAAAAATAAATTATAATTGGACTATAAAATAACTAAAATTGTCAGAATGCAGAAAAGCATTTAAAGATTTAAACAGCATTCTGCATAGACCTATTTGTATCCCCATGGAGATGGTCATTTGTGAAGTTAAAATCCAGATAATTTTTAAATTTTATCCTGATATTTGTCTGAAATCTCTGACATGAATCCATCACATTGTGGTGGGTTTTATCCAACTTTCTAATCAGGTTAGCCATAACTGGAATTTTAACTGAGCTTAAGTGCCTGAGATGCCTGTTTTCCATAGCATTTCACTACTATGGACTATTGAAAATGTCTGGGAAACACTGCAAATATTGGACTATCCCACACATAGTGAAGTAATATGAGTTGGATACAACCAGAAAATTTAAGAAGTTTTTAGACCTCATTACCTCAATACCCACAGTATTGCCGAGAGGAGGATTTTTTATCATTAACATGTGATTTAACTTTTTTTGGAGGGGACACACAAAATGAGCTAGGGATATTGTTCACGTTGCAAAAACAAACACTTATAAGTTAGGAAATGCTGAAATTAAATCAATCTATCTGATCTTCATTTAGCCCTGCACTCTGAAGACAGGAGCACATTTAAATCTTTCCACGGATGACCTGCCTCATTTAGTGGCCAGCAACAGTGATGCTCAAATCAGAACCATATATTCAAAAAAATTTATTTTCTCCTAGTCTTCAACATTCTCTTTCTCCTCATGTCTAATGTACCAAATACTAGTTGTATACTGGCGTACAGCAGAATTGCTCCTTTCCTCACATGATTCTCAATGGCATTTGTCACTGTATTACTCCAGTAGTTAATCAATGTATCTGGTAACATATTAACAATTAACTTGCTCATTTTCACAGTTCCTGTGAKGTATTATCTCACTTCTACTGCTGGGGAGCTGAGGCAACAAATATAAAACCTATCCACCTCATCTGGACATCTAATTTCAAACTTTCCAGGGGATAACAACCCAAACTCACATTTTATGCATTTAAAGCGTAGTCCCAGCTGACATATCTGCCTGTGCACTTCAGAACATCAGGCACCAGCAGCTCAAGTTGGTTCCCACAGATAATGAGATTCTTAAGTTTAAACACCTTTCTTTGGCATTATGTCTGAGGCAGTGCAAGGAGCTGGTTCTCCAGAGCAGGATGCAATCGATGTGCAAGGAGACTGTCCTCTCTCCATGAGCTGTCTCCTGCCCAGTTCCTCGCTCACCTCCCTGTTTCTGCACAAATAAAGGCAGGATCCTGCAGCCAGCACTCTCCTTTGCTTCACAGCCCACGTTCATCCCTTGCGTTGTGGAGTAAATAGGGCAGGGAAGAGGCAGAGTGTAATCAGGTAAGTACGTGACGGCAGCCCACAGACCTGGGCAGAAGGGGACTGATTCTCCATAACTACCCCAGGGGTAGCGCACCCCACTGCAGTCCAGAGCTGGGGAATGTCCTACTTAGCCCAGAACAGGATGTTTTTTGGAGTTTTCAGCTGCAATAATTCAGGATGTCTCTCTGCTACATGTGTGAAATCGTTTTTTTCTAAAAATAATAAGTTATATGCAGCTAGGATTTTTGCAGAAGCTAAAAGCAATAAATCTAGCATGAAAGTTACCCCCTTGTTATGTGTTAAACACAAACTCCAAGGTGTATCTTTTTGGAGGGAAGGTCATCAACATTCTTTATGCTGGGCAAAATAGCTTATTTTCCTGTAGTCCTCCCACTTTTTTTTTCTGAAAGAACTAAAATATTCAGCTGTAACTGTAACTGTGTGAGTGTATGCGTGGGTATGTGTATGTGAAAAATTATTTTGAAATAGATACCCATGCTGCAAAACTTCATCCCAAACTTTTCAAGTATTGTAAAGTTATCAGAAAATGAAAACGAACTCTGACACAGAGAGCGTGAAACACTTTTCTGCAAATGCAACCTTGCCAGCCTGCTTATTGTGCTATGGAAGTGTTACAGAGCTAATGTCCTCTTTTAATGTCAAGGATAAATAAAACCCYGATAAGAATGAATACAATGATTTAAACGGATTCAAGCAGTTTATCCTGACGTATTTCTTGTTAATTAAGCTGTGAGAATAATCGATTTTTCTATGTGAAATGTGAAGCGAAGCAGGTTGATGACAGTGTAATTATGGCAACATGAATACTTGAAAAAAATGTAATTTTGTTTGACGTGTAATGAGCCTTTTGATGTCAACCAAAACTTTCATTTCCTGGTAGTTGTAAAACATCAAAATAGTACTAGTAACACAACCTCAAATAGGTAAATGCTTAGATGTCTCCAAGAACAAAATCAGTGCTGTCCAATAACGGTTAATAAACTTAACATGTGGAAGATATTGGTTTTATCTGTTGCTTGTTTTTTAAGCCAGTTTGAGCCACGCTCTCAGCAAACAAATGGTTTCAAAAGTTTATTGCTAATCTGCGGGGCTCAGGAGCATTTCCAATCTACCAAGACCACACACATACCCCACTGCTTTCCTTTGCCTTGTTGGGCAGAGACCTGGTAGGACACCGCTTCACAGCCCAGTGTACCTTGGTTTCCCCAGAAGAAAATACTGACAGATGCACCAGGACAGTGCCGCATGCATTAGCCAAACTCCTAAGGTAAATGTAAATGCACAGGGGACAGGCCTTGGGGCACGCAGAGTGCCTCTAGACACTGGTTCCCGAAGTTGAGGACTATTGGTTTCTGCTATAGGCATGATCAGTGTTCACCAGAGSTGGGACTAGAATCCAGGTATCCCCAGCCTGTGCAGCTGCCCTAGAAGCTCTCTAGCATAATAATRATTGAATTATTGTATATTAAGCTTCATTAGGAATAACTGAGAGTGTCTTCACCTCAAAAGTCTTGTAACCTGGTAGGTAGGATACTCCTGAGTAAGCAACATCTGTGCTCAGAGGTATCAGGAGAAGGTGTCTCGCCCTGTCCTGGGCATGTGGCCCTGGCCTCCTGGCTGCTTCAGGGGAAGAGGGACAGTGCAACACCAGCACAGTGAATCTGCTTCACTGCCCCCTTTCAAATTATTTCCCAAGCATTAACTGGATTTGATGATAATTTGTGAATAATTTAAGGGGAACTGAAACCTAATTTTCAACCAATTTTTTATTCTTAAATTAAGTTACTGTGCCTCTACTTGTTCCCATGCTCTCTTCTACTAAAGCTGGTACCTTAGATATAGCCTTTAATGAAACAGTGCAGCCCAATCAATGCTTGACATGTGAGCATTCTTTCGTCTCTTCCTTTGGGACACCTTTCCTATTTCTATTTCACACCTTTGGTCTTTCACACCTTTTATCATTTCACGCCTTTGGTCTTTTTTATGTTCTTTTACCTCTCTTCATTCCTCTGCCTCACCAGTTGCTTCTATCCAGCAATATGGAAAAAAATGTGACTGAAAAAGCAATGTGCCTGTGGTATTCAGCACCTTCTATTGTTTGAGTTGTAATGGCTTTTTGTGCTTCCTTCTGTGAAACTTGCAGTATTTGTCAGTTGGATTATTTTCTGGGTTTGTTTTAACTGTACTTCTTCTTTTGTTTTGCGGAATAAATAGATAAGTTTGCCTGGACAAGTCTTTTCCAATACCAACAGTAAGAAAATTATGACAAGTTCAGTGCCTGTATGGGATTTTATTCATTTTCTTGTGAGCCCCCCAGCTGTCAGTTTCCAAGTTCACCTCAGATGGAGCAATATTTGCTTGTTCATTATAGATTTCTCCCTGGAAAGGGCTTTCTCTCATGTTTTTGACTAGTCCAGGACTACAAGTGGAAATGCAATGCTAAGTGACTAAATGAATTGCTTCACATCATGTTGCAAATATTTAAGAGACTGATTTCTTGACACAAAACAATGCAGGCTTTGAAAGGTAAGAAAACCATCATCAGATTATAAAAACAAGCAGTGTAATCTGAATTTATTATTTTTTTTCAAAATATTCTTTCAAAAATGCCTTTTGGTGAATTATGAATGAAGCGTGTTCCCATTCAGAATGCAGAGCGAGCCGCATCGTAGTGTGTTCATCCCGCAGGCCAACTATTAGTGACAAATTCACGTTCCTAAGGCATAAGCAATTAATGGCACTGGGAAAACAAAGCAGATAGGAAGAGGTTTCTAGAAGCACCATGACAACAAGATTTACCCAACAGTTCCGAGTTGACTCTTTTTCATTTCTTGTTTTGTTTTATTTGCACGTCACGTGTTTTTGGCCCTTGTTACTGCACTGCTTTTCAAAAATGCTTTTCCTCCTGAAGTTGCACCATTTACTGTCTGAAAATAAAATGCAACTGGAAGACTTCAAAGTAGTGTTCAGTCAGCTACACCTCAAGGCACCCTGCTGTCGCAGGGACATCTTCCACAATTACCATGTTTTATGATAAGATATCTGGGATGTAGGGTGGTTAAATACTCCATCCCGGACAACTCGTGAAGGAAATAAGATTCTTCATGTGCTTACGAAAGGTAGAGCAACCTCAGAGCCAATATGTCTGGGCACTCTAAAACAGTGGGCAATTAATGCAAAGTATAAAGCAGACCATCTTTAGGACTATGAAAGTACCTCTTTAGATTTTTTCCAGTTTCCTCACAACATCCAAACCTCATCTTGGAAGCAAGCACTGTGTAGCTGGTAGCAGGAGCCAAAGCTGGGAATGTGACTCTCTAAATAAAGTACAAATGTTTCTAATAACCCAGCAGCGAGCCTGTGACAGGCCTGGGGCCAGCCATCAGCCAGAGGATGGTACCTGGCTAGGACAGCAGAACACTGGGAAAAGCAAATTGTTATTGCTCTGCTGCCTAGTTTGGCAGAATCAAATTGYTTGAAAACTGGGGTTTCTGTGTCTGGTGTCTGCTTACAAGGGAGTCCCTGGGTTGGAAAAAGGATGTGGGGCCACAGTTACTGCTTGGGGGTGGAAAGGATCTTCTGGAAACAGTGGTTTCCAGCACAGTCCCCCTATCTACTGAGTGATGCAGGCAGTGGTAGAGCTGGCTCTTAGACCTTTGCTGCCCATCTTCTGCCCTGCTCCTCTCCCTCCTGTGGCAGGAGGGGCCTTGGCCCCACATGAGCCAGCTGTTGGCAGCTGTACCAGCACGGGGCGTTTGCAGGGACATTTGTATGTTGCAATGTCCCGTTGAACTGCTAAGTGCCATTGGAGCTGCCTGAATGGCCCTTAATAAAAACCAGTTTCAGTTTTTCACCATCCTTCAGCTCCTTTCATTCCTTGTTTCTCTTTGTACCTCTCATGCCTACTTACCTCAGGGTACGGTCTCTCACCAAGGTCTTTCCTCCTCTGTTATGTGCATTTCCATGCTGAACACAGCTCAGCCAGCTGCCAACCGACACGGTGTTTGAGGACTGGGTCCGTGGTACTTCAAAGTGGTGACCTGAGCATCTGCATGGCCTTGCGGGAGTGCCAATTGCTGTCTCAGGTGTCCCAGACACCACTCTGGACACTGGAATATGCATAAGTCAATAATAATTATTACTGTAAACTTTCACCACATTTTCAAACTCAGACTGACACAAGCATTTGTTTGGTCTCAGGAAGTTCTTTGACAGCCATTATCGTTATTGAAGAATTTTAAGGATGGACAAGGCAAATAATCCAAATGCTGTGAAATCCGAAGTCCCTGTTTGGACAGATGATTTCCATATGCTTATGTGCATACATGTTTGTAAAAGTCAGTAGTCTAAAATTTAATAATGTAAAATTTTCTAGAATAAGGTCATAGGACTGATAAACRAATACTGCACAGTATTTTTAAGAGTGTTTTAGCTCCTTTATGTTTACACATTTAATACATTTTAAGTGAAAAAATGCATTTGCAATTTTTATTTAGGAACAGCTCTTTTCTTTGTTAAATAAATGGCGGTACACCTAAGTAGCCTCATGGATCCATAGTAGCTGCAGAATAAATATCCATTTCAAAGTGAGAGGATTAATTGTTGGGCACTTCTTGATAAGCCTGTAAGGTCTGAAATGCAATTTCAGAACCACTGTGAGCCTCATGCACTGCTGCCTGTTTGTGTTTGCCTGTTCCAGCGTGGCTTAAGGGATTTACCGTGGCCTATCTGCTTCGACAATTCAGTCCTACCCTAGAATTTCTAATATCTTGTGTTAAAGCTCTGTCTCCTGATGATTTTCATGACAGCCTGTTGCCTCATCCAGAAATCATGAAAACTGATGACCCAAATAGAAAGGGGAAGCGAAAAAGAACGTGGGTTTCCCTTGGTGAATTTTCCACACTGATTATTAAGAATGGGAGTATTTTCATTTTCCTACATGGCCTGCCAGCTGTTTTGGCTCTCAAGCTGCCAGAGCATTTTTTAATCTTTGGGTTTGTTTTTCAGAAGCTTTGTCAGAAACATTCAGTTCTCCAAGTGCCATTCTCACTGGTTCCAGTTATACCTCTCCAGAGACCAGCTCTGTGAATTTTGGGGAAGAAAAATTAGAAAACTGTATTTTCTCCCTTTTGAAGCTATTCGGACAAGGAAAGTACATTGTCTAGATAGTCTTTATTAATCAAAGAGATTTAAAGCAGTGAAAGAGAAGAACATACTGATTTACAGTCATTGTCTGAAGATTCAAAAACCAATATAATAGTAGGAGTGCAAGATAAACAGTTCAGACTAAGACATTAATAACCCTGCTACTAAGCCACAGATATTAGAGATAGCACCAGTAGCAGGTATTTATATCCTCTGTTTTATATACTTATCAATGTACCAAACCACTTTTTGGAGGTTAATTTGAAATTTTCAGAGAATCAGAGGATCACAGAATGACTGAGGTCATCTGGTGCAAACCCCTGCTCAAGCAGGGCCACCTACAGCCAGTTGCCCAGAACCTTGTCAAGATGGCTTTTGAATATCCCCAAGGATGGAGACTCCACAGCCTCTCTGGGCAACCTGTGCCAGAGCTCGGTCACCCTCACAGTGAAAAAGTGTTTCCTGATGTTCAGAGGGAACCTCCCGTGTTTCAGTTTGTGCCCATTGCCTCTGGTCCTGTTACTGGACACCACTGAAAAGAGCCTGGCTCTGTCTTCTTTGCATCCTCCCTTCAGGTATTTGTATACATTGATAAGATCCCCCCTGAGCCTTCTCTTCTCCAGGCTGAGCTGTCCCAGCTCTCTCAGCCCCTCCTCATGAAAGAGGAGAGATGCTCCAGTCCCTTAATCGTCCTTATTGCCCTTTGTTGAACCCTCTCCAGTATGTCCATGTCTCTCTCATACTGAAAAGCCCAGAACTGGACCCAGTACTCCAAGTGTGGCCTCACCAGTGCTGAGTAGAGGGGAAGGATCTGCTGGCAATAATTCATCTAATGCAGCCCAGGATACCATTAGTCTTCTTTGCAGCAAGGGCACATTGCTGGCTCATGTTCAACTTGTTTTCCACCAAGATCCCAGTTTTTTTTCTGCCAAGCTGCTTTCCATCTGGGCAGTCCCCAACCTGTACTGGTGCMTGGGGTTGTTCTTCCCCAGGTGCAGGACTTTGCACTTCCCTTGTTGAACTTCGTGAGGTTTCCACCAGCCCATTTGTCCAGCCTGTCGAGGTCCTTCCGGACTGGGGCACAACTCTGGTGTATCAGCCACTCCTCCCAGTTTTGTGTCTTCAGCAAACGTGCTGAGGGTGCACTCTGCTCCATCATCCAGATCATTAATGAAGATGTTGAATGGGACTGGACCCAGCACTGATCTCAAGGGTACACTGGTAGTCACTGGCCTTCAGCTAGAATTCATGCCACTGATCACCGCGCTCTGGCCTCAGCCGTTCAGCCAGTTGTCAATCCAGCTCACTGTCTGCTCATCCAGCCCATGTTTCATCAGCTTCTCAATGAGGATCTTAAGGGAGGCAGTGCTGAAAGCCTTACTAAAGTCTGCTGATTTTGTCTGCTGATCTCAGTTTTTAACCATTTCCTTTTGCCTTCCTATTATTTATTACTCCCTTCCCTTTTGATGCTAGCAACAAGCTAATGCAGACATTTTGTTTAGTAGATGAAAATAGTTATGCGCTCTGCAACAAGCTAAGCTTGTTTCAAGCAACAAGCTAAATCTATATTTTCTCTTGCATTTTCTGCCAATTGCAAGTAAATTAAAATGGGTGTTTCTACTGTTTAAAGGTTCCAAATAATGACACAGAACAAGATTTCCTATGTTTTGCATTTTTACATTACATTACATTTAATTTGCCCTGCATTGTATTTTAAAAGTATCTATTAATAAAGTTTACTTCTCATGAGCTGCTGGAGGAAATAGAAAGGTGGAAGTTTTGGCAACAGGGATAGGGGCATTTCAGCAGTTATCAAGTGTGGGAAGCTTGTAATGGAATAAGTACGTAAATTGTGTATGTCTTGCTAAAACAGCCATTAGTAACATTTGCAAAGTCTGACATTTAATTAATCATCAGTGGGTCCAAAAATCATAAGTCCCCAATTGTCTATGCTATGGTTTCAAGCACTTTGAAAATTCTTTTTTTTTTAGGGGATGATAACCTTCTACAAGGAGATAACCCTTGTTAAATTCCTCAGTTTTGCAAGAAGAGAGTGCATAGGGCCCTGCCTATAACAAAACATAAAGGTATACAGCCTTTTCTTTGGGGAGATTTCATAAAACTGAAGGAAATTTAGGACAGAAGCAATTTTTCTTCTGGCAAGAAAACACATTTTCCCCTGTTAATCCTCATACTTAAGAATTATGGGGAAAATGAAGGCATATATTGTATCAGCAGATGACAAAGAATTAAGAGAGAAGGGAAGATGTTCATAAAATCAAAATCAAAATCAAAATAAAATGCCATTAAACACAAACATTTTGCCAGGAAGTCTTCTTTTCAAGCTGTAAACAGGAGAAGAGAGAGCCTATAGCTCAACTATCCAACATGAAGAAGGCTGGATCCAACCACTACTTGTCTCTCACTTCCACAAATGGAATTTTCTGTATGTGTTTATATACAAGTATATATATAGCTTTAATTTAAGCATACTGAGGATGCTTAATAATATGTAATTTATTCTGAAACCTCATCTAATCTGTATGTTCTTACATGAGGTCATCATCTATATGTGTTAAAACTTGACCACCTTACCTAAATGGTTATGCAACAAGCAAAGGAAAGCCAAAATGTTGCTGTTGACATCTAAATTTTCATTTTGGCTAACTGTGTTGCACTCCAGGTAACAGTCCTGTTACAACAATAACTGAAATAAATAAGACTAGAATAAAAGTACTTTGGACTCCCTTCATGGAACTGGAGAGTTTTTATTCTTCTGATTTTATAACATCATTTATATGAATGGTGCTGAAAAAGTCATGAGACGCAATCCAATAAAGGCAGAAATGATGYTGTGAACTCTATGCTAGCAATGAAATATAAGCAACGATAGCTTACAGAAAAGGAAGCAAAGGGAAGGTGTATTCACACCACTGTTCATTTTATTAAGCATTACGTAGGTGGCAAAGTAATTTCAATATATCTGAGAAACACAAGTACAGTCCTTGTCTTCAAGAGCTTACAACCCAACATCCTCACTCAGCTAGACTATGACAGTCCTACTGTACCCTGGGCAAATCGTGGTAGCTTGTGTCCTTTGAGAAAGGGGAAGAGGAGCCTGCAAGCACAGGAGCCGTAGAAGCCTCCAGTGAGCAGAAAGGGGAAAGATGAGGAGCAGTTTGAAAGCAGAAAGTGAGGGCACCTGGCAGCACTGGTAGACTCTCACCGGCACCATGAAAGAACCTGTGTGAGGATGAGGTGAAGAAAACAGCAAAGCAAAAATGATGCAGTGGAGGAATAAGGACAGAAAGGGGGATAGCAAGGCAGAGTTTGAACATCAGAAATATTGCACAAAAAGTACCCACCATTGAACAGACTATTGTACATGCACACATATATGTCCTTGCATGTCTACATTTCTAGAGAAACGGATTGGATTGTCTCTTACTAAGTTGGCTCATCTAATTAGAAATAATAGGCCAGACAGATTAGCTTTTCTAAAAACACGGCAAAAAAATAGAGGATCATTTTTCCTCATTAAAATCCTGGGTATTTTCTTTTGAGAAGCAGTAGACCTCCTGTGCTTTCATTGTAAGAAATTTGTTAGTCTTGTACACTGTCGCCATTCTATTAAAAATCTGTTCATGTTCAACCAAGTTTAAAAAAATCAGCAACTCAGTTTTGACTTGCAGCCCCCATCTGGTAAGGACAGGCGCCAGGACTGAGAAGAGAGAGGTTATTTCTTTTGCACAGTCCAGGACTCTTCCATTGGCACTCAGGATTCAGACAGCAAGAAGATGCCCACCACAGCAGGACAAGGTTACGTGCTCACAACTGAGGTGAAAAGCAGGGAAGAAACACAACTGTAGGCTTTCTGGGGGGAAGTCTGTAACTAGCTGGTTTGAAGGACTTGGAGAGAAAAAGGATACGAGACCTATAGGTATGGGGATTCTGAGAAAGCAGCAAAGAAGTAAGGATTGAAAGGTTTATAGAATCATAGAATCATAGAATCATTAAGGTTGGAAAGGACCTCTAAGATCATCAAGTCCAACCGTCGACTGTTGTTTGCTAGGACTCTGAGTACTGTGACTTTGGGGCAAAGAGTCAGGGACTGACAAGCTGAGTAGATGTGTCTGAGACCAAGAGAGACTTGGAGGTTGCCACTCCATGCGGTGGAAGTGGTGATCAAGGTGATCTTAGCGTGCTAAGAAACAAAGACGAAGAGAGAGGCTGCCAGTACTTGAGCATGCAGYCTGGGATGAGCAGCTTGGGTGGTTTCTGGATCCCAGCTGGGCTTGGGATAAAAGGGAATAAAATTGTAGCTGCAAGGACTGGAGGAGTCTGTGTGTGTAGAGCTGTAAATACCTGGGAGAAGCTGCGGTTAAAAAGGAAGTCACAGATGGATTTTAGTTTGTTTCATTTTTAGATTTAAGCACTTAACTGCCCAGTCTTGCTTTTGGCACTTTCATCCTTTATTGGAGCTCGTCCTTATAATATGTTTTTTCTTGTGAATTAGAATGATACCATAAGCAGTATTAGCTTAGCTCCTTAACTACTCTGCTGAAGTAATCGTTCAAACGAAGAAAATAATCCCTTAGCAAATGTATTAAGAGATTTAAATATTTTTATATTTTTTATCTGTGTTGATAATGGTCACTACTGTTTTGACCATAGAGATATTTCAGGAAAAGAACTCTTGTGGTTCAGAAAAAATGGAACTGAAGCCCTTAACTTGCTTAGAAGGTTAGCATGTAAGATAARTACAACCACAGTTATACCTGTTTGAAAATATTAACACCAAATTTAATTATGGAGGATGAACTCATGGTCTCTGTAGTTCTGTGCACATGCAGTACTAGAATTAGTTTAAGAGTCTCATCTGCCTTTATTTTTAAATCAGATTTTTTTTTCTCCAAAAGTGAGTCAACTTAAGCAAGATTTCTTAAGCTTATGATATATAGCAGGAATGATAAACCCACAAAATCTCCACTTCTACAAATCCCCTAAATCCCAGTGATGATCACAGGTGTAAGAGGTTTGTGGGTATTAGTCTTGTCTGACAGGTCTCTGCAAAGATGCAGAGCTCTCTCCCCACAGAGTTAGGGTCTCCCATGCTCATTATCCCAAAGGATTGTACTGAGCAAAATATTCAAGCAAACCTTTAGCGAAGAGAAGAAAACCTAGACGTGCCTCATAAGTCTCACTTTTCATTTGTACGTGCGTAGGTGAAACACAAAAGAGGAATTTTGCGGATTTTTGGTACTTTCCGKGAGCAAGCCCAAGCCCTCTAGTGGTCCGAGCGAGCGGAGCCCGGTCTCGGGTGTAATCACCAAATCACCAGAGCAGCAGAGTAAACACGGCAGGAGTCTGGGAGAAGTAGGCAAACAAGCTAACTAACTTTGTATTCGATTGCACACTGCTTGCCACTACAGCTGGGAAGAGAAGTGATTTGCAGAGGAACCTTCTCCTTCAAAACTTGGTGTATCCTCGCCTCGCAGCTACGGCGCTTCCTCTGCCCCCTCTCTCCAGTTCTGGCATTTCCTACCAAAACCAGCTGGGGTGCAGCTGCCGGGCTTTTCCCCCTCCAAGCTCCCGTGAAGCCTGGGGCTGGGAAAGGTGGAGGTTGCTGTTTCAGAGACTGCTGGGCCTCACAGAGCTACGACTTTCACAAGCCCTGGGGCCTGCAAATGCCCCACAGGGGCTGCCGGGGAGGCACCTTGGCAAGCTGACAAAGGAAAATGGAAAATAAGCTGGTTTTTTAGCCTGAAGTGTGCCATTTGGGTTCTCCCAACCCTCTCTGATTTCTGGAGGAATTCTGTAAATTTTGGTAAATCGATACATTCCAAACTTTTTCTCTGCATTTTTTTTTCCTAATTAACAACACTTGTAACCTTGTCCTAGTAGCTTTTTGTAAGTATTTGAAGGTGTGACTTTGTCTCTAAAAATACTCATTGAAAGAACGGTGCAAAACGTGTGTGAACATCTATTTACATAAATATGGGTGGCAACACTCTTCTGCGATGAGCTGAAAACCCCACTGCAAGTCAGGGAGTCTTGGGCAGAAAGACAACCATGTGATTCAGAGGATCAGACCCACCACATGGATAGCAAATTGTGAATATGAATAATAATTAATAAAAAACATAGAACAACTCTCTCCTGAGCAAGCTACAGGCTCCTTCTCATTGAAGAATTTTAAATAACAGCTAATTTGGGATCAGGGAAAGATGTTAATGCATATAAAACTTTTTTTTCCTGGCTGTAATTAGTTTGTTCAGCTTTATTAAGTAAAGCTTATACATGCCGGTGGAAAGCCCAGCTGCATCACATTTTCAAGGTACCTTGGAAAATGCTGAGAAGTGTTGCTGAGGGAGAAGGTGTTGAAATGTCCATCATAATAAATTGTCCTTGCCACAGGTGGCATGAGGACTGATGGCTCTCTTACACCAGGGAAAATCAGAAACAACTCCTCTGAGGCAGGGGAATGACACTGGTGTCTAATCTGTAGGAGAGGAAAATGAGGACAAGTGATTTCAGATCCCATCGGGGGCCGTGGCGGGCTCCGTGCTCCCTTTGATGCCTCCGTGGACACACTCTCCGTGAGACACTGCTGCGAGCCCAGCTCTGCCCCAGGGCACCGGCTGAGCCAGAGTGATGCAGAGGGCAGATGGGGCCGAGGAGATTAAACCTCAGCAGGTATTCCAGATGGGATCTCCAATTCACAGGTCAAACAGTCTCCCTAGCTGGGAAAAACAAGGGGCACTGCCAGATTTTCCTGTGGACATGATTGAGTTTAAATAGGCTCAGCTGCACCTGATTAAAAAAAAAAAAGCCTTAGAAAGAGACTGGCTCCTCTGATGGAAATATGGCAGAGCAGAAAGAAGGTTGTAGTTTAAAAAAATGSGCTATGATATTCTGTATGAATATGAACGGATCTGTTCTTATAACTGGGCTGACTCTATTGTTTGCTGAAATAATAAGCTTGGTTTATTTCTTCTTCAGCTTTTGCACAACATTTAATCTCCCTCCAGTGTAACCAAACTTCAGGGTTTTTTTCTTTTTTTGTTAAGTTCAAAGCTATCATTTACTTTAGCTGCCCACAGTCTGGATCTGCCATGCTTATGTTTTTAATATATTTTGTCTTTTTTCCATTAATTTAATGAAAACTAATTAATATCTAAGACCTACCTACACAGTTTCTGTTTTCAAAACAGACAAATTGATGTATAAGATCTACCTAAAGAGAATTACAAAGAGGCAATTTGTAGAGGAGGAGGGAATATATGCATAAGTATATCTTATTAGAAGGAAAGTCGTGTGTTAGAAATCTGTTAGAAATTAAGCAATGTAACAAATAACACCACAATTCTTTCAAAATTTGAATGTTTATATTTAACCAGTGTCAACAAAATACATTTAGAGTATGTTCTGCATCAAGAATATCCTTCTGCTTGGATGTGTATATGTGTGTGTGTGTGTTTGTGTGTATGTTACAGTTTTATTTCAGTTTCTTAAGTGAGGACACAAGGCTAGTATGGATACTTTCCAAGTTTGCAAGCTGTAGCTTTAGAATGAACTTCAGTGCAGCTATGCTCTGTTTAACTTTGTTATTTGGTTAAACGCTGCCATGTTACAGTGGTCGTGAGCGGTTCATGTCATTGGATTTCTCTCCCTCCTTTTTCTCTTAGAAGACTGAGCAAACGGGAACTGAATATGTGAGGCAGATGGTTTGAAAATAGATAAACATTTCAATTTACAAGTAATTTTGGACCTCTAAGATTCTACTTTTGTTTGTTTTGATGGCAAGGAATTAATCTGACAGCAACATACTTACATTGAACTATTGGCCACAATAAAGTTAAATAGTATTTTTCAGTGTAAGTACCATTGGCTGTGTTGTGTCAGCTCATCCCAAAAGGTCTCCAGGCAAGCCGCAGCAACGACCCATGAGTCAGAAGCAGGAATTGGTACTGGGCAGTGGAGAGTAATGACTAAGGGAAAAGCGGAGGTACCTGAGCATCTTGATCTGCCACTGCCTTTCACTGTGACTTTGAAAATCCCAGCTGACAGTAAAAGGCTAGAGTCACAGGRGTGGCTTTCTTGCCTCTTTGCCTTTTCGGAGTTGTAAATCCAAAAAGTAGATGTGAAAAGCCCTTGACTTGGCCTGAGGGTACCACCCAGGGACATCCACCCAAGAGGCGCAGCCTTGGCCAGGCTTCCCAGCTCGTCCATCACACAACTCCCCCCAACCACGGGGCCCAAGCAGAATGAGAAAAGATGAGCCTCACATAGCAAATTCTCTACTGGAAAGCATTTCTTTGTTAGACGGAGCTAGAAGTAATGGTTGCCTTCAGACAGGAGACTACCCTGCCATGCTCTGGTACGATCCCCCTCTGCTGCATAAAACTTCCCCGCGGGTCAGGAGAAGCACTGGGACCCAGATCCTCTCTCCACACTGGGTGTGCTTTCTGCTCCTTTGACCCACTGAACATTTAATTATGCCCACAAGGCGTTGCCTAATGCGTTAGTGATGGTAACTAAATAAATATTTTATGGCACGGTGATTAGGGCAGCCTTCTGGGATTGAAAGAGATTTGGGCTCCAGTTCTCTCAGGGAAAGAAAAATGCTGAATTTGGTGACCATTGCCTCAGTTAGGTGCTCCCCACTACAGCTAGCCGGCCGGCATGCTGCTCATATGGAGCTCGGCAGCACTTGGCTGTCTGGGTTTACACACACAGCTCCAGATAAAAGTTCAGTTTGTGAAACCTACTCCGAGATGGTACCTTCCTCCATCTGAGTAAGATACCTAAATGTGTGCATGGTGCTATGTGGATACCCTTGAGCTTGCTCCATGCAAACTGGTAGGGCTATACAACACGAACTAGTGCGCACAGAGGTGCCTGCTTAGGTGCTGCATGTGGTGTAGCAAAGCTGTGCAGGACTTATTGGCACCGTCCTCTGTGACAACAGCGTTTCCAAATTCAGGCTCAGTCTGGTATTCAGATCCTCAGAAATGCTTAGATGTTTGATTACCACGAGACTTTGGCACAAGCAGCTATCCATGTGTCCATCTGGGCTCCTGGCTGGGGTGGGGAGGCCCACTAGGCAGACAGGTATCTGAAAGTCAGAGGGTCCTTCGGGTATCTGTTCTAAGAAATAATAACTACATAGAAGTGAAAGGTAAAACAGGTGCACAAACCACTCTGGTTTGCCARTCATGTCCAAGCAAACAGCTTTGTTTTGAGTAAAGACATATAATTAGACAAATCAATACAGAGGTGTTATGTAATTGTTTTCTTGGCATATGTCGTTATTCACTGTCATGTCATATAAGCACACTAGGAAAAAAAAGAATTAAATAAAAAAGAAATCAATGTTATTTCATTTTTTATTGCATGGAAAGGAAATGAAATTTAGAGGAAGTGGGTGTCTTGAAAAAGGAGGAGGAATATAAAAATCTGCATGTCTGCCTCTGAACCAGAGAAATAATTTTTGAATTAGATTTATTCTGTGCCATTCGGCAGGAGAGACGGGGAAATAGATTAGATTATCTAATTGTGCTTTAATGTAGATATTTCAGAAGTCATATTAGGGGATTTCAATAGATAGGGAGGAGCAATCCAGAAAAAGGATCCCAATATTGACTCACCTATGGTCTTCACCAGCATATACCAGTGATATTCAAAGTGTGGTGACCCTAATTATATCAGGAGAGCCTTTTCTGGACATTATTGAGACAGGAAGAACCCTAGTAGATAAATTAGGCAATATGGAAGGCATCCTGTGTTGCTAATCAGGGTCAGTGTGGGAGATGCAGTTAGGAAAAGGAGTTGTGGAATACCTGATGGTATCCCAAAGGTTTCAAGAGTACTATTATAGTTCAAAAACAGAAAAAGGGAATTAACCTGATGTGAACACAAATTAAGAAATAGCTTTAGTACGTTTAATTTTTTTCCTTTTTTTCTGGTGTTGTCCCTTCATCAGTGAAATAAGCATTTTAAAAAATTAGAATCCAACCTTATCTGTTAACAGAAATCTCTACACCTTCCACCCGAAAGAAACTACAGTGTAGGGAGCAATCTCCTGCAAATGGTGTTTAGAAAACTTTTCTCAAGAGTGAAAAAATCTCYGACAAATTTCTGTAATTCTTGTAGCAAAGTGTTACAGTTGTAGCAAAGGGCTTCTATTTCCTTCTCTGAATCATTGCAGATTAGATATTACTTTTACTTATGCTGGAAATTTCAGTGTGATTCTATGATTCTGTGAAATTAAAATGTTTGTCTCAAAGGCCAATCTAAGCAGCTCGGTCTGAGGCTAAAAGATTTCATGGGCAGGAGGTAGGAGGTCTCTCTCTTTCTCTCTCCCCTCCCTTCCTTCCTCCCTCCCTGCCTTCCTTCCCTCTGTCCCTCCCTTTCTCCTTCTTTCTCTCCCTCTCCTCCTCTCCCTTCTCCCATCCCCTCTCCTTTCATCTTCTTTTTTCTGTCCTAAGACAGACCCCATTTCTTCACCCCGGGAAGCAGAGGGAAGCAACAGAGGTCTGACCTTGCAGCCTCCCCTTCCCTCCCAGCCCACTTTGGAGTGTGGTTGCCACAACTCACCCTAAACATGTCCAGTCTGTCACATTTCCCCGTCAGCTCCAAGCAATTTTTATTTCTCTCCTGATGCATCGCTGAAGGTAACGCAGGCTGATATCTGCCAGGCTTGGGCACAGGTTCCAGAGGATGGAAAAACACCTCTCTGGGGAAGAAAAGGACTATAAATAAGTGTTCTGGTGATCTACTATCAAATGGCAATGTTCCATTTGTTATTTTTATATCTGACTGTGCAAGGACTTTGTGGAGGGATGGGGAATGGCAGGAGAAAATGAATAGCCCATCAAGTAGTCTGAGTGGTAAAGCGTACAATGTGCTGCTTCACCATCGATTTCATTGCTTCCTTTAGGTCCATATACTTCATGCAAGTGGGAGAAGCATACTGGGAACCAGCCAACAGGAGAACATGGCATTTATTAATTTATGCTTTGAGGTTTAATTTTAGCTGGCATGACTTAGTTTCATTGACTTTTGTGGGGCTGCTCTCTGCCAAAAGTTAAGCACACGTGTGTGATTGAAGTTTTGTTCAGAATATTAGTCCAGCAAACTCCTTGAAACCTCAAACCATTCACTAGAGCATATGATTTGTGAAAAATAATTTTCTACAACTTTAGAAAGCAAAAATTTCAGAAAAAAGGAAAAAAGTGAAATTAGCCTTTCTCTTTACAACTTAGCTTTTGTGTACAATCCTTTTTACAGCAGATTCCAGCCTTGCAAAGAACTGTATAATTAGCTTTTTTCCCTCAATTAGGAGATTGTAAGGTTGCCAAAGAAAACATATTTTGAATGTATCTTTTATCACATGGATCAAAGATCACATATATCTGCGCCTATAATGAGGAGCTCATGTGCTAATGTTCTGTAGTGGTCCAAAATTTACAACTGTAAAAACCTTTGATGTATCACTAATTGGTTTCAGCACTATAGATTAGGTGCTGAAATCAGTAGGCAAGAAATTGTGAGTAGTAGGTGGAGAAGGGATAATTCTGATTCTCACCATATGCTTTGAGAAATTTAAATCATTACAGCGTAAGTAGAAAAAGAAGGCAGAACTTGTTGCTTTTTTATTTTTAAGAGAGTCTCATAGATTATCTGTACGATCCAAAAATATGCTGTATTCTAAATCATTAAAAAATCTCCATTTCACAGTTTTTATTTTTGTAGAAGCAACACCCATCTCGCCTGCAATGTGCTGTGCATTCTAACACCTAATGTGTGGTGAAGAATGTAGTAACAGGGGAAATATATCTGTATAACACGTGAAAAGTGCCAAACCTTTAATTAATGAATTATATCACAAAATAGCAAACTCTAACTATAGACCTCAAACACACCGTGCAGAAACAGGAAAGGGAGGCAAGTGATGTGGTACGTCGTCTCATAATGGTGGTCCGTGTCACATCTTTGATAGCTTCTTGGTTCTAAGGATTTATTATTCAAACAGTAATGAAAATCATTGGTGGCATTGCCTAAGGATTGCTGGCAAGTTGGGAAGAGAGAKCTCTATTCTGGGTTGAAAGCTATAGGGCTGGTTTACACAGAGGAGGCTACAGGGCATGCTGCAGCAGACATGATCTTTGGCTTTAAAATATGCTCAAATGTTCATTGTTTGTTTTTTCTTAATGAAAATTGAGTGATTTGAATCATTCTACACAAACATGCAGCCCCCCCCTTTCAGTGTGCCTTGTTCTTGTTACCCATTTATTCCCCAAACTCAAGATTTTGTGTTTACAGCAAGGGTATGGTAAACAGTTTATCTCAATAATCTTTAATGAAAAAAAAAATGTAGCCTTAAAAAAGAAAAAATTCAAGAACATTTCTGCTCTGTATTGCCACAATGTCTTTAAAACCCCTTGTGTTAAACCCACAAAAATTAGGTTGAACTTCTAATGTTTAACTTAACTTTGCAAGTTAATCTCCCTTATTTTCAAGGCTTGTTTTGTTTTCTTGTGTGCACATGTGGAAATTGGGATTTTTTTGCATGCCAGTGGCCGTCCAAGAACCACTCATTGTCGCATGTTGACCTAAAGCATATCAGGACTCCTACCATTCACTCCAAGGATTTTCTCTCTATTGAAAAAAGCAGATGAAAGTGATCACAAATCTACATTAAATCAATCTGATTACCCATTTCTATTGCTAGACCATTGGTGTAAATGAGAATTAGGTCCACCATTTACAATTGACAAGCCTGTTCAGAAGTGTCACTCAGGACTTCCAGCTTCATTCTTTTAGTAAATGCTATTTTTAATGTTACTTTAAAGGAACAAAAGAGGTAAGACAAAATGGACAATATTGCAGTAGGTTTCCCTTAAAAGTGAACCATAGGGTGTCCTCCTTTGATGGCAGGGTGAAAGCTGAAGGCAACAGCGCTATCTGTCCTTTTGGCCTTGATTCAAATGCTCCCTACTGACTTTGATGGTGTCCTGAAAGTGCTGTTTCCTTTGTTGCTTCTCCACTTTGGTGTAGTTCACTAATTTAAGGTAAGACCTTCATACATTTTTCCCAGCTGATCAYCTTACTTTTATCTCAGCAGCAGAGCACCACACTCTTACATCAAACATTGAAATAATTTTCCATCATCATTACTCTACTTGTATTTGCTTATTTAAAAATAATGCCTTCTCCTTTCTTTAAATGCACACTTATCAGAAAAAAATACTTGTATCTGAGACAGGGTCAGTATTGTTGGAACAACATAGGTAATTTCTTTACACAGTGATACTTCAGGCTGATCCATTCAGTTTTGCTCTGTCACTGTTACAGAGATGGTGCCTGAGCAGAGCTTGGCACTGACTGCTTTCCTCTGGCTGACTTTCACCTGGTCGCACTGATGTGCTGGATATCAACGTGCCAGTGCTGATGCTCATTAACAAGGCAGCATCTGGCTGAATAGGCAACGTTACAAACGAACATCTGCAAGGACACTTTCCTTACAGCTTGGGAGCGGTGCATGGGTCAGCAAGCTTTCTTGCCATCTCCTCCACTTGCTTATCAAGAAAGGTTCTGCTCAACAGTAGTGAATCCTTATTCACAGCAGATTTGCTTGTTTTCCCAGATCCCTCTGAAGTTAGCCTTAAACCTGGCTGTGGATTGTTGACTCAAAGGCAATTTCTCTCCTCAATCACCAAGGCTCAAGTATCTATGGTAATGTCCTTCAGCTGTTAGGCTGTATCACACAGGGCTGACCCTGGAGGTCAGAATCCCTTTTTCTTCTCAAGGCTGTAGCAGAGAAGTGTGTCTATTATATCGGGCTTTACAGAGGAA
The DNA here is from genome assembly GCA_030449065.1 of Oceanodroma leucorhoa. NCBI lineage: Eukaryota > Metazoa > Chordata > Aves > Procellariiformes > Oceanodroma > Oceanodroma leucorhoa. The sequence goes on from JASVER010000023.1 coordinate 1,866,392, forward strand.
GAAGAAACACAATTATCACAGAAGACACAACTCTTGTTGAATCTTTGCACATAGCTTGTTGTTTCTGAGACTTGCCATAAAAGAAAGCACTTAAGATACTCTGTAAACATGGTGTTCGCAGTTGAAAATTAGTGCCTGTATGATATCTGTAACTTATGTTATCCAGGCTAGCAAAAATGATGGAGTGTTCTTATTCCAACACTACTGATGCCAGTTCATAGCTTAAAGTGATATTATTCACACGACCTATATCTCAGATTATGTCAGATATGTTACTCAGGTGCAGCAAAGAGCACTGAAAATASGAGCTTTGATTCCTGTGTGTGCTCCCAAGAGACTGCTGGAGGTAGCTCTGCTGGAAGAACAGATAAGGTGCTTTGAACCAACCATGACCATCTATTCAAACATCACTGGAGGAAAATATTTTGGGAGCTTCAGCAGAGATTTACAGCTTCTGGAGAGCAAAAGTACCACAAATAGTGAGATATTGTAATTAGTTTCTTGTGCATGCACGGAGCAAGGCTGATGTGCTTGGAAAGYGAAAGTGTGTTACTGGCAACAATTGCAAAAAACCCCCTCAAATATAAATGTTATTAATGTTCATGTCTCAGGAAATATTTGTGATGGAGTATATCTTTCTTTCTTTAGCACCAATGTTCTTTTGAATACAAATGGTTGCAGATTAACCAGTTTTGCATAGGTTGCACTGCAACAGAAATTGCATTAAATCTTAAATACACCAGTTAATATAGGCAGGGAGGATATTAAATATGAGCTTCCTAATGGAGCAAGTTCCTTATAAAGAAGAGTTGAGTTTGCTTCCCACAAAATACCAGTGTGATGTAAATTGCCATTCCACAGCCACTGACTATCATAGTGATGAAAATTACACTACTCTGCCTGCAGATTTAAAAATAAAACTTGTGTGAGCACGGAGGGAGGGAAAGGGAAAGGAGAGATTTCCCAAAATAGGGTGTGCAAAATGTTTCCATTTTCTCTTTCTGAGGTGTTGTCGATTATGTTGGTATCAGAAAGATTTCAACCTTCTCAACATACTCGTGATGCTTGCCTCCAGATTAGCTGTGCTTACATGTCGACTTACCCTCAGCTGTCTATGGACATATCCTTGTGTTATAAATCAGAGCAGAGCTTGTACAAAAAGGCTCCTGGTAGTTGCTGTTATTGAATATCATYATGAGCAAAATGGGAGCAAAGTTGCGGAACAGTGAAAACAAAAAGAAAAAGAGAGACCTTTGACTGTAACTATAACAGGACAAAGCACCTATTACAGTGGGAACAGAAGATAAACCATTTTCTTTGAAATTGAGATGGAAATAAGAGCACCCCGGCCACCAATGGTAAGCAGAGCATTTTGAGCAACAGATCACCTAAGTGGGTGGTCTTCCTTCACCTGTGAATTGCAGCTCATTATTAAATGTCAGTCTCAGACCGTTGCCTTCAGCATTTCTCCAGCCATGAGCTCAGTGAGTATTGCCACTCACAGGGAATCCTTTGCTCAAGCACGAGCTACGCAAGCCAAAAACCACTTATAACTCAGAAACTGATGGATTAGTTAGCTTTGCTGTACCTGCAGTAGATCAAAGACAAGAGGGTTGTTGGATGCTAAATCTCATTCAGCAGCCATGTGCAACGTGTTGTAAAGCTGGAAAGCTTTTATCTTGTCCTTCCACCTTGGACCCAGTAAGGTTTAGTGGGTAGCAGTGAGTGTGTGTCTTAAAATGGAAACAGAGCTGGTTCACTCTGATCCTGTATTGTGTGAAATGCTGTAACACTGAACAGCAAGAAGTGGATTGTTGATATTTAGGCAATGCCGATTCTTGGACCCTACCTGAATCTAAATCCTCTGTAGGGATGTGCAGTGGCATGCTCTGCCCTTCCCACCTCTGTGGAGCAGTGGAAAAAAGTACTTGCATGTGTTACTGATTTCTGATCTTGCTGTCAGTTTTATGGAGGGGTTTTTCTCCCAGTGTCAGGACATGTCACTGTTCCTTGGGTTTGCACAGCAGATATTGCAGCAAGCCCCATCACTAATTAGAAACCCACCCTCTGAATGGCACATTCCACTGCATAGGTTGAGGTAAACTAATTAAAAGAGCCTGTAATTGATAATGTAAGAAACAATGCAATTCACTATAGTTAGGGTATGTCTTAGAATCCCTGCTAGAGCTTTTCTTTTTGTTGATTTATTTCCCGTCCCCTCCCCCTCCCCTCCCCCCCCCAAGTAGTTATTCCATTCTTTTGGCAGGAAAAAAATAAGGGAAGAAGGAATGGACTGAATAAGCAATTGTTGCCTCATCATTGATCTTACGGCTTTTTTTATTCATTGACCTTGAAAGACTGGACAAAGTCCTGAAATCAAGAGCAAACTCCTCTTTTCCTCACAAAGAAGATGTAAATTATAATTACATATGGTGGGTAACATAAAAAAAAAACCAAACAACCTAACAGTTCAAAAAGTTTTTTAAAACTTTTGAAGTGAAACGTTAGAATTTTTTTTGTTTTCCCAGCGATGAAATAGAAATAGAAACCATGCGGGTTTTTTTGAAGAGCAGAATATCTATTCTTTTAGTGTTTTAGAACTTCATCTATAGTTTCACTTTTTTCTTTGCCTCATTTTGCCTGTGATAATTAGGGAAAAACAACAAGGGAAAGGAACAAACCCTCATTTATGTCAGTTCTTGACTGAAGAAAATCTCATAACTTGAAAAAAGTAAAAAATTCTATTTAACAAAAAAGATAATTTTCAATTTTCAAGATGTTTCTAAATGAAAAGCATAAAAAACTCAGATTATTACTACCTTGTGTTATTGAAGAATAGTTTCAGGTTTTGTTATTGAGAAAGAGAGTCTTAGGCTTTACCGCTATATACTTTTGGAGCACAGTGCTTTTGAATGTGCTATTGAAATTATTTTCATAATACTACATAACTGTAGCGAGAGATATCAGAGAGGACTACACGCCTGTCTAATGGTGTCTTGAAACCACACAACATTATAAAAACATACACTGTGTGAGATAGGTGCAAATAATTTAAGCGTAAGAAATGTTACACTCTTTCTGCAAGTTAGTACCCTCATATCCACAAAAAAAAAAGTATTGAGACTACTAACACTGTTTGATTTGCACAAGACCTCTAAGTGTCTGGAGGTCTAGACTAAGTGCTCACACTTCCACTGAAGTCAATGACAGCTTCAGAGGGTTGGTTTTGCAACATCAATAATATTTTATAAATCCAGTAAAGACTGATGGCATCGTTGTTCTGAATGTTCATTGGTAAGTGCAAAAGATGAATTTCACAAATGTAGTATTTTTCTCCTTAAAATGCATAGAATTCAGATTTTGTTTTTAAAAATTTGGCTCATATTCTTAGTGGGAGGGTAGGGTGTATGAACTCCTATTTCCCCAAGTAGACTTAAAAATATTGAAGAAATGATGAAAAAATCCTTTTATCTATAAAAATTATTGTAAGAGGTGCTCGTCTAGCAAGATGCGGTGGAAACCACAATGTTGATGTGTTAATGTTACACAGTATTTTCACGAGGTTTAAACAACTAATGATAGCTAATCTAGAGATGGTCTTAGTCTCTCACCAAAAATACAGTAGAGCTCCTGTGGGCAATGGTATGACAGATTGGAAATCAAAAAGGTCCTAAATCCTAACCGAGTTTGAGTCACGTATTCAATATGTGGCCTTGGGCAGGCCATTATAACACCATACTCCTCTCCCAGTCTATATAAATAATGTACTAAAAACCATAACCATGCTGAAAAAAACCCCAGGTGATGATTCTACAATAAGCTGGCTTTCTTTTTTAAATGAAATTTTAAGTAATAAAATAAAATTCTTCATCCTAAATGTATTTGCAGCCTAAATGCAAAGTCCATTATTTTCCTCATTTTCAGCCGATGCCACAGAAGAACAAAAGTGTTACTTTTTGTCAATATATAAAATGATTTGTCAGGGAACTTTAACACCAGATATCAACTGCAACAGAAATGACAGATTTCAGTGTATTTTCCACAGTATGCCTATTGATACTTTCCCCTTTTCTTCATATTTTTTATTAAGAACTGAATGTAGCTAAATCTTGAATTCTGTATGTGTCCATGGGCAAGATACTTCTTTGCTGACCTGTCATGTTATAAAAATACACTTCTCAGTGCCCTCTSTAGAAGGAGGCTGATAGGCATGCCGTGACCATGTCCTGGCTCTCTCAGTGATGCTCACTGCCTTTCCAAACTTGTCATACCGAGATGCTGCAGCTTGAAACCTGAGTCCATGCTGTTCTTCAGCAGTGTGAGTGAAAATGGGAAATCCTTTATATCATCTACATATTCTTAGAAGTAAACAACRATTCATCGTCTACTCAAATGACCAGCCATAACAAAGGAAAGGCATTTCACTGGCAARGGCATTAATGTAGGGATCTGTGCCCCACTCTGCCACAGACATCCCTTGTAACCTGAGAAAAAGCATTTAGTCTCTCTGTGTCTCAGTTCTGCATCTGTCAGGGGTATAGCAGGCATTTCCTGACCTCACATGGGTTTTGTCAAGATAAATATATTAYGTTACTGAGGTACTGACAAAAGTGTCTCTAATCTACATATTATACTCTGCTAAGAAACTACGACTAAGAAAATGATGCTAGTGGAAGGATAGAATTGCAGTCAAATGAGAAGCGAAAACTGCGGAGAAATATACATCTAGTACATCTTTTTTTTTTTTTTTGCCACATTTAGCCTGATTTCAGTGGTTAATTGAGAAGTTAACAGGAGGAGAACATCCATATTTATTCAAGCTCATCACAGTCAGTAAGCGTGTGCAGAGATAAAAATCAGGCTCTCCAGTAGCTTTTGAAAGATTTGTCACTGCAGAATTGAAGCTGGTATAACAGTCACAGTCCACAATGAGATTTGTCTCAAGTTACATAATAACTTTTTGATATTCAGTCCATCAATGACAGGAATAAATGTATGTGGAGCAATGGTGCTCAAGGTTTTCAATGCTAGTATTGTAGCCACCATGTTATTGGTCACTCTTCTTAAGTTTTGTGGAAACATTTCTGGCTTTCTGGCATGGAGGAAGACAATGCTAACAGGACCTGGCATATTCTGAGACTGTTTTGGAATGGGAGTTATCTGGYAATTTGTGTGTCCGTGACTATAGACCAAAAGAGTATATGTCACTGACTATTCAAAGACATAGAGGATTGCATTCGGGGACACAGCTTGCTGAAATTGCTTCTCTGAAACACTGAAGGAAGAAAGAAAGAAGATCAGTCAACCTTCAGAGGAAAGGAAAAAGTTGACAAAAGGAAAAAACCAAAAAAGTGCTGTATCCTGTAAGGAAACCACTATACGTCTCACATAATACTGTTTCTTTCTTAGAAGTAAGGAAGAAATAGGAATACTGTAAGAAAGGAATAGCAAGAGAGAGCTAGACCGCTTGTGCCTGAAATCCTAATGTGTTGCTAAATTATGGAATCTATTGTTTTCCTCATTTCCGACCTTAGAAGTAAGAAAACAATGTACTTTTCTTCCTTGTGCACAAACAAGTTTCAGTCTGTTCTGAGAAACCTTCTTGTAGCTGGACATCCAAGAAATATTACCTGTGTATCAGGGACATAAAAAATTCCCCAGGAGGTCCAAAGCTGTGATTCAAATGTTATAAAACTTCACAGCAATAGGATTAATGTGGTTAAAAAGGCTAGCTCTCCTTCAGAGGATCCCACTGTGGATCCCATTCTGTCCTGGCAGACAAAGATCTGTATAAAAGCAGCGGCTGCGCATGACAATMTGTCCCCGGAGCAGAAAGCAGAGCTGAGAGAGAGATCTCAAGCCTGTGTTCTCCAAAAATCAATCCTGTACAAGGAGCAAACATAGGACAGCTTCTGCACAGTTGCCACATCACAAGGGACCTGATGAAGTGTAGGGGACAGCGCAGAGTGACACCTTGGCTGTGCAAGTCATCTGTCCATCACACGGCCCCTGTGTCACCGTTGTGCGAGGCACAAAGCTAGGCAGCACTGTGAGATCCTGTATTTATTATGGGGAGCTAGGCACTGTTACAATATTGGATGTCTACCCAACGCCAGGAATAAATTAAATGACAGACAGACTAAGCAGAGAAAAATATATAACCTCAGTAGACCGCTCTACAGAGTCCTGGCAAACAGCCTTAGACAGTGCTACCCAATTAAATTTGCTTTCACCATTCTCCAGGGAGTCTAAGTTTTTAAGGTTATAGACACTTTTCAGAGGCTTGTAAATAAATTAAGAGTCATGTAAAACTTTGGCAAAGCAAATATTGATGAAGTAATTGTTTATAGTCATATCAGGGACCTCACCCATGTGAGAGCTGTGATCTCTCAGAACCCAGAAGCTAGATTAAAAATTAAAGTATTCTCAATGTGACATATTATTCCTGAAATAGTATCTGGACTCAGGTGGGAAACAACGATGTTTTCGTGCACTCTGGAGGCAATATGAGGTTGGCTTTGTCCCATGCCATTACAATTTGAGCTTTGCCACACTTACTGCTCCAGTCCTTGAGCTAAACAAACAGAAAAGAAACAATCCAAAAAGAGGACCAGAGCAGACAGGCATTCGTATTTATTTGACAAATTTGAACACTGGGAATTCTGTGTTTGTTAAACTAAACTTAGAGAAACTCGTAAGGTGGTAAGGCATCTTACCTGCCTGCTAGCTGTGCTCTCTAGAAGTTACAAAGCTATCCCAAAGTTTAAAATATGACTGTGATGATTAAACATGGTGGGGCTGAGAGCTGTTCTGATGAAGGAGAGAAAAAACACACTGGTTGTGCATTGAGTAAAAAAATAACTCCCTGGGAGTAAAATGGTACTGTAACTTTTCTACAGGATGAGTTACTAGAAAATTCCTCCCTCTCTTCCTTGTCTTCACAACAAACAAAATTGACAAATGCTAAATTCATGAGATTAAGTACTATGTTCTAGCAACATGATGCATAAATTATTCACTCAGAATGTGCAAAAACCAAGGAACAAATCTGCTATCCTCAATAGATGATCCACGGGGGGAAATAGGGGCTACATCTTCAGATACAGAGTTCCCATTTCGTTCCAAAAGTGGGAAGGAAGGCTGTACAGAAAATGCTGTGCTAACAAGAAATGGGAGGTTCTGAGGCATTATTGCAGTTAAAAATGTGGTACAGCAGCATGCACTACTGAATGAAGGTCAAAGGAGCATGTGCTTTGATTGCCGGTGGACTCTTGCTCTGGGTAAAGAGGATTGGGGATTGGGAAAAACAGTCAGTTGTTCAGGGCAGAGGAGCAAGAAAACTAATAGAGTAAAGATGGGGAGGGAGGGAAATCACAGCATGTTCCATGTAAAATTAGGTATTGCTTTTGTTAAGGGGGAACTGGCTATTAGCTGACAGTAAGTGTTTATAGTAGGTGTATTTTGGAGAGTTTGCATAAGGAACAAGCAGTTTTACTATTTTAGACCTTTTTAAAAAAAACTTATTGACAGTATTCCAAATACTATTTATTATCTTCAATATACATGCACAAGCTCTCTAGGTTTATTTTAGGTTCACTTTATATGAATCTATGTCATAATTTTCCTTTAAAAGCTGAATGAAATCTTTTCATCCAGTAACCCGGTCTTTTACATGCAATAGCTCAGAGCTTTACCTCTGCAACACTTCCCTAAAAGTCTTTATCAGCTAGGGCTCTTACCTGCACTTCAGATGAGAATTAAGCTGGCATCAAGGAATAAAGGGATGATAGTAGAGTTGTATATAAAATCGCTTCAGGATCTCCTTACCCATTATAGTGTCCTTTAACACTCTGCAGGGTTGAGCCCTTTATCGTTCTTAAGGAGTGTTGCTTGTATGTCCTACTTCAAGGAAATGTACATTTCAAGAACAAAGTGCTAAAAATATTTGTTTCTAGCCCCATTTTGCATGTACTTTTGATGGTTTAGTATATAAAAATGCTGCAATGATTAAGGTGAAGACACTAGCTTAAAAAAACACCCACCTTTCATATAAAAATACACCAGAGGTTTCAGATATTGTCTGAGATTGAAGGGGCCTACGTCTTCTGGATGTCAAGAAACATTGTTGATAGTTGGAAAGGATTTCATCACAGGTGCTACTATAAAGTGAAAATAAAACTACCGAGAATAATAATTTTACATAGCAATTTATTCTGTGACTATAACCTGTTTCTCTGCTTGTGGGATAGCAGTTTCCTCTACTGTTACAGCACTTGCAGAAGTACTCTAATTCATAAATGTCATTAATAAAAATAACTTCACAATTCCATTTCATTAAAATTGTGCATTAGTCAGTGCATTCTACAGATGTTAATGGATTTGTCTCTTTGGACTGCTCATTTATAGTACCTTGTGAGCACTCAGCACGTGAGATGCAATAGCTGTTTGCAATTGGCTGGATAAGTCACAYGGCAGTATTTTTTTCATGTAGCTTAATGAATGTGTTGGTGTACATATTGGTGCTTGTAAATGTAAAATTTTATCATTACGTGAATATTCATTCGTGTTATATTGATATTTTCTTCCTGTAATTAGCTGTGGCAGCAAAACACTATTTTATGAATATTTGCAGAAGGGAAACAGATAAAAGAGACAGTGTGTTGGACGTAAATAATTTGCATGTTTGTGGTAATAGTCAGACTAAATATTTTGCAAGATTTGCCTAGCCTTGCTTAAGAACAGCTTCCCTGTAAATGAATGGAGAGTTTCTCCTATACCCACCTCCTTGCTTCCAGGGGGAAGTGCAGAAACCCTGTTATCCCAACATATGTTGGCAGGTCTCACCTGTTGTACCTAGCAAACCCAGCCAGCTCTCCAGGGGACATCAGGCTGTAGGAAAATGTCAAGAAAGGCAGCACATGTGGAGCATAAGAGGTGAAACAGAAAGCCTTTGATTTGTTCCAATATACCCCCAAAATAGAAATTTCCTTCTCAAGTCAGCACATTCTGTAATCACATTATTTTGAATATTTGATGTCTCTTCTCTTGGTGCTGACCTTGCTCCCTACAGCTTTCTACAGTCCACTCTTCCTGCAATTTATAACAGAAATGGAGATGTAAAACAAAATCACATACTTGTAAGTAAGTTTGGCTTTGGACTCGATGTGCTGCTGCAGATGTGTCACAACAGTCATGCTATATTTGACATTCTCAAGGCCCAGCATTTGTCCAGCCAGTGACAAAAATCTATTAAATTGTCTTAAATTTCTAACGGGGGTCTTTGGAGAGCAGGTGGACTTTTGTACCAGGGCGACCTCTGTGTCTTCCCCTTCAGTTCATCTGTGATACTCAGTGTTGCAGAGGGAGGGTAGGCAGATGCTCAGGGCTCTCTGCCACAGTCCCGCATTGGAGGCGCTCCTTTTGGGTGCTCTGGGATGGGAGAGCTGTGCCTTGGGGCACCCAGGTGGCATGGGCCAGCAATGTGTCAGTGAAGGAGGAACAAGGGGCATAAGTGGCTTCTGCTGCACCTCTGTAGTTGTAATGCCATGTAGCCAGCTCCTAATGGAGGTCAGAGTGACTCTCCATTACTGAGGAGCTGGACAAGGCTTCCCAATCAGGGACACAGACAGCTTATTTGAGCTTTACTTGCAACAATAAGTAATGTCCTGGTACCCTGGTGATGTTCATTTCCCTCATGGTAAAACCTCATCTCCAAATAACTATGAGCATTTTAAAAAATGTAACTTCACCGCTGGACAGTGTCTCCAGGGGATGAAATGGTTATATGAATTCCCCGTGGACAGTATGGCGTACCTTTTCAGGAAGGCTGARTATAAATGTGAAGACTTTCTGATTTTTCTACCTGGTGGAAGATATTCGGCCTCCACAGATYAATGAGTTTCCAAACTACATTGCCAGTCAGCTCTTTGAAGGTCCTACAGAGCCCCAGGTGCACAAACCTCTTTGCCTAGCTCTGCCAGCAAACTGGGGTCCTCCTTCAGCAAGAACGAAGAGGGAGCATGTGTGCCAGGGACAGAGGAAAAGCAGCCAAAATCAGGTGCTCTCCAGTCAACCATCTACTTAAATGCTACAGCAGTAGCTATGCCCTCCCGAGCCTCTACTCCCTCCCAGGAGGAGCCTTGCCAAGCATGACATGGTATGCAGGACCATGCCTCCTACCTGCTGCCTGAGGTCCTCTTCTCAGGCAGGAGAATTTGAGGGAGAATGAGAATTCGGAGGTGAAAGACCACAACAGAGGAAAACAGGGTCCCAGAGCCAAAAACTGCACTGCATGAACCATGCCTGTTTGTATAGACTTTCAGTGTTACAGTCAACTGCTTGCAAATTGGGGTATGGGGGGAGCAACCATGACATCTCTTTTAGCTGCTGCCTCTCAGCTGTCGTGTGCTTTCACATCACTGGAGAGATCACTGGCTAGGGACCACTGACCAAAGCAAATCCTTTTGCCTTTGAAGCTGTCTAATTTGAGCACATGCCTCACCAGTTTTGGTTAATTACACAAGAAATTATTGATGAGGAAGCATAAGAAATGTGCAAACACAGTGTGTCACACACAGGGACAACAGCATTGTCTGGAGAGTGATCCCTTGTTTTGCTACAACCTCACTTGCTACAATCTCTCAATGAAATAAATCACTCTACAGGCAATGTATAATGCAGTCTAAAATATGATGGTTCTCACTGTTTGTAATCTAAATGGGATATGCCCTTATTGCCCTCTTTGCCAGAGCTACCAAGGGCTTAATAGCTTTCTTGTGCTTGCATGATTATTTCRAATCATCTTTTCAGTAACTTAGATTTTTATCATAAGTTATGTTTGATCATGCTTGAACTTGCAAACATGCTATTTAAAAGCTTTACTTTGTTTCTTGGTAACAGATTTCACATATGATTTGCAAAATGAAACACAACATCTTTCTCGTTGACCCTGTGAATAATGCCTTTTTCCCCGTGTTGGCTATCTCCACCTCAAGAATTGTCTCTGCCTCCTCCCTGCCTCCATTASTTTCATCTCATTCTCTCTTTTTGTTATTTCAGAGATCTGTGGGTAATGGCTACATCTTTCTTTGAACCACTCCGCTGGCTTCCACATTGCTTCTGCTCTTCATTCACTGCAAATGCTCTACCAACTGCACTGTGGTCTCTGTTACAAATCTTCACCCCTCTGGTTAATCCTGCTCCACTGCTGACAGAGATGATGTTGGTGTGCTACCTAACTGCTCTATCCGTCACCTACTTTCATCTTGCTAGTGAGATTTTGTGACAAAAGCACAACATCTACCTGATAAACTGCTGTGATTCTTTTACTTGGTGAAGTTCAGTGTGTTGCTTGCAAGGGTGGTGAGCAAACCTTGGGAGCTTTAGTGCAGAAATGCATTAGTCTACTTTCCCCTCTCTCCCTCTTCTCTTAAATTATCTGACTTTCTAATCTCCTTGTGTTTAGTTATTAGCTTAGGGATTCCCTGGGCTTACATTGATTTCCCAGTGCAGTCCCTATTTCCGTTTAACTCCTTCAAGGTTTGCTCTGGAGAAGAGCCAATTAAACAGGTTATTGAAATGGCACCCAGTTCCTCCCTTGTGTGCCCCCCCACTCCGAGTAACCTGCCTCCAGTGTTTCTCCTGGCTGCTGCTTCTTCTCCGGTGAATGGCATGGCAGAGGCAATCCCATCTCCACCTATCCCTCCTTCCACTTCTGCTCAGCCTTGGATGCAGACATGAGTGTCACCCGAGAAGGGTGTAAAGGAAAGGTATAATCCACTCTGGGCTCTCTGTCATCAAAAATAATTCATATTCTAGGACAGCATGGCCCTACCTAAAGCATTTGGCAAGAGGAAACATGAAGAAAATACACTGACATGGGAAAAGAATAGAAAATATCTGCTGTTACTGGTGAAAAACAGTGCTGCTTCCCTCTGGAATAAGTCAGTGAGGGCCAAGAGCCAACTCTTCAGGGTTTTTCTAAGTGTTTCTACAGTAGTTGCAAAATATCTGCTTGACCTGCAAATTGAATAACCAAGTCTTTGCAAGGTAAAAACCACTTGTATTTGCCTTGAGGTTTTGAAAAGCACCTGGCTCTTATACCAGTAGCCCCATCGAGAACAATGTTAATTCAAAAAACAAGGCTGCAGATATATACCCTCTTCTGTCTTTTTTCTTATCAATATTCATATGCCATAATCCTGACTGGACTCTCAAACTTTTCTGTTGACACTGGGTTTTGACCCGTGGGTCTCGGAGGTGCAGAGATGCAGCGCGGTTGCTTGGCAACGCAAACACACCAGTTCTTTGGGGGTGATGAACATATTTTAAGGAACATTTTCCTTTTTCTGTTGCTGTCTGATGAACTCAGACTGTGAGGCCTGACCTGGGGTTTCAGGGCCATAATTCAGTGTTTTATGGATGTAGAGTTCTGGCTGGCATGGGGGTGAATTTGGACCCAGACTTGACTTTCACTAACCCCAGGGATGGCGTAATTATGTTTAGATGTTCAAGTATTTCAGATTTGGGATTTTGCCTCAGACAACAATATTGGGAAGGACTCTTTGTCTTAAATCCTTTCTTTTAAACTCTCCATGAAGGCAGACTGCACAGCTCCAGTCCAGGCAAGCTTTTGCAAAGGGGGAGAAAGGAAGGGCACTGCCTTCTGCGCGAAGGCAGAGCTTGTCTGTCTGCTCTGGGGAAGACCAACACACCAGATCTCCTGCGGGAATTTCTGCTTGTGAAAGGCACAGTAGATGCCATCTCATGTTGCACCAACCTCTGTGTGGCTTGCAGCTTTTTGCAACTGTCTCCATGCACTGCTTTTCACAAGTCCATGCATACATGGTGCCTGGGCCTTAGGGAGCTTATGGAAAGTCTAAAGCCATATAAGAGGATGATAACCTGTCATTTACCAAGGTTTCAGACTTGCCAAAGCTTGCCAAAGGCCAACAGCTTCATCATTAAGGTAGCTGGATCTCTGTGCTTCTTTTTGTTGAGCACCTGTTTTGGCACAGCTCCCATTTTCAGATCAAGACTTTCTGATCTGGGTGTTCCTCCTTGTATAGTTCTTTGCAATTCTTATAATTATGGATTTAATTATATTAAATTTATTAAGAATTACAATTTTATAATTCTTATAATTCTCTGTGTAATTCTTCTAACTGGGTTTAGTTTATCAGCCTTTGGTAAATTTACTGTCTCATTGTGGCAAGAAATTAGGTAATTCAATAAACGTATAGGAAGGTAAGTGCACATACTTCTTGGCTTTAAGAAAATTTCAGGTAGAGATGAAGGAAACCAAGAGTAGCCAGATTTTGGAAGATCTAGATATGTTTGACATATACACAGCGTCTCCAGTCTTTACTTAGAATTGATGTAAGCCACAGTAAATTAGACAGCCTCCAGGCTTACTTACATTCTGAATTTAGTCCTATAAAATTTGTTCCTCCAAAGCAGCAATCAAGTAATCCATCAAGTTGTCAGCAAATTGTCTGTATGCCATATATTAATCTCACTTTTCATATGCCATATTCTTCTGTTTCAATGGGAATCCAGTTGCAGATGAAGTCTACTTAGACACAATATTCTGCAAATAACAGCCCCAGAAAGAGTTAACTAATAAGAAAAAACATGCTATCTAAGCTGGTGCTCTGTGGGTACACGGTGCTAAATGAGTGCTGGAGAGAGCACTGTAGCTGGAAATCCTTACTTTAAAAAAACAGCATGTAGAATTTGACTTGCTTCCTACTAGGTGACCAGCAGCAGGCTTTAAGTTAACAGTGATACCAAATGATTTGTTTAGCTGTCAGTTACAATGAGAGAATTCATAGTTGAAACAAACAGGCAGCCTACAGTGACATCTTTAAGAGAAGTTTGCTTTCATACAACTGTGAAAGCACAGATTTATCTCTACCAGAAAGCAACAGGAATAAGTCTCATGCAATATTTTATTCAAGATCCCTGCTTTTGTTCTAAGTTACCTGAGGGGAATGGTGGCTTGTGTTGTCACTGGAGACTGTGGATTATACACAAAGCGAAGTAGATTTGAAAAAGGAACCAAAATCTGTGCCATGCCGCCTTTCCTTGCATTTGTTTTCACACAGCAATCCATCGATACAAAACAAACTTTTAATGATACAGTGCACCAGTACAGGCCCATGTCACAASAATCTTTTCAGCTTCTTTTCCTTTAAAAATAAAGTGAAGGAAAATGTGTTTTGAAGCACCATGTCCTGGAAGTGGTCAGTGAGAAAATAAGTTATAACAAAAGAGAGAAGTTGCTCAGCTGACATAGGGAGAGTTGAATTTCTTCATTCTCTGTCTTTATAGTAGGTCATGTAGCATATCAGGAGTAAAAGCTGAGAGGTGATAAGATTTTTTATTTGCTACATCTTTCAACGGCTGATCCTTCTCTGTAGAAGTAGGAATCCCTGATGGGTAAAGGGAATTTAATAAGAATATGCACAAGTTCCCTGTGGTTGAATTTATGTGTGTGATGTCAGCTGGAGGCACACTTCTTTGAGCAACTTTTTTATCAGTTTATTCTAGAAAATATAATACTGGTAGCAAAAAGAAAACTATCTTAACCAACAGAAAAGGATTACTTATCTTGTGGTGGGAACTAAATCTACCCAATGATACCGAAATAAGATAAGATATGCTTTTATATTTCTTTGCGTGAAGCAAGTGGTCTGACAGGGAATTCCCCCAAGGCACATCATGTCTCTGGCCAGGGCTAAATGCTCCTCAGCCCTGAAGCAGGACCTGGTGGCTACATAAGCACTGAGTTGTGGGAGGGTGCTGGAGCTTGCCACAAGCTCATGGTCCTCTGGTGGTCCACGTTGGGAGCTGGTTGCAGSTCCTATCTCCCCTGGCCATCTTCCTTCCCACCATGTGTAAACAAGGACAAGGAGAGGTGCTGAGGGTCCTGATGCACAGTCAGATCTCAGTACAGGGTTAGGATGAGGACAGGACTTGCCCCAAAGCTTGGAAGCTTCTAGGTTTGACATATAGTAATATGAGAGGAGTGTATATTTTAATGGCTATTTGAGTATAGAATATATTTTAATGAGTTTGCCTAATTCTGCCCTTTAATTTTAGTTATTTTGTTAATGCTGAAATGATGGAAAAAGCCTTTTAAAAACTCTGAGACAGTGGTTTCCATTAGCCTAAGCTCTTGGCAGTTACTAAAGAGAAAAGTAAGATAAGAAGAATGTAATTTTCATTTCTCTTTTGGGGTTTTTTGATATCTACATCTTGTTTGCAAAGCCTATATCTTTCTCAATGCTTGTACAATTTTCTTGTACAAGAAACTTGCAGGAAGATGGTTATTTCTGTGAGGCTACTTCATTGCTGTGGGGTCAACGTATTGTTAGGATCTCCAGGTTTATCTCATAAAAGAATACTTTTTAAAAAACAAAACAAAAACAGAACAGCCAGTCAGCAGAAAAGGACAGGAAAAAAAAATCCGACTTTTAAAATAAGGAGAAATAACTTAATCTGAGGTTAGAGGAAATAAATCAATGAAAGTAATTTTGTGTTATGTTTGAAGGATTCACAGTCCTAGCTTTCAACTTCCTGTCAGTTTTTCAGTCTTAATTCACTTATGAATTTTAAATTGAACCTATTTTTGTCCAGTCATCCTCTTTCTTGGAATAGTTTATCAAATCTGGCTTTGAAATGCATCATCCAAATAGGGATAGGCTTTGTAGCCCACAGGCACTGGCCACGTCATATGGCATGACAGAACATGCCCAGGGATCCAGGGAAATGTATAATGTGATACTGGAACTGTAGGCATTGGGGATATTGGCTGAATTGCACCTGGGCTTTAGAGGTGAATGGTGTATGCGCAGTGGTCAGGGCAATGGCACTTGTGAGTTTGAGCTCTGTGTACGCAGTTCCTAGGTAAATATTGTGTAAATGCAATCAAATGGAAGTGAAGCAATGACAAGTGTTTTCTTTTCTCATAAGGCATCTGTGACCCAAGATTTGGACTCCTGTCACAAGGGATAACATAATCTTCATCTAGCATATCTACAGGTGACTCTGCCTCAGACTAAAACCTTTCAAAAACATCTGAAGAAAACAGAAAACAAAAAGAAGACAATAATTTCACAAGCTAGCTGGCTCAGTGCAAGTGTCAATGCTTATACCATTCAAATCTCAGTACTTGCTATCTGCCTTGCAATTACACTTGGGATAGTGGCACTTGACTCAAAGTCAACCCATACCCAGTTATTTCCTAATATTTTACCTCCAGAGCTTTGCCACTCACTGCTTTGCCAGAGCAGCTGTGATTTGCCACATAGCACTGCAACACACATTGCAGCATCCCAGGGACATAGATCGCTACAACTTGAAAAAACATCCCCGCATCCCTGCAACTCCACAGCAGCTTCCCTCTCATTGCAATGGCCTCTCCGCCTGGCTCATTGCCTTAGCATGTTTTTGTAGGCTGATGAGAGCAATGGCTTTTGTTTAGTGATAATGAATAGAATCCTTTGCATTTGATCCCTGGGCCACTTAATTTCAGCCTCTTGTGCTGTCACAGGCCTTGCTGAATGTGTCCAGGGGGAAGCGAGCCCTCTGCGTGGGCAGCCTTTGCCCATGGGGACAGAAAGAACCCCTGGCTCTACCTGTGGCAGCTTTGCAAACTCAGTGGTGGCCTGAGGATGCCCCAGAGAGGGAACATGGGAGGTGCTGAGTGGCCTGCCCAGCTCACTCATTGCCAAAAAAGAGTGATGGACAGAAGACACTGTAACTGGAACATATTCTTCCTCAAAGCTCTCTGGATGTTAAACATTTTTAGAACTTGAACTGCTTTTCTTGTAACCTTGTAACAAAAACATATTTTTTTCAGAGCGCAGAGTTTCCAATTCCAGACATTTCATGATCAAATCTGAACCAGCGGGGCTCTCCAGCCCAAACGGAGAGGCCAGTTTACAGTTGTCAGTGGATTCCCCAAAGGGAATTTCTGGAAAAAGACAGAAACAGTTTATGAGTCTTTAAATGAAGCAGTATCAGAGATATTGAAAACAATGATATTGTGGCTTAAGAAACCAGAGGATTTATCYCTCTTTTTAGCTGCTTATCAAGAAAATAAATGAACCTAATAAGCATCATCACTAGCTCTATCAACACTCTCAAGCACTATCAAGATCCACTGAAGGCAAGCAAAAGCACCGAAGCCCCTTTGAGCCCCCATAAACTAACTAATTTTTGGAGAAGTGTTAAAACAACAAGTGGCCGCGGAAGGGTCCCCCGCCTCGGTCTGCTCGTCCTTTCCCCCACCGCTTTCCTCCTCCCGTGACCAGCAGGTGGGGCAGCGAAGCTCCGCTCCCCGCAAAGCCTCCCCGAGCCTGCTGACAGGCAGCCGGGCTGCTGGAAACTTTCTTTCAAAAAAGAGAAGGAGCAAACCGCCTCCGTCCTCCTGCAAACGCTGGTTGCTGAAATACCCGCAGTTTCTTTTTGCGTGGCAATAGAAAGAGGAGAAATCGGTGCAAACCTCTCTGGAAGGGTGTCTTGGTGGAGCTGGTTCCTCACTGGTGTTTGGCATCAATTATCCCTGCACCAGAGCCCTACGCTTCATAATTTTAGGGTTTGTTACAGCATCTCGAGATTGTCCTTATGATTCCTGCATTTTCATAAGTAAATAAATAAATAAATAAATAAACAGCCTAGCCTGCTGATATAATTGCAGCTAACCTATACTACAGAGGTCAGAAGACATCATTTTTCAAATACCACAGTGTGAGAAGAAATCTTAAATTAATCCTCCCTGACCAGAATCACGGTATGAGGAGCAAAGGGTAGCAAAAGAAGGAGAAAATACCCAGTATCATATGAAAGTCTGCCTCATAAAGTGAGCAAACTCCTGCCCACATCATTTTGCAGTTTGTTTACTTGTAGCTTCATTAAAATTGCATGCAGATCCAATGACTAGATTTTGTTAATGGCCCACAGAGGGGCAATCATTGCTGAAGCCTGAACACTGTGATCCATTTTCCCTAATTATTACTTTGTAACCGTTTCTAATTTGACAGCTCCTGCTGAACAAGGGTTCATTTATTTTGTTTCATTGTTTCCTATAAGGAAACATCAGATAAGCATAACAGCAGAGTATTAATAAGGAGACCCGCTAATTTGAAACATACATTAATCGCATGTTAAGAGCACATAATGGCCTACACTGGGGTTCCTGGAAAGATCTTTCATTGTAGAATCCCTTTAAAGGGTATAAATCATGGGGCTGTGTCGCATGCTTAACAAGGAACAGGAAGAATATCTAATTGCTTGCGGTCTACAAGTCAAGAATGGAGGGGGGCAAAGAGGTTCATTTTTCTCCTTGGCTCTACTTTATAACTGCTAAAAAGATGGAATAAAGATGGATATATTTGCTTACAATGAAGTTGTTTCTAAATTTGCATAGTTATTAGGTATATGTCAGTGGTCTTTGGGGAGTATAGTTGTTTTCCTCGGAAGAAAAACATCTGGGGTGGTCAGGTGTTTCTAAAAATCCAGTGTAACTCATGGCTTTTTGAAGGCTTTAACATAAAGTTACGTACTTCTAAAGAAGCAATGTGAGAATGTACGACTACAAGGGTCAGCAACTCCAGTCTCCTGCTAGCTCAGTCAACTGTATCAATATTTCTTTCATGAAGTCATGGAGTTCTATCTTAAATGTATTAGGGTTTTTAATTTTGAGCCTTTTTAATTCTGTAACCTAATTTTAGAAGGCTATTCCAAAGCTCCATTTTATTGACCTGCCTCAAAATTCGTGTTATCAGGAAATTTCATTATCTCACTCTTCTACTTCCCGTTAGCACCTTCCTTATTCATTTTATGATATAACTAGTCCCTATCTGCAGTCTAAAAGTATTTGGCATTTGTACATTTGTTTTCATGCCCCTATCTCTGCTACTACAATGACCATTAGGTTTTTTCATGGTGTTTACCCCACTTTACAGAAATATGTTCAATTTCAAGCTTCATTTTCCTAAGCTAAACAGGGCAGGCTGCTTTGGTCTCATTTGGTAAGAGAGGCTTATTCCTTTCCTGCATTCTAGTTTGACTTTGACTTTTTTGAATGTGAATGATTGGAATTATAAATTCTTCTCCAGATGGAATTTCCTCAGTGCTTTGTGCAGTTGCATTAGCACATCTTTATCTCCCCTGGAAATGYTATAACTGATAAATCCTTGGATTTTTTTTTTTTTTTCCCCACTGTTGCAACACATTGGTAGATCGTAACAATGCATTGATTTGCCCAGACATTTTTATCATTTTTAGCTCTCAGCTGATGAAGAATCAGCTTGGAGCAGTCCTTTTTGCTRTCTTTTTTACTAAGGCATGATTTGCACTTTTGCACATTGCACTTCTGAATTTAAACTATTTCTATCTTTCCAAGCCTCATGATCATTCAGTCATTCCCATAAAATATTCTGATCTTCCTCAGATATTGGCAATGCCTCAAAATTCATGTCACCAGGAGGTTTGTTCACCTTGCACTACTTTGCATTAGCCAGTTTCTTACTCGCTCTGTGATTTAACTAGCTCCTGTCTTCTCCAGTGTGGCCTGGTTTAAACGTCTCTCTGAAGTTCACATAGGTTAGGTATATTGTGCCTGCTTACTCTAGACCTTTAATTACCTTGTTTCATACAGATATCAMGTTGACCTCGTTTAGTCTGCTGCAGTTTATCCTGTTTCCCCTTTCCTTTCCATTCTTTATTCTTTCCTTCACAGTTTGATCTAGAGCCCTGTGTAACACAGAGGTCAGACTAACAGGCTTGTGGTTGTCTGAAACACTGCATATTCTTAGATATAGCTACTACATTTGTTATTCTCCGGTTGCACAGCAATATCCCTTCCCGTTGTTTCAATGCGTATTTAGTGAACAAAATCCATCAGCTATCAAATCCAGCAATACCTGGGTCCTACCTTCACCTGAATTTGTTGTCCTGTCTGTATCTGAGGTCTTTGTATTTTCCCCCTGACTCTCAAAACATTGTACAGTTCTCTACTCAATCCTGTCACTGAACATGCTCAGTCTATACACCAACATCCGATGAGTAGGACTGTTTGTGTCAACCTCTTCACAAATGATTTTGCACAGTTGGGGTGTTGAGTTGTCCTACCTTATTTTTCTTGTCTCTCAAACTGTTGGCATACAGTCCTTAAAAACACCTGTCCTCTCCCAGGTGTTTCAGTTTCTCCATTTTGCCACCAGTGTACCTTCCAGGGGTGTATAATCAATGTGTCCTCTTGCGCCCCATGTTAGCCCATGCTTAGCTCTGACATTGCAGGCTTTCACCTGATGTCCTGTGGAGCTGCAGGGGATCTCTCCAGCACCGATAGGCTGTTTTTACCAACTCTGAACTTCGGGTTTGAATTGCAACAAATGTTCACTGCCTAAGAAAGGAAGGGGTGCCCATACGGTCACTACCTGCTCAGAGAATTCTGTGCAATGACCACTCTGGTCAGGGAAAGTTAAGCAACAGCCTAAAAATCAGAGCTCGTCTTAGAAGGTACTGTATAATGCATGGTTTGCAACGACAGTCTGCTTAGACAAGAGGAGTATTTTTGGCTTTTAACAAAAATTGCTGTGGTTGTTTCATTACACTCAGATCATAACGAAGGGACATCAGCTCTGGTAGGCCGTGTTGCTGTCTTCATACAGTGGACACAGTACATGTTGTGCTCAGATAGAGCAGTAATAACTGCAGTTATTTGCTGTAGGAAGTGAAAACTCCTTGCTCTCTGGACACTCCTCAATGACAGCATGGTACCAAAATACTAGGCTGTTGTTTCTCACGGAGTCCTCAAGCTTTGCTCTCACTAGCTGTGTCCTGCTGCATTGCTGACATTCATGCTTCTTTTCTTCTTTTGACTGGCTCCATCCTTCCCGCTCTCCAGTATTCTTCTAACCAGTGTCAAATCACCTTTTAACTGAATTGCCTCATTAGCTTCCGTTAGCAAGCCTCTCCCAACCTTCTTGCCACAGAAGGATAAAAGGCAAGTGATCAATCCTTATTCATCTTGGGATAGATATGTCACGGTGCAACAGTTTGCACGCAGGGAGGGGCACTGCATGGACAGTCAGCCTCTAGAGGAGGCAGGGTGGTTAGCTGAGAGGAGTCTGCTCTCTCATGACTTTCAAGAGAGAAGAAAGGTACCTGCCCCAAACCCAGTGTATTACCTGCTCTGTAACATTTCTGCCGGGGGAGTCCTGGCAAAGCACGTACAAAGTTGTCCTTGCTTTGCAAGAACCGTTGCCTGCATGCTGCAAATGTGATACAGAGGAGGAGGAGTTCATCACGGTCCACAGATCTCCTTACTGGTGCCACTGTACATGTGTAGTCCCATTATGTTTGATGATCTCCTGCTGGCATTCATTTCAGCCTTCAGCCTGGATGGTTGGGGTGTGCAGCAGCTCCGTCTCCATTGTATTCTGCCAGGAGCTTTCTACTTAGCTGTAACAAACAGTACTGAATGGTGCTTACCTGACTGCCTTCATCTTTAAACATGACCCTTTTTCAGGTAATATACTCAACACAAATCGTTGATAATTGAGACAAGAAGCAAATTTTAGATCCAATTTTCTGTACTCCATTTAGATTTCTATTCTGCTTTTTGCCTCACCGCTTTCCTTGGCTACTATTGTAAATATATTACTACCACAGGGTAGGAATATATTTGTGGATTTAAGGAGAAGTGAAGCAAGTTAAGCCATAAATATTCCAATCGTATTCTTGCCATTTGTTAGTTACAATTTCTCCTGTAAATAAGAATTTCAATACTTGCATTTGTTTCCTTTTTCTATATATTTTTAGAGCAACTCTTCCCCTTCTTACGTCCTTCTAAATGGTGACTCACTCTGATTTCCTGATTTATGTTGTTCTAACTTACAGACACTTCCCCCCCCCAAATTCACACAAAAGAACTTCCTACTAATGCCATTTATTAACGTGTTTTGTGCCTAGAATATACTTCCAGCTAACTTGAACACCCTTCCCCCCTATTTTTTTTTCCTGATTTTCTTGGGCCAAACCTCTTAAAGAGCATTCCAGTTGAATAGAGCACTGAGTTTGTAGGCCACCCATTCACTAAAGCAGGCACTTTGGGGTGCAAATGACATCTGTGTGTTTGAGTAACCCACTAATGAAAATGAGTGAGCTCCATATGCAAATGAACTCAGGCTCCAAGGCTGGCCTCCCTCCTTTCTTTATTCTGTTTTATACCCCAGACAGCTACTGCCATGCACTACTGTCTATAAAAGCAAAGCTGAGCCCAGCTCAACAAATTCAGAAGCTGTCTGAAAATCTTTTCACAGCTTTCCATCTTCTGGTTACAAGCTCAATGTTAAAATTATCTCTGTTCCAAAAATGCTAGTGATACACATGTATCTCTTTTCAAATAGATAATTTGCATTTTTTTAGTTGTTGTTTATTAAAAATCTTGTCAGACCCAGATCTCTTGCAATATCATAGTGTTTTGCAATGCTTGCTTTCCAATAGTTAGCTTCTTAGGTTGACCTGCATTACTTCCCTCATTAATTAATCCTGTTCTTAAAAACAGGTATAGCTTTCAATTTGTTGATTTCTATAAAAGTCTTCACTTTTGATTAATAATCTGCAGCTTATTTAAATTGTTATGGCCTCTTGGGCAGTGTTAGTCTGAAAAAAAATCTCATGAGAAGCACAGTAGTGGGAGGAAAAGAAATATATTCCATGAGCAACTTGACATCACTATCGCAAGAATTTCACGTTTAGCTTCCAGAAGTAAACAAGAAGGAAAAAAACATCCAATACGTAGAAACCCATTAAAAAAAAAAAAAATCCTGGGGTGTACTTACACATTCTAGCACCTCACAGTTTCATTTTTCATTCTGGAAAGGGAAGATGAGAGAATTTTAAAAATTATTTCTACAGTAAGGATTTTCAGTGGTGTGAGAGAATAATAACAGGCTGCTGTGCTTAGCAGTTGGGCTATAAAATAACTGCTTGTAAGCATCTCATATTTGAACATTCCCCTAAAATGGAAGATGTTTGAGACCTCAGTGTGTTTGGGTAAATTTTTACTTAGAAAAGGTGACTTTTTAAGAAGTTACTACTACAAGTATAAATTATGCCAAAATAAAGTACTTAGGGATAGATGCCCTTGACTGCTAGGGAGTACTTTGGATTCCTTCTCATATTTCCTCTGTGTTGCCAGGGACCCCATAAGCAGCATTTGAAGAAGAGCTATTTTGTTGGATCTCTTATTTTACCTTAGCTGAAAAATTGTTTTCTGTTCTTTGATGGTTAGCAAGAAAAGCTTTTGGTTTTGGTTTTGGTTTTGGTTTTTTTTAACATAGTTGTGGGTTTTTTTGGTTTGGATTGTGTTTTTTGTATTAAGCAAAGAGATTCCTACAGTCAAATCTTCATTTGTCAGAAATCAAATGATCACTGTTGACTTCAGGGGAGCTATTTTGCCTTACAAAACCAGATGGTATAATACTTTATACCATATCATAGACCTTTTTGCTAATAAATTCTAGTGAAGCTAGAAACAAGGTGCTGGAAGAGATGGGAAATGATCCTTTAGTCTGTGTTTTGGTTTGACCAAGTATCTCTGTAGTTTTTCTGATCTATGTCTGTAAAACCTCTTTCTAAAAATCCTTTGGATAAGGAGAATTTGCAATCTGTGTAGATCTCATGTCCCATGGCTCACAGGATGTCCCTTATGACTGGAAAATTTTCTACTTTTTCTTTGCCTCTTATTAAATGATTTTTCTCTCTTCTCCTGTGTGCTCAGGGCACAGAGAACGATTAAACACTCTCCTTTTTAAGACAATCTTTTATTTACTGGCAGACTGTTATCATATTGTCTTCTCCCTACCTCTTTTCTTATCATCTCTCATTTGTTTTCACTGCCTGGACTAAACTATATGTAGTTCTTTTAATATAAGATACTTATTTAATTTCCTATTCAATAATGAAGTGCTATCTACAATCTGTGAGTATTTTTTGCATCCACATTGTGATCACTTCACCTTGACTGTAAATCTTAACTCTACTTAGGAGTGTATTACCTGGGACAAATGTCAAATCTCCTTACTAAAGTGGAGTTTTATCACGTTACCCATTAGGCCAGTTACAGTGTTAAGACAAGGAAACTTGTTTRATTTGACATAATCTATATTTGATGAATCAGTAATTGGCCTTTAAAAAAAATCTCAGTWTTATCTTGGTGCCTCTAAACTGTTTTAGGGTCTTTTCATTGCCTATTTCACCATCATCTATCTTATTACTTAGATGAACTTCTTCAAAAGTCCCTGTTTCTTCTTTTTATCCTCATACAAAAAAACCCCAAAAATATCAACAACAAACTAGGTGCTCCAGTTGCACTGCTGTTACTCTTCATGTCTTCACCTATCCTTCATACAAATCAAAAATCATCTAATGGTTGAGAAATGTCTCCTACTAGTGCTTTAAGTATGCTAAAGAGAACATTTCAGAGCAATAACTGCACGCACGTAGATGTTTGTAAATTGCTGTTCATTATGTGTGTACTTGGCCTCCCTAAAATTTGAGCTGCTCTCTTGGGAGTTGCGTTCCAGGTATGCTGTTGTACTCTAAGGTATGTCTACATTAAAAAATGCCCACAGGTTTTGTCTCTCTGTCCTCTATCAGCTACTACTATATGCACTATTGTGCTGGATTTGGCTGGGATAGAGTTAATTTTCTTCATAGTAGCTAGTATGGGGCTGTGTTTTGGATTTGTGCTGAAAACAGTGTTGATAACACAGGGATGTTTTTGTTATCGCTGAGCAGTGCTTACACAGAGTCAAGGCCTTTTCTGCTCCTCACCCCACCCCACCAGCGAGTGGGCTGGGGGTGCACAAGAAACTGGGAGGGGACACAGCCGGGACAGCTGACCCCAACTGACCAAAGGGATATTCCATACCATATGACGTCATGCTCAGCACATAAAGCTGGGGGAAGGAGAAAGAAGGGGGGCACATTTCGAGTGATGGCGTTTGTCTTCCCAAGTAACTTTTACACGTGATGGAGCCCTGCTTTCCTGGAGATGGCTGAAAACCTGCCTACCGATGGGAAGTGGTGAATGAATTCCTTGTTTTGCTTTGCTTGCATGTGCATCTTTTGCTTTACCTATTAAACTGTCTTTATCCCAGCCCACGAGTTTTCTCACTTTCACTCTTCTGATTCTCTCCCCCATCCCACTGCGGAGGGAGTGAGCGAGCGGCTGTGGGGCTTATTTGCCGGCTGGGGTTAAACCATGACAACTATGCTCAATTGCTCATCAAAAATCAGATTCACAAAGACACTAATCTCTCTCACAGAATAAAATCCCGTTATAGTTGCCCCAATTGCTCACATAAGAAACAAGCTGCTCCATCAAAATAAAAACAAACCAAAATAATTTCTTCAGATATGTTTCCATTCCTTTTCATTACAAGTTCTTATTTTAATGTATTTTACTGTGGATCTATTTTTTTTAATAGAAAAAGTATTGTACAACTCAAAAAGAAAAAGCTGCAAGGTAGTTCTTATTGCTATGTAGAAGTCATGCTACCAGAGTTGAATGTTGTGCCCTGTTCTTCTTGCCTTAAAATATCATTACTGCTGTTGTGGGACTTAGTGCCTTTAAATTAATGGTCATCTTCCAGTTACTTGATTTTTTTTTTTTGCTAGTACTATCAAAAGTGAAGCAGTATTTGGGCAAAATGAAAAATAAGTTCAAAGCAATTTAAGAATTAAATGTTTTTTTTCCTGTCAGAAATGAAAATCCAAGAGGAGAAAATCCCCATAAATGAATCATGTCCTTTATTTTTGTTTTTTGAGAAATGAGGCATACTTTGAAATATCATGTAAAAAGTGAAAGTTATTTTTTTTTTCCCAGGAATATGTAACACAGAAGTAAGAAGAACCTTTTGGAGTTTAATCTTGATCCCTTAACATCTTAAGAAGCTTGAACATATAATTATTAGATAAATTTAGAATCAAATTGGTTTCTGCTTCTAATACACAAATTCAACAATTATTCTGAATCTTTTTGCAGATTTTTCATAGCCAAAAAAATATTTAAATACATTTTGAATTGAACTCTCAAATTGTTTCAGTTGTTCCGAATAGGTATTTTGCTTTAAAAATATTTTAACTCTTATGCTTTTGCCCATTTTTTTAAGACTACTACATTAAAGTTTGTTGACATAATCTAATCAGTGTTTCGAAAGAGCTATTTACTATTATCTTTAGATAATTACTAAAAAATGGAAAATTACAATTTTTCAGTCTACAAAAGAAATGCCAAAATGTAGACATTTGAATTGTAAATAAATTGTAAATAAAGATCAACTCTCGCAAAACCTGGAGATGTTTGAATATTCTGGTTTGCACAACCCAGCTCTTTCAGCAACATGAGTTCCCTATCTAAACGTGGTAGCAAACTTCATTTGAGTGCTTTCTCCTCCTTAGCTTACATGTAGGAAAGGAAAATGGATTCCAGTGAAGGGTTTACTGTAATATACAATCACGTACTCTTTCCCATAGAAATCTGTCTTGTTCAGTGATGTTCTGGTTGTTTCCTACAGAATGACTCAGACTGATATAATGAATGAGACTCTTGCTGGTAAAGCACTTACTCCATCCATCTGAGGAGCTAGAGAGTGCAGTGAATGACTGCTGGGAAGAGAAATGCAACCTTGTACATAATGCTATTAAAGAACACTCTAGCAACAACTGAATTGTCTCCTGCCCTCTTCCATAAAGTCACATTTTTCACAATAATGTTGTCCTCTTTTCTGGATGCCTCATGTGGGATGCCTGGGACCTGTGAAGTGGAGGTGCTAAACACCTCCATAGAGTACTGGAAGAAAAGAGAGATGGAAACCTTCCACTCAAAGTCCCTCTCTGCCTTGATACCCAATGTGACTTTAGGCATACCAGGTTTTCTGTCTCCATTTTTATTTTAATTCCCATTTGGAGTCAAAGCAGATTTGCCACTGTAAAATTTCCTGCAGAGTCAAAAGTACAAAAGTACACTAGGACCTTCTGTGCAGCTCTGCTAGCAATCTTCTTTGGACATTTTTTCAGGTTATCAGATATGATATTCTCAATATTTGCTTGCTTTTAAATATATTTGAAATATATGTTTGTACATAATGCTTTAATAAGCTCTTGTCACTTCACGGTTTAAAATTTCATCAGAAGAGATTTTAAACAAACAATAAATAACTGTTGAGGATAGATGTCTGATCCTGTACATATATGATTTCTATCAGTGGGACTTTCCTTGAGAAATGCCCACTGACTGATTTGAAGCTATTTCAACTAAATGGCTTCTGCACTTCTTTGAGCCCTGTAGCTTAAGGAGCAGGCCATAACTTTACAAGACTGTGCAGAAGAGCTTTAGCTCCATTCAACAAAATAGCTAAACAACAGAACCGGATTTTTTTCACCAGTTCTGAAATAAAATGTCTTCTGATGAAATTCTAATAAAAATCCCCATGTCATTTAAAATCAAAATTCATTTGGTGTCTGGGAGTGAAGTGAGCATTTTATTTTATTTTTTCACTAAAACTCAGAAAACTTCAAAACCCTGAAAAAAATTTTCTCATGCATTTTTTTTTAGCGGAGGAATAATTCTAGCCTGCTGTCTTCAAAGGCTGTGCAGAGGGAAAAGGTAAATTTAAAGGATACCAGAGTTCCTTCCAAATGACTAAAAGAACCTTGCTGCTCAAGTTTATATGAGGCAGCTTATGCCTGTCTGTGTTTTGATAGTTTTTCATTTTTGAGAAGCAATTGGACAAAATTATCTGCTATGCTATGGTTTCAGATTTCCTTGTCACCTAAGTGTTGCAGCTTCAGGGTTGCTCTAACGGGGCCTCCTGCCTTTTCATATGACCATGTTTCTTGTAAGTGGAAAGCTAATACATTCCSTTGAAGGAAATAAGCCATGCTAGCATGCGAATGTGTTCCCCCCCTGCCATTCCATTTTTGGAAAAAAAAAAAAATGGGAAAGCAGAACATTACCATAAATGGCTCAATTTATCTACCCATATCTGTCAAAGAGGCACTGACACCAGGGAAGATTCACAAGATAGAAAGAACTACTGTTCATGGGGATCATCAGCAACATTTTGGACACTGGCTAAATCAATTAAAAAAATCCATATTCCCAGGCTGTCTGTGCTCTCTAGCCCTGAAGGTCACTCAGGAAAGGCCACAGACTTTGTGTATGCAGCAACTGATTCCTGGGTGCACACAGCCCCACCCCCCAGTGTTAGTAACTATCTGAAAACACACGTATTGATTACATTATATTTACCGAGAATGACATGTATTTGGAAGGGAAAATATTAATTTTAAAATACTAAGTGACAGTTTAGAATCATAGAATCATAGAATCATTAAGGTTGGAAAAGACCTTTAAGACGATCATGAAGTCCAACCGTTAACCTAGCACTGCCAAGTCCACCACTGAACCATGTCCCTAAGCAACACATCTACACGTCTTTTAAATACTTCCAGGGATGGTGACTCAACCACTGCCCTGGGCAGCCTGTTGCAATGCTTGACAACACTTCCAGTGAAGAAATTGTTCCTTATATCCAATCTACATGTCCCCTGGTGCAACTTGAGGCTGTTTCCTCTTGTCCTATTGCTTGTTACTTGGGAGAAGAGACCAACACCCACCTCCCTACAACCTCCTGTCAGGTAGTTGTAGAGAGTGATAAGGCCTCCCCTCAGCATTCTCTCCTCCAGGCTAAACAACCCCAGCTCCCTCAGCCGCTCCTCATAAGACTTGTTCTCCAGATCCTTCACCAGCCTTGTTGTCCTTCTCTGGACACGCTCCAGCACCTCAATGTCCTTCTTGTAGTGAGGGGCCCAAAACTGAACACAGTATTTGAGGTACGGCCTCACCAGTGCCAAGTACAGGGGCACGATCACCTCCCTACTCCTGCTGGCCACATTATTCCTGATACAGGCCAGGATGCTGTTGGCCGCCYTGGCCACCTGGGCACACTGCCGGCTCATATTCAGCTAGCTGTCGACCAACACCCCCAGGTCCTTTTCCTCTGGGCAGCTTTCCAGCCACTCTTCCCCAAGCCTGTAGCATTGCATGGGGTTGTTGTGACCCAAGTGCAGGACCCGGCACTTGGCCTTGTTGAACCTCATGCAATTGGCCTCGGCCCATTGATCCAGCCTGTCCAGATCCCTCTGCAGAGCCTTCCTACCCTCAGGCAGATCAACACTCCCGCCCAGCTTGGTGTCATCTGCAAACTTACTGAGGGTGCATTCAATCTCCTTATCCAGGTCGTTGATAAAGTTATTAAACAGAACTAGCCCCAATACTGAGCCCTGGGCAACACCGCTTATGACCGGCCACCGACTGGATTTAACCCCATTCACCACAACTCTTTGGGCCTGGCCATCCAGCCAGTTTTTTACCCAGCGAAGAGTACACCCGTCCAAGCCACAAGCAGCCGGTTTCTCCAGGAGAATGCTGTGAGAAACGGTGTCAAAGGCTTTACTAAAGTCTAGGCAGACRACATCCACAGCCTTTCCCTCATCCACTCAGCGGGTCACCTTGTCATAGAAGGAGATCAGGTTAGTTAAGCAGGAGCTGCCTGATCACCTGGTTGCCCTGCACGTGCCACATGATGGCACTCAAGAAGATCTTCTCCATAACCTTCCCCAGCACCCAGGCCAGACTGACAGGCCTGTAGTTCTCCAGATCCTCCTTCTGGCCCTTCTTGTAGATGGGCGTTTCCTTCCTCTTTAAAAGAAGAAAAACCCCTTTGGTTGTGAAAGTTTTTTCTTCATATATATACAAGTTGCTTCTTTCCTCTTTGAATACTGAACAATTAAAAGAAAATCAAAAGGTATATACATCATCTTTGTGTTTTACTGTAACTTCTATTAAATTTTTACTTGTTGTTGCATTCTGCCATGTCACATTTTCATGGTCTATGAAAAAATTTCCTTATCTTTTCACTAAGATTCAAAGAGAACAGAAAGACTTGCAAAGAGAAATGAATGAATGTATAAAAGTCAAGAGTCTGTTCCATGAACTAGTGTAAACACACTTTTAGAACCACTGTGCCTTCTCGCTCCTATGAAATGTTATCACACGAAAGCACTGATGGATGATAATTCAAATTCAGAACTGTGCACACCCTGAGTTTTCTTTTCAGCTCCCTTGGGCTCAGATAGCATGTGAATGGGTGGGCTAACATTTTCGAAGGTTTGTAGAATACTCAGAAAAATACTAACATTCAGATCCCAGCTGGGATTTAAACACAAAAAGAGTTGTGCAAGGTCATAAGAGTGGGTGCTTTTTGCAATATTATCATTTTATATGCAACAGAGAGGAAAACACAGTTGAACTTAAAGCTGTGTATTTATCTGTGGCTCTTTCTTCATGCAGTGTGCTCTGCTCGCTAAGAGAATAGGAAGTCTGCAGGACACACAGATCATCAAAAGCTAATTTGTATTTTCTTTGAAAGTTCCTGAAGTGTCTATTTTCTGCATGTATCTCAGCAACCCACCTTGCTAATTTTAAATGATATTACTTCATTTTCTTGCAAGCTAATA
Source organism: Oceanodroma leucorhoa (assembly GCA_030449065.1). Classification (NCBI taxonomy): domain Eukaryota; kingdom Metazoa; phylum Chordata; class Aves; order Procellariiformes; genus Oceanodroma; species Oceanodroma leucorhoa. The sequence continues at coordinate 1,896,995 of JASVER010000023.1, forward strand.
GCGAATTTAGACCTTGAATACTTCTGTCAGTTCTCCACCCTCCACTGTGTCCGCCGTTCTGTCTTCTCCCCATTCCTSTTATATCTTTTCCACCTACTCTTTTTCCGCCTCCTTATCCCTCAATTTCACCATCACCAAATATTGCCTGTGAGCAATTGTTCAAGAGTTTAATGTTCATATAACTTCTTTAGTTTCTTATTGTTGGAGTATGAACAGAGTGGTAGGACCTTCCTGAGAACAGGAAATGTTAAGTGCATATTTATTGTAATTTCTAAAAATATGTAATTTCAAAAGTACTTTCAAAAACTTTGCTGGTTTTTGTATGTCAACAACAGAATTTCTTCAAAAAGCAGAGAGCAGCAATTATTTATTTCCAAATGTTTCTTCTTCCTTTTTGTCTCCTTGTGCCTCTGTATTTTTCTTCAAACTGTCCATAGGCTTAATTTCTCTGAGCTCAGGAAAGTCCAGAAATTCATGCGGTTTGAGGAGAGCAGCAAGAGTAGCAGTGATTTCCAGAATCACTAAGACAGATTGCAGCACATGCAAGTGACTCTTTGGGACAGAGGAARAAGAAAAAGGAAATGTATTTGTTTAGAATTACAATGGACTGCGTTCGATTGGTTCTTATTTTGGCTAGAATATATTAGTCACTGTCAAAGAGACAAGCGGAGCTTGTATGAATTGGTCCTTTTTCTTTCCTTTGAGCAGACATATGAAGACAAATACCTTAAGTAAACTTTGAGTAACTGCAGTGTTTTTTCTTATATAAGATTTCCTTCTCACACAGAGGATAAAACTCAGAATTAAGGAGTTTGCCTCAGAGTTTTTAGCAGATATAGTCAAATGCAGTTTCTGGCAAAATGTACCATTTCATAGCTCTATTGAATTTTTACCGGCCATACTGAACTTCAGGCTTTCCATTGACTTGCACCTGGGTGGCTACTCTCCTTTAATTTAATTTAAGCTGACACAGACACATACTGTGTAGTGTCACCCTTCCATCATCCTAATCCAATATTGAGAACCTAGAAAGGAGTGGCAAGAAACATGGGAGCATTGTTGATCCATCACATAAATCCATGGCACACCAACGCCTCAAATGATGCGTACAGTCCTGTCCCCCACCTCAATTAATGTATGGTAGGACTGGGAGATGTTTAGAAGGGCAGCAAGGATGGTAAGAGGTATGGGATGGCACTCACTAAGAGTTAATAAAAAAGGACTTTGCCAGTCAGGAAAAGAGACGAGAAGAAATGTTATGCACATTTATAAAACCTGTATGACAGAGGGTAAGATGAGGAGGAAAACTGTTTACTGCCTCTCTCAGTGTGGAAATGAGAGAGAATCACATTTAATTAGCAAGTGATGCATTCATAAGCAACAGAAGTATGTGACCTGTGGCACAGCTGATAGGTAAGCTTGGGACTCTCTGCTGCATGATATGGTTGACATAAAATGTATGTGGCTTCAAAAAGAGAGCAGGGAAATTTGTGGAAAAAAACCCCTTTGAGGCTATTCTACATGAATAACCACCTATGGCTCAGCCAAAAATCACTGAAGGCCTGGAGAATATTCTGGGGAAATATTGTTTCATGTTTTCATAATTACTTTATACTTACCTCAATATCAGCTGAGGCCAATGGTCTTGTGCAATATGAGGGGGAGAATCCTGCTATAATTCCACAGATTTTCCCTGCTCTGTTTTCTGTAGGTTGCTTTTTTCTTGGTGGTCAGTCTTCTTGCTGTCCATCAAAAACCTAGTCTTCTGTTAGCTGCTTYTTGTGGTTGGAATTAACTTTCTTTCTGGCAGTGTTTGAAGTTCAATTGGATTGAGTTGTTTGGCTTAATACTTTGTTTAATGGAAAGCACACTGAAGACACTAAGCCAATATGCCAGTTTGCACCAAACTTGTATTATGGGTGAGGGATATAGAATGTGAAAATATTAAAATGTTATAATAATATTTTTCAAAATAATTTCATAACAAAATGTTACTTTTTTTTTCAAGAAGTATTTTGAGAGAACAGCTATAGAGTTTTTTTAATTCAGAAGCTTTTATAAAGAAAATGAAAATAAAATATTAAAATTATATTTTGGGTAAAATTAAATGTTTTTTTTCAAGTGAAACAATGTTTTATTTTAAAATTTTTTCAGCAACAAAACTGCAAGATCATTTTTTTCCCACAGTCCTCTATAAAATCGTAACCAGAATAGACAAGTTAAGAATTGAATTTCCATTTTCTATCATACTAACTTAAACAATCAGTATAGAAAAGATAYTTTTTTTTTTCCTTAACTGGCATTTCCCTCTACCACAGATAAGTGCCAGTAAAGTCCATTGTGTTTTCTCACTGTGTATGCCATTTCTTCAGCAACATTTATTTTAATCCAGAGTGATTCCAATAACTCCATGAATATCAAAATTACTTTGGATTTTCACCAAAGTATTTAAAGTAATAACTAACCTGCTCTCCTGAGCACACAGGATTTTTTCAAAGGTTAGCCAGGAGATGATGATGGCTGGGACTAGATACATCCATACTTCAAACGAAGGACCTACATATGGCATCACATTATGTTTGCTGTACAATAAGTCAGTTGACCTCAGTGTCTGTAAACAAGGTGATATTCAAGAACAAGACGATATCAGAGAACACAAGGTAAGCCTTATATATAACCTTTAACTTGTAACCTTTATTTCTCAGACAATTTTTCTCAAAAACAGGAAAGAATTATTTTTATGGACTTTTTTTTGGGTTTGTTTTTTTTTTTTTTTTTAATTGAGTCAGAGAAAAAACATAAATGTTTCTGAAAGACTTCTTGATTCTTTGAGTTCTTTTTAAATTCTAAAGAGTCCAGAGCAGTAAAATAAAATTTTAATAAGTTTCACCCTCTTGATCCCTTCCTACAAAAATAGAACTGCTTGCAAAAACAACAGCAAGTGCAAAGTAGAACTTATCCTTACCTTAAGTTATGGGTACCTGGAAAGAAGAATTTACAGTAAAAGTTCATTAAAAAGATAAAATCTGTGTACGATAGGCTGGAAATAGGCTGTAATTGCTGCTAGGGAAGATGACTTATGCATAGCCTCTGCTGAGAGCTCTGTTTTTTTCTGGCTCAATTTCTGGTTTCAGTCCCAAATGGGCAGACTCAAAACAAATGTGTCAATTAGATGCTTGGACAAAATTTCAGCTTTTTCTTATGCAAACTTCTGTGCAAACTCCTGCGCTAACTTTGTCAGCAGAAAGAAAATACAAGCTGCACTGTACCTCTCCTTGCATTTCAAGAAGAGGAAGACAGAGATTTATAAAGGTCCTGTGGCTGAGCACCTAGCTGTGGTCCCTTGCTCCAAAACTCTTACTGAGCTGGTTCATGAAAAATGTCTTTCAGCTTCCCAGTCTCTTTATGAATATGAGATTGAGTTTTATATTTTCTTACTTATGGTATGAAAACCATAGCATGTCTTAGCATGTATAGTATGAAAACCGTAGCATGTCATAACTTGTTTCATTGGATCTAAGTTTTGGATCCTTCATTTTACATGAACTGCAAACTGCCTCTTCTTTTATTGTATTTTTGTTTTAGTCACATTAGTTTTAATAACTCAGACAAACATATGTGCTGTCTATTTTTGGAAATGGGCAGCTGGATTGTCTAGGGGTGTCAATTGCTTAATATTCAAGAAATTATAAACAGTGATTAATAGGGTCTGGTATTTAAAAAAAAGATTAAAGTACAAAGCATTAAAATTAGTGCGGTCTTCATTTTTTTACCATCTGGTTGCAATAATAGAGAATATATGTATCATACATCACAAAATTTAAAGGGAGATTGGGAAATGTCTATTTGATAGATCACAGCTCACTTTCATATAGGAAGAAAATGAATGAATGAATGAGTGAATGAATGAAAAATTCATCTTTCCATGCATACTTGCATATACGTATTTGTGTGTGTGTGTGCACGCATGTGCGCGCATGCATATAAATATACATATATATGAAAGAACTCCCCTGTCATCATAGGTGAAAGGTGGTCTGAAATGTTAATGTAGATGTGAAGAAACGATCTTCATCAAAATGAATCGAAAGAGAAGGAATATTAGAAGAAAAGTCAACCTACCCATCAAGGCAACAAAACATTTGGGATTGCTAGCAAACCACATTGCTGATTCCTGCAGCTAGGAAAGGTGCCTGGGTCAGAGAAGAGGGCTGCCTGCAGCCCTGATGAGGCTGGGGGGTTGAGGGGCTGCGTGGCTGCTGCCCCATCACACAGATTTCACTGTCCCAGACTATGACTGTGCATCCATAACAGGTTTATGAAGCTTTGATGATGTATTTCTGGGGATTGCTATGAATGCTTAGTGCAACTGCTATTGGTTGTCATAGGCGATCTTTAGATGTGTGGACTTAATAACTTTGTTATTGGTAACAGTACTGTGCTTTGTGCTGTGTTTCATCATGTACTTTTTTGACTATAGTTTTCCTGCAACATCTATAGGTTGCTTACTAACAGATTGTAGATTCTTCACAGGCAGCGGCAGAGCAGACGTTGAGGTAAATGTTCAGCTATGGAAGAAAGAGTAGGAAATAAGATCAATCAGCTGTCAGCAGTAGAGGTCAACACTGCTGTTTCCCCAGTATCAGACACAGCCCTCAGGCCGGGAGCTAGTCATGGAGGAGGGATTTATTTCTGCTACTCTGTACCAGGGGTTCATGCTCAATGGGAGAGTTGTGTGTACTCTCTGCTCAACTGCAGGGCTTGGTGCCATCATTGTAGTTTTACACACCTCAAACTCCCTCGTGTCTTGCAGTATGTAGCAGGCATCTATTATCAAGGGATACACATCCTTGCAAACCCATCTTTCCTCACAGTGCTCTGCAGCTCTCCTAACCTTTGCTGAACAAAAAAATAAATCCTGCTGTGAAAATAGGATGGATCCTTACCTGAAGTACCAYATATATTTAAATGAAAACATCATGGTTACTTATTATCAGTAAAATAATAACTGCAGACATATATATTTTCTTACAAATCTGGAAGGTGTTTGTGATGTGTTTATTTTCRTTGATAGACAAGAGAGAAGAAACTTCTTTAGAAGATTAGATGTAAGTCTAGGATTTTTTTTTCTTTTCCATTGTTTTTTTTTCTCTAGATTATCTTATCTTCCTGAATCCCATGGTCATGTGAGTTATTGTTATGATGGGTCATATCAGCAACATCCTTTATTTTAGCTTTTAAAAAAGCCTTGTTACCGTGGCAACTGCCATATCACCTCTTTGAAATAATATGCACAATATAGAATTTGATCTTTTGCACTGTAGAATGTTCAAGGGAAAATGTTCAGTGTTAAGCACTTTCTTTTTTTCTGAATTTTAATGAGGTCTGAATTATATTTTTAATGATTTGTCTATCTGCTTTTTCAATTTAAAATACTTCTTTAAAGAAAACAAATGAGTGCACCAATGCGTACATCTGTCCCTACTGACCACTTCAGTTAGTGACAGAACTGACAGTACACATTATTTTCCACACAGATATTATAAAAGTTATATCAATGATTTTTTTCAGTCATTGCATTCCCCTTACTCCATTTCCCTCAAATAGCTCAAACAACAGAGTCATTAAGCTAAGGCAGACAGAAAGGTTTTCCCTCAGCTCGCATTTATCTAAATTATTTTATTAAAAGGTTCATACATTTTAAGACCAGAAGCAACCCTTGTGATTATCTAGCCTGGACTCTTGCACAGCACAAATCACAGAATTTCACCCAGCAGTCACTCAGCAAGCCACAAATATCTTGCTGAACTTTTAGGAACGTATCCTTGCTAACCACCTTTGCGGAGCAAATGCAAGCAAACAYCTAGACTGGGATCAGCTTTTATTGCTGCCAGGATGAAGTCAAAATATGGATCCCATATTTTGCATGCTTTGCCTTGTCCTGGACCTTCTCAGGCCTGGCTTTTGGAGCAATTTATTGTGTCGTGRTTATGTGTTTCAGGTTCTGAGGGGCACGTAAGCTTTCTGGCTTCTAAGTGTCCTGGGGATAGAGGTTGGCAATGCCTCAACAACAACAACAACAACATAATAGATTTTTCACTCAAAAATTTGCATTTTTAAAAATAAAATGAAGCCTCACAGCAAAGCATTTTGTTCAATCATTTATGATTGTCCCATTCCTGTTCCTGGAGTTGCCAGTGGTGCAACCCCTCCCTCCGCCAGCACACACTCCCAGTTCTTTGCCCAATTCTGTTTGCCCTTAAACCTCATTGATTTCCTATCAGTCGTTAAGCTGCCAGTTATATCTTTCAAAATCTTTGCAGAGTGTACAAGTCATCTAGAAATTAACCTACTAAGATGATGTTGGTAATTTTAAACTAGCAAGATTTATCAAGACAGGAAAGACATATTTCTCTAGTAGTATATAATCTTTTTCTTTCTTAGTTGAGTCAGAAAGCTGGCAACAATATTTGCTGAGCCTGCATAAAGTAATGAGCACTTTAATGCAAATGATTGTGGTCAGATTTCAAAGGAGAGATTGCTGGCATAGCAAATATTAGAAAAAATATTTCAGTGAAAACTTCTATCCTGGTTTTTCTTTGAAAAGTGAAACTCCAAGAATTTTTCTATTAACTCTTTTGGAATGTTTCTTCCTATCTGTGAGGTATTTTTTTCTTTCCTATCATTTTTACTAAAGAATTTTGAAAAGGAATGGGATTTGTATTAACAAAATTGCATTGTTAGAATTATTTGCATGCATCACATGAAAAAATTGGTTTTGAATCTTTTTCCTGTGACAGGTAGCATAAATCTGCTGAATTCAGTGAAGCTACACAGTTGGAGATCCAAGGTAAATGAGAAGAAATCCAGCTGTTTCTATGAAATTTGAGAACACTGTGGGAGTTTTTGTACATTTTAAAACATTACTTCTATGGATTTTAATAKTTTTTATTTATTAGAGAAGAGAATTAAAAGAAAAATGTCTGTTCATTGCTTCAAGCCTGGGTTTTCTAAACCTGGCTGAAGCAATTAAAGGTGTTCTTAATGCTGGTAAGAAATACACATCTTTCAGAATTTTTTGCTGGGCTGCATGTATAGTTATGGCAGTTTTGCCAAAACTTACACTATATAAAAAAGCCAAACATGGCACTCAGTTAACTCCTGCTTGGACAAAGTGACTTTTCCACTTGTTTCAAGCAACAAAACAAGAGAGAGAAAATGCATTGTGCTGGAAGTGTGTGAGGGGACAAAGAAATAACTAATAAAGGAAAATACTGAAACAAGCCAAGTCACATTGCTTCTCCTCTCCAGATTGTTGAAAAAGATATTGCATGCTTGACATTACAAACTSTCTCTGAGCTTTCCAGGAGGTAGGGTTGGTTTTGTACTAATAAGTGAAAAATGCAGTCTAAGATTGTCCAGGTTTGTAAAGTTTTCTTCTCAGGAGTCTCTTCTCAAGAGTAGGCGCTGTTAGACCCCTACAATGACCARCTAAAATTCCTCTAGTCTCAAACTCCATAAAAATGAACAGATCTTAAACTGACTGCTATAATCCCAATAGAAGATCATGCTCATAAAGTGTTTACTCCCCCAGTTTTCCAAAAATGGAAATTTTAATTCTGATAAATAGATAATAAAGAATATAATATATATTCTTTTCTCCCATTTGGAAGAAGGTATTGTTTTAATTTAAAACTTGTTTTCTACTCTTCTGAGGGTAAGGGGTTATGAAATCACATATGTGTTTGCAAAATTATATATTTTAAACAAACACTTTTTCTGGGGTTACATTTAGAACTAAACATTCCATTTGTCTGCTCCATGCCTCTCCCCTATGCGAGGTATAGACAACATGGGAACAGTCCACTCATTGGATTCGCTTGGAATACACATTTCACATCATCTAAGAGGCCCTTGCATGTACCTCAGAAGAAAATACATGGTTAGGATCATGAATTATATTTATCAGCAATGTATTACTTTGCTTACCTCTTCACATGTAGACAAAACACCTGCTATAACCAGGGAAAGGCAGTTCATATTTCAGTGAAATCTGCCATCCGTCATACATTTCCCAGTAACTGGTGGAGACCAGGCAGTGGAATGGTGTTTAACCATGCCATGGATGCCTGTCCTGGTGGGCAAAATGCTGGGAACTCCAACATGAAACTTAGCCAAGTTGGTAGGCTGCATGCTGAGTAAATGTGCTAGGATTTTCTCCAGTAAGCACGCATTACATCATTTCTTTTACATCTTTATTTTACATCTTAGCTGCAGGGTACCGTCCCTGGCATCATAAAGCCTAGTATYGCTGCCCAGGATTGTGCCCTTAGGAAAATTCTTTCTTGTCTGTCCCTTCAACACTGCCTGGATGAAAGCTGAATGTCGCTTAGCTAACCAAATACTGATAGTGCATGGTTATGCTTATGATAGTTACATAGCTAAAGAAAGCAGCGTGATTCAGGAGAGCTTAGTACTTAAAATGATCCAGCACCTGGATTTCAAATTTGCCATCTCTCTGTTTCTGTCTTAGATTTAGTTAATTTTGAAATCTATTGTGCCATTTTCTGGAGCACAACAAACAAATTAAATAATACCAGAGCTGTCAAATCTCTTCAGGTGTGAATACTGTAATAAAAGGTAACCTTTTTTAATCAAATAAATAAATAAAATTATGCATTCATAGAAGAGACACGTAAGTACAGTGATAACACAAAGCATTACATAAAGTGCAAATTGTCAAAACATATTTCATAATAACCTTATTATTTCATAATAACCTTAGCAGCTGCAGTCCTTTTTAATCTACTGTTTAAAGCAGATTTCATTCTAAGTAGAAAAAGATGATTTTTCTCATTAACATTAAAAATCAGTAAAATAAGACATTTGGATATTTCCTGCACGTTTCCTGCATGAGCATCAGAAAGAACTATTTTCACTCAAAAGCAGGAAGAGATTAAGGAGCCTAAAATGTCTGTCCTTGTTTCTTTGTCACAGCTACCACATTTTTCTGTGTATTACATACATTTTGCTTTGGAACTTGGCTGCCCCAATTAAGCATAATAACTTTTACGTTTTTGAGCTTTCCTAGTTCTGCAGTCCCAGAACTCTGAGGAAAGAGGTCATGCAAAGCCTTGCCCCAGCAGCAAACTGAGCAATACAAAGAAGCCTAACAGGTAGGGGAGCTGGATTTGCGCGATGCATGAAAGGGAGAAAAGGGAATTGTAGTGGCAGGAGGTGAGAAGTCCTTCGGCAGATTTTAGGAGATTCAAGACCCTGACAAAAAAATGAAGGGGACAGATACTGCTGGCAGGGGTAGCATGAAGACAGCAGTATTAGGACATCACTGCTCTTGGGCAGCTTCGATGAAGTTCCTGTGATGGGGTTGCCCCTTGCTGCTGAGGGTGTGATTGTCCAAGTGTTTGGTAACAGGATAATATCTGAATTTCTGTCTCCTGGAGAATGTGAGTTTGAAGGCAGAGCTCGGGGAGATGAGGACCGGTCTCCTGTAGAAAAGTGGGGTGCTGTGGCACCCTCCAAGCCCAGCACCCCCTGGGTTCCTGTCCTTGTGCCTCCCCAAGGAGTGTGTTCTGCAGGTAGTTGGTGTGCAGCTCAGGAGGGCTTAAAAACTATGCACCCTGGGATGGGAATAATGAAACCCGGTGGTGGATATAAGGATAATGGCGTTTGAATATGTGTTTTTGTTCCTGAGGTACACAGGGAGGTGTTCTGTTTAATTAATAAGCTCATGGGATCCAGATCCCTTGTAATTCCTTCATTTTTGGAGTTGGTATGACTTTGATTCAAGCACGAATACAAAAAAAGAGTTGTGTTGTTGTATTTGAATATGTAGGAAATGTCAACATGGCGTACCGTAGTGTGGTGTAGAGATTTCAGAAATAGCTTGCCTTGCTGAAGCAATCTTGCTGCCTTCATTTGGCACTCCACATGGGCTAATTTACATTTCTCCTTAGACAGAGAGGGATTTGAAGAGTAACGTAGAAAACCGAAATACCTGAATGAAGCATAAGTGGTAGGATCAACCTTAGATCCTCCAGCATGGTAGCCAAACATCTCAAAAGCAGATGATGCATTGTTAAACATATTTGGATATTTCAGGAAATGCAAAATACCAAGGGCATATAGAAAGCCATTATCAAAGCAAATATAAGTCAATAAGATGGGTGGCACAGATAATTAGAGGTGGCTGCATTTGAGTTGGAGGTTCTTCTACCCACATATAGTATTTAAGGACAAGTGGAGCTAAATGACACTGAAATCAAAATAAATGGCTGAAACCTGTTTCCTATTAAAACAACAGCAAAATTTCTCTTGGCTGCAGTGATAAAAGATTTGTTACAAAAGGAAATAAGCTGATTTGTCTAGCCAGGGAAAACTATATAGACTTGGATACTGTATTCACAGGAACACCAACCTCAGCTGACTAATAAAGAAAATATTTGGATCAGGGAATAACAGAAACAGAAATCTGGATAAGGGCCAAAACCTGAAGCCCCATAGTGGGAAGAAATATTATCTGTGATGATGGATAGCCTTTTTTTTTTTAAGAAACATTCAGGGCTCTGAAATGAAAAAAAGAAAGAAAAGATCATTCAATGCAAAAATTGAGGACCAAGACAAAAGAAGGGAAATTAACTTTAAATTGAAACTTCAGGGCCTAAAAGGCTTTTCTATGTCTCTTTAAACTAATATTGTAGAAAAACACTGCAGACAGTATTACAGTGATTATATTCCCACCACCAGTCTGAAAACCACACTGACAGCAAGGCATCAAGAATCCTTATCGTAAAATAAAGAGGATGAACACTTCTTCCTTATTGCTTTGTTGTTCCAAAGGGCTATGAAGACACACACTATTAGATAAAATTATATTTACTACTACTCCTCAATCTGTATTAGTCCAAAGTCACATGTAGTATCTCCTTCCATGAAATGAAGTGAAAAGAGAAATCCAATATGTGTCTTTCTGAAATGCCATTGAGAAAATTGCTAAAAAAGGTCCATTCTTTCCATAATTTTGTATGCCTCCTTTGTCATGGCAAGCAGTTTCTTTGTCTGAGACCATGTTGCCAAAGAGCGTTGGTTTCTAAGACCAAATCTTGTTCTAAGGTATTACAGGAAGTCTGTGAAGGTCTCAGGAATGATTTTCTTTTAGAGAAACTCTTGAAACCTTGGGAAGCTCCATTACAATCAGACAAATTTATTGGGAATGCACAGTGATGTAACTAATCATAGCACAGGACCTTACTCGCAACAGCATTTCTGAAAATGTCAGATATGGGCCTTAGGATATGTTTGGAAACAGAAGATTTTTTCCCATTTCCATGTGGAAGTATGACAGCTCTTCCGGTTCCAGAAGGGTGAAAGAATCTACAGTCAGGAATCACTTTCTTCACGAGTGCTAAAACTGATTTTAGCATTTAGCRTATAGAGTATTTTTGAAGGAAAAAAGAGTCTGTGAAGGCTAGGTTCTGTCCTCTCACCTCATGGTCAATAGTACCTTACTTACCAACTTTTCAAAGCAAAACTCATTTCATTATTAGTTCAGATCAAGCGTTATCATATTGCTAACATTTCTCATTTGTATTTTTTTCATGTGCATCTTATTTTTTGTTTAGGAAACGTCAATAATTTAATAGAAAATTATTAATACAATCCTTATGAGGTAGAAAAATGTTATATTTCACTTTTTGATAGCAAACTGAGACATAGGGAAAGAAAATAACTATTCCAAATCCTAACTGGCAGCCATTGACAGCTTTGGAGTAAAGATTTTAATAATCCTGCCTCCTCAACAATCATTAAAATAATTGTTTTTCTATATAGCAACCATTCAGTTGAACAGCCACTTGCTGGGTGGCTATGATCATATCTAGCAAGTAAATGACAAATAAATGAGTTGTCATTTTTGGTCTGGGAGACTGCAAAGTTAAGCTACAGCAGGTAGCTAAACAGCCGATGCAATTATATCCATTGCATAATCTGGGAAAAGCTTCTGGATTTAGTATCTCTCTGAGTGTTGATGTCTCTGGTTTATGCTTTTAATGTGAGGTACTCAATTCCCGATGAGATCCTGTGGCAGGCATTTGAAATTCCCAGGACCATTTCCGATCTACCTAGAGAAATCCTGTTTTGGGGTCATGAATATAGGCTCTCTCTGAAGAGGAGCCTTGGTGTGGTTGCTTAGGAACAAGACAAAGGGATTCAAGGGAGAAAGAAGGTGTAATGGTAATGAATGAAAATATAATCTGTGGCAACATCTGACACATGGGTAACTGGAAGAGGCTTTGTGCCTGTATAGTTGATAAAATTATGTTTTCATTTCCATCAATTCATTCTTGTCAGATGAGTCTTAACTCCCTTAATTATCACTTAGCTGTAAATTATGCCTCTATTCACAAAATCTGGTTAGAGTTTGTATGTATTATCTGAGGGAACCAGAAATTAAGAAATTCTTTCTGAGATAAACTCTTCTAACAAGCTAATGAAAATTGAAGTTTTATTTGTAACTTTGTTTATAGAGCAGCACTTGGGCAACATTTGTCTTGGGATCTCTGATTATAGTCAGGTAGGGTAGGTTAAGGCTGCTGATGATCTCAGAATGACATAAATAAACTTCTGGCATAATTGCTGCACCAAGCTATCCGCGGCTGGAGGATGCTTGTGATTCAGTTCTCCGTTGCCTCCTCAGTGAATGAACCCGCACCAGCTGTGTGGCAAACGTCAGCATATGGTGTGTAATAGCATAAGCTGAAGATACCTCAGACCTTTAAATCTACATACAAATAGGTTGGTGGCGTGATGCGCTGTCGACTGGGTGTATAACAGATGTARCCTGCTGAGCCCAGGACAAAAGGTGGGCGCTGGTGGGCTGCTGAACTGCCATCTGCCTGCACCCCCCGGCTGCACCGCTGGTGCGCCTACTCGCCCACTAAAACTGATACTCCGGGCATCATGCTTACTTTGGAGACATCCTTCTCACAGTGAACCTCCGCAAGGCCAAAAAGTGAAATAAAGCACACAGCTGCAACTGCCACTGAGTGCAGCAGCACCTGGGAGTGCACCCAGCATTCAGGCACCGTGTTTCCAGTGGCACTGTCAGGACACTGCTTTCCACTCTGCAGAAATATTTTGTTTTTGAAGCTACCTCTCGCTCTGATTCTTACGTATGACAAAAACACATGCTTCCACCAGTGTAAGGTCAGCACGCTTCAACTACTGCACGTTGAATGTCCCTTTATACCCACAGTGTGAAAGATTTTAGGGTGCATTGCTATGTCTACCCAAGCGAAGATACTGAAGCAGATTGTCAAATCCTTGTGGAAGTGTTGTGCAGTAAAAGGAAGCAGTCATTCCTGCTCCTGGCCCTGGATCCCACTCATTTTCCCCTCACCAGCAACCTCTGCTCTGTGAGCCACTGCATAGCTTAGATTTCTTCTTTTTTTTTCCAAATATGGAAGGATTTTGAGAACAGAAGTTTGTTTCCTCACAGTAAGTGTGACACTGATCATATCACAGAATCACAGAACGTCTGAGTTTGGAAGGGACCTCTAGAGGTCATCTGTTCCAAACTCCTGCTCAAGCAGGGCCACCTACAGCAGGTTGCCAAGAACCATGTCWAGATGGTTTCTGAATATCTYCAGGGATAGAGACTCCACAACCTCTCTGGGCAATCTGTGCCAGTGCTTGTTCACCCTCACAGTGAAAAAGTGTTTCCTGATGTTCAGAGGGAACCTCCTGTGTTTCAGTTTGTGCCCATTGCCTCTGGTCCTGTCACTGGGCACCAGTGGAAAGGGCCTCTTTGCACCCTCTCTTCAGGTATTTGTATACATTGATGACATCCCCCCTGAACCTGCTCTTCTCCAGGCTGAGCAGTCCCAGCTCTCTCAGCCTCTCCTCATATGTCAGATGCTCTAGTCCCTTAATCACCTTCACTGGATTCTCTCCAGTATGTCCATGTCTCTCTTGTACTGGGGTGCTCAGAACTGGACCTAGTACTCCAGGTCTGGCCTCACCAGTGCTGAATAGAGGGGAAGGACCACCGCCCTTGACCTGATGGTAACACTCCTCCTAATGCATCCCAGGATATCATCAGCCTTCTCTGTACATTGCTGGCTCATGTTCAACCTGGTGTCCACCAGGACCCCCAGGTCCTTGTCTGCCAAGCTGCTTTCCAGCCAGGTGGCCCCCAGCATGTACTGGTGCATTGGATTGTTTGTCTCCAGGTATAGGACTTTGCACTTCCTCTTGTTGAACTCACTTTATACTGGTAATGATATAACATATTGTAACATATATTACCATTATAATGGTAACAAAGAACAGGTTGTTTACATGATTGCAACTAATTTAATAAATTCATTATGTTATGGATGATTGCATTATATGTTCATTCATACATATTATTATTCATTAGTAAGATTGTTAAAAGGATTCAGAAGGTAACAAATGCGCACACCACCTCAATCCAGATGGGTGATGTCATGAGTTTTTGTTACTAGCTTTAAGCAATGAGAGTTTCATCATGTTGTCACAGGGAATGTGGCAAAATATACATTGTATTTTAATGAATTAAAAAATAAGGAAAATGGGCAATAATAAAACCAATGCCCCTATTCACACAGGACTGTATGTTATTACTCTGAAAATCACTCCTAGAGGGTCTAACAGCACTAAGACCTGAGCCTAAAGACACGAGCATCCAAAAAGTGCAGACAGTTGTCCCTCTCTTGATTCTTATGTATGTATCCGGCCTCGTCCTGTCAGCAGGAGGCCATATTTACACATTTATCCTCCAAGTGAATTGTTAGCTGAGTTGCTTTATGTTTTTACTACTAAGTGGGTTTTTTTTCACCTTCCACTTAAAATTTTCCTTCTTTAGTCTGTCAGGCAGAGGAGGCAGAAGGTACTGCCAGTAGTAGGGTGGTGACCTAGCTCTTGTCAGCTGGACATACAGGTGATCATCTGCTTGGTCAGCTGTAAAGAGGAGAGCACTGATGAGCAGCCTCAGGTACCTAAGGTGGACATTTGGATCTTATCAAGGAAAAAACTGAATGGCTAAGTGAAACCAAAACCCAAATGGAGAACCAGTGGAGAACTTCCTTACTCCCCTGGGCTCTGTGCACATTTGGAGAAGAACTGGATGTTGATACCATGGATGTAAACCCAAAAATTCCTTTCACATCAGCCAACACTGTGCAAGACATTTTTGCAATGAACATACTAGGGCCTAAATTCAAAAGAAAAATAGACCAAAACCAGTATCTTGTTTGACTCGGCTGTGTTTAAAAAATAGGTTACAGACCTTAAAATAGTGAGGTCTCAGAAAGCTTCAGGTTAAAGGGTTGAAAATCTTTTCGGGATAGAGTGGGTATGAGTTTCAAATTCAAATAAAAGAAAATTGTGATACAGTGGTGTCTCCTTAACTCAGTCTTTCCCTTTTCCAGAATTTGTTTTTCATGCCAACACCATTGTCTTAGCAAACGTACAGCAGCAGCCAAGCAAACACAGTTGATTTGGTGAGCTGTTCTCTGCTGGTAATTCTTTTTAATTCTCTCTTGTGCCTTAATTGTGACATTTTTTCCTATGGTTCAGGTTTGAATGTGATTTTCACTATAATTTGTTGCTTGCCATTTTGACATTGAGGTGCAGGCATTGGATTAACTTCTGATTTGTCATTTCAAATTTTGACAAAAATGCCTAGAGGTGAGGCCTGGCCATTTGATTTGAAAGGAAAGAGGGAAGGAACAACATTTACATGTGCACTTATCAAGTGTGAAGGGCCTGTGTGCAGGGTCAGAGTGGGGAGGAATGAGAAAATATGGTGTGGGAAGGAAAAAAGGAGTGCTGAGACAAGGAACTGGAGGAGGACCTAGGGAATGGGAGATTTTGGTCCTGCTGCTGTGAGGGATGAGTGTGGATATAAGGATTGCTGCTGCAGGAGGGAGGGAGGGAGAGCAGGGGGGGAGCAGAGCTCCGCTGGGCAGGGGAGGGCTGATCTGCTCAGGACAGGGCAGCTGAACTGCTGCTCAGAGGTCAGCACGTCAGGCAGTCTGCCCCATTGACATAGCTCGAGAGGTGACAACAACATGTGRCCTGATAAAGAACCACCTTCTGTAAATCTGAGCTGACCACTCTTAATGCATTTCACTTTTTAAACTGCTTAATAGTTAATTCTCATGTAATTTCTTCCATGATTTTATCTGGGATCCACTGTGAGACTGATAATCTTACAGTAATTTTCACAGTCCCTCTCACTTTTTAAGAGCATGGTGCAACGGCAGCTTTCTTCCAATMTACCACAACGCCTCAGGACCTGTTGAAATCAAATTCCAATGCTCCAGAGCCAGCTCTAGTAACATTTCTAGAAACAAGATGTATCGACTTGATAATTTCAAAATGTCTAACTGATATTTAACATTTTCCCTAGTAACTGCTGTAATGGAGACCACTTCATAATTTGTATCATCTGGCTTTTCTCATGAAATGTTCAAAACAAATATTTATAGGAAAATTTGAGTTTTCTACACTACTGTTGACAGTGGTTCATTTCCATTTAGCATAGGGAAAATGCCCTTGAAAAAATTTGTCATTACTCTTAACATTCCAAGTGACAGAATTCTCTTTCAGAGAGAGAATTGCTTATTCATTGTCTACAGTTTATAACTGCTGATTAATATCCATTATCAGCTTTTCCKTTCATATACACGTGCATATTTAAAACAAGAGCATCAGTAGAGAGACTGGTAATAGCAGTTAAAGAAAATGTGTGGAGGAATGAATGTCAAAACACTTTGTACTGGTTGACTATGACCTAGTTCAACCCATTGACCTACTGGATTTTCTAAACATTTTTTTTTTCCTTGCTTTTTTCTCTTTCCAGGAAATTGTGCCACTCCTCAGTAGTAGTTTGTTTCCATGAAAAGTTCCATTTTTGACTGATTGAAATTATCAAGTAAAATAATATTTCAGACAAAATTTCCTAACAAGTTCCAAAACTAATAGTCTGATAATGGAATGGGGGAAAACACCCAGCTTCTCCCTTCTTTCCTTTATTGGCTTATTAGAAAATGCCTGTTTCTCTCTAGTCCATTCACCAAACACCCCTCATCTCTTGTCATTGGGACAGAATGGGTCTGGATGCAGTAGGAATGCAAAAAAGTACCATTTGCCTGGTTCAGTCAGATCCATTTTGCTGTGTCTTGACAGCTATCCACAATGTAAAGCCATCACCCTGTCCTTTTTCCCCTCTGTGATCAGGATACTTTTTCTCTAGCCCTGCTTTCTTTGTCTCTCCCTGGGTCATTATTTATTTGGAGCCTTCTTAATCTTGTATTCCTGTTTCTGCTTTCAGCTGCTAGCTTTACTTACTAACCAATCTCTTTTCCTTATTTTGATTCCCCTTTTTCTGCAACTTTCAGGTGCCCAAATTCTTCAGTTCTGGTTGGTTTCTCTCCCCTGAAAGTTTTATATATTTTTATCCTTATCTAAGCTTTTATAAATATATCTTTCTCTTTTATAGACTTTTCCTTTTTGATAAGGTAGACTTCCTTTAAATTCATCTCTAGTTTCCTTACCCAGATTATAGGGCAAGCTATGGTTTGAATTCACATCTCTCTGGCTTTTTCAGAATGAAGTTTTGTTTTATTCACTCAAATGTATTTAATCACACATTTGTAAATGTATTAATATAATTTTTTATTCACTCAAAGATAGATTTCACAGATAACAAAATGATAAAAAAAGTTGTATATTCATGTCTTTCCTAACTCTTGGTCTTTATTTGCAAGTTTTGGCCCACTCCCATCAGCCATGTTTGCTTTCCTTTCTGGGCTTGCAAACAAAGCTAATGTCTACTGTAGTTTCTGTGTCTTCAACTCCCTTCTGAGTTCCTTTCTGTCTTCAGCTGCTGACAATCAGTTCCTCTCACCTCCTTTTCTGAGGTTTCTGCATTCATTAATATTTAGTATTGCCTCTGATCCTAGGGTCTCCTGTYAGCTTGAATAAAACCAGGCAAAAAAAAATATCCATCAATGAATCCTCCCTCACTGTGTTCCCTTATGGAGACCTGACTCTACTGTATTTCCTTGCTCTAAACTGCATTGTTTCATTTAATTCTCTGAAGCAAGTCAGGGTAATTTCAAACACATATAGTGAGGAACACTGGAAAGTCATAAAAYAGAATCTTATCTTCATTCGAAAAGCCAGGTAATTGTAGAAAAGATCTGTGCATTACTGTAAAACAGCTTTAAGTAAAAACAAAACAAACGAACAGAAATGCAATTATTCATGACATTTCATTTCTTGTTTTTTTGTCTGTACGTGCCAGCACAGTCCGCAGCAGAGSACTCTAGCGCGGTGCACAGGAGGGTCTCCCGAACCAGAGGAACCTCAGGGGAGCCAAGAGAGCCGCCAGCCGCCCGCCGCTCGCGCCACAGCAGCTGATGAGACCTGGGTGGGGCCAGGAGCAAGGTCAGTCACGCCGCCCCACCGCGTAGAAAAGCGTCGCCAGCTGGGCGTGGCGGGTCAGCAAGGGCGTGGCATGGCATGGCTGTTTGCGCGGCAGTTGCGCAGAAGGGCACGCGGGAAGGGCAGTGAAGCTCTGYCAGCTCGACTAGGGAGCAATGGTATCAACCTGGCAGAAAGCCATGGCCTCTCTAAGCTCTGCACCCACCACGACAGATGCAGCTTCCCAGGTAGAGCTGCGGTGGGAACAGGCTGCACCCAGGTGCCAGGCTGCGGCTGTGCCCTGCTCTTCTGCCAGGACCGGCCGGCAGCAGCGAGCACACCTGTGGGAGGTGTGCCTGGGTGGAGGAACTCCTCTGCTTAGTGACAGAGCTCCGGAGGAGGTGAGTAGGTTGGGGAGTATCAGGGAGTGCGAGAGAGAGAAAGACTACTGGAATCACATCCTACCTTCCCTCAGACAGGCCCAACAGGCAGACAGGATGCATGATATGGAGGATTCCCTATCCTTTCTCTGCCTGGCTGAACACAGTGACTTAAGGGATAGGGGGCAATGGCGACAAGTTCCTGCCTGGCGCAGCAGGCGCGTCTCCTCTCTGACTACCCCGCCTTCCCAGGTGCCCTTGCATAATAGGTATGAGGCTCTGCAAGTGGAATGGAACAATAATGAGGATGATGGTTCATCTAGCTTGGAGGTGTCACCAAGTTTAAGTCAGCCTACGCCCTGTGTCAAAACTGCTTCCATAAAGAAAAAAAGGTAGGTCACTGTCATGAGACACTCCCTTCTGAAGGGAACAGAAGGCTCAATATGCAGACTGGACCCACTTCTTAGGGAAGTCTGCTGCCTCCCTGGGGCTGAGGTTAAATATGTGAAGAAAGCTTCCTACCCTCGTACGGCTCTCAGATTATTAACCATTATTGATTTTTCAGGTAGGCAGTGATGAGGTTGCAACAAGAAGTCCAAGGGCAATCAAGAGACTTCAGGGCCTTGGGACTACTGGTTAAGGGATCAGGAACACAAGTAGTGTTCTCCTCTGTCCTTCCAGTTGCAGGGAATGATGAGGGAAGGAACAGGAAGAGCCAGCAGATCAATACTTGGCTCTGAGCCTGCTGTCACCAGCAGAATTTTGGGTTTTTTGGTTATGGGTCGGTTTACACGACACCAGGCCTGTTGGCAACAGACAGGGTACACCTGTCTCAAATGGGGGAAAGGATCTTTGCACAGGAGTTAGCAGGGCTCATTGAAAGAGCTTTAAACTAGATTTGAAGGGAGAAAGGGATAAAACCAGGCTCTCTAGAGATAAGCCTGGGGGCAGCACACCACTGTTTGAGGGACGGTGTGTTAGCGAGGTCCTTCGGTCTGCCGTCTCAGTGGAGGTAGGGAATGGAGATCCATGCGGCAGCAAAGACACAAGGGTTGTTGATGTGTTATAAACCACGGAATCACCTGAGAATGGTCACATAGGAATTAGGGCTTCTCCCCCCCAAAAAGGTGGTGGGATCAATAGCCCAACTGAAGTGCATCTACATCAACGCCCACAGCATGGGCAACAAAAAGGAGGAGCTGGAAGCCATTGTGCAGCAGGAAAACTATGATATAGTTACCATCACAGAAACATGGTGGGATGACTCGCACAACTGGAGTGTTGCAATGGATGTCTATAAACTCTTCAGAAGGGATAGGCAAGGAAGGAAAGGCGGTGGGGTAGCCCTGTATGTTAGGGAGTGTTTTGATTATCTAGAGCTTGATGGTGATGATACGGTTGAGTGTTTATGGGTAAGGATCAGGGGGAAGGCCAACAAGGCAGGTATCATGGTGGGAGTCTCTTATAGACCACCCTACCAGGATGAAGAGGCAGGCGAAATACTCTGTAAGCAGCTGGAAGRAGTCTCACAATTGCTAGCCCTTGTTCTTGTGGGGGACTTCAACTTACCAGATGTCTGCTGAAAATACAATACAGCAGAGAGGAAACAGACCAGGAGGTCCTGGGAGTGTGTGGAAGATAACTTCCTGACGCAGCTGGTGAGGGAGCCAACCAGGGAAGGCGCTCCATTAGACCTGTTGTTTGTGAACAGAGGAGGACTTGTGGGTGATGTGATGGTTGGAGGCTGTCTTGGGCATAGCGGTCACAAAATGATAGTTTTCCATTCCTGGAGAAGTAAGGAGGGGGTCAGCAGAACTGCTGCCTTGGACTTCCGGAGGGCAGACTTTAGCCTGTTTAGGAGCCTGGTTGACAGAGTCCCTTGGGAGGTAGTCCTGAAGGGCAAAAGAATCCAGGAAGGCTGGACATTCTTCAAGAAGGAAATCTTAAAGGYACAGGAGAAGACCATCCCCATGTGCCAAAAGACAAGCTGACGGGGAAGAAGACTGGCCTGGCTGAACAGAGAGCTTTGGCTGGAACTCAGAATAAAAAGGAAGGTTTATGACCTTTGGAAGAAGGGGCAGGCAACTCAGGAGGACTACAAGGATGTCATGAGATTATGCAGAGAGAAAATTAGAAGGGCCAAAGCCCACCTAGAACTTAATCTGGCTAYTGCCATAGAAGACAATAAAAAATGTTTCCATAAATACATTAGCAACAAAAGGAGGGCTAAGGAGAATCTCCATCCTTTATTGGATGCAGGAGGAAACATAGTGACAAAGGACGAAGAAAAAGCTGAGGTACTTAATGCCTTCTTTGCCTCAGTCTTTAACAATAAGACCAGTTGTTCTCAGGGTACCCAGCCCCTTGAGCTGGAAGACGGGGACAGGGAGCAGAATGAAACCCCTATAATCTAAGGGGAAATGATTAGCAACCTGCTACACCACTTAGACTCACACAAGTCTATGGGGTCAGATGGGATACACCCATGGATGGGAGCTGGCGGAAGTGCTCACCAAGCCACTTTCCATMATTTATCAGCAGTGCTGGCTGACCGGGGAGGTCCCAGTTGACTGGAGGTTAGCAAATGTGGCGTCCATCTACAAGAAGGGCCAGAAGGAGGATCCGGTGAACTACAGGCCTGTCAGTCTGACCTGGGTGCTGGGGAAGGTTATGGAGAAGATCTTCTTGAGTGCCATCACACAGCACGTGCAGGGCAACCAGGTGATCAGGCAGGTCCTGCCTGACTAACCTGATCTCCTTCTATGACAAGGTGACCCGCTTAGTGGATGAAGGAAAGGCTGTGAATGTTGTCTGCCTAGACTTTAGTAAAGCCTTTGACACTGTTTCCCACAGCATTCTTCTAGAGAAATTGGCTGCTTGTGGCTTGGACGGGTGTACTCTTCGCTGGGTAAAAAACTGGCTGGATGGCCAGGCCCAAAGAGTTGTGGTGAATGGGGTTAAATCCAGTCTGTGGCCGGTCACAAGTGGTATTCCCCAGGGCTCAGTATTGGGGCTAGTTCTGTTTAATAACTTTATCAATGATCTGGACGAGGGGATGGAGTGCTCCCTCAGTAAGTTTGCAGATGACACCAAGCTGGGCGGGAGTGTTGATCTGCCTGRGGGTAGGAAGGCTCTGCAGAGGGATCTGGACAGGCTGGATCAATGGGCCGAGGCCAATTGTATGAGGTTCAACAAGACCAAGTGCCGGGTCCTGCACTTGGTTCACAACAACCCCATGCAATGCTACAGGCTTGGGGAAGAGTGGCTGGAAAGCTGCCCAGAGGAAAAGGACCTGGGGGTGCTGGTCGACAGCCGGCTGAACATGAACCAGCAGTGTGCCCAGGTGGCCAAGAAGGCCAATAGCCTCCTGGCTAGTACCAGAAATAGTGTGGCCAGCAGGAGTAGGGAGGTRATCATGTCCCTGTACTTGGCACTGGTGAGGCCGTACCTCAAATACTGTGTTCAGTTTTGGGCCCCTCACTACAAGAAGGACTGAGGTGTTGGAGCGTGTCCAGAGAAGAGCAACAAAGCTGGTGCAGGGTGTAGAGCACAAGTCTTACGAGGAGCGGCTGAGGGAGCTGGGGTTGTTTAGCCTGGAGAAGAGGATGCTGAGGGGAGACCTTATTGCTCTCTACAACTACCTGACAGGAGGTTGTAGGGAGGTGGGTGTTGGTCTCTTCTCCCAGGTAACAAGGATAGGACAAGAGGAAACGGCCTCAAGTTGCACCAGGGGAGGTTTAGATTGGATATTAGGAAAAACTTCTTCACTGAAAGGGTTGTCAAGCATTAGAACAGGCTGCCCAGGGCAGTGGTTGAGTCACCATCCCTGGAGGTATTTAAAAGACGTGTAGATGTGTTGCTTAGGGACATGGTTCAGTGGTGGACTTGGCAGTGCTAGGTTTGCTGTTGGACTTGATGATCTTGGAGGTCCTTTCCAACCTAAATAATTCTATGATTCTATGATTTTGCTATTCATGCGGATAAACTTATTCTTCTATGTAAGGACACTTACTGAAACACAAACAGATGTTTCATGTCTTGCTATAAAACATAGCYGTTTGAATTAGTAATATGTGAAAGTGGATACAAATCCATAAACATGAATTCTGCAATTTGCAGAGCTTAGGATTTTGCATAGGGCTTAAGGGTGCACGTACAACCCTATTGACTTCACTGAGGCCCTAAACAGCCATGAAACCCTATGTTGCATCCTGTGACAAGACCCGGGTCTTATGAAATAACATCACCAAATATCAGAAACACTTTTTTTTCTTTTTCCAGTGTGTGATCAATGTATTTTGTATGTAATACATTTTAATACATGGATTTTCTTTGAGAACTTTGTCTGAAATCTGTATCCTCCCAGGAGATAAAGGTTTATAGCATTATTTGTCACATTATGTGTTTACTACAAACAGTTTAAGATTAAAAGCATATTTATTGTAAGTACTGAAGCAATGAATTAGATGTTGCATGTTTCATCTATACTTGTCATGATGCTATAGAGCTTGTTAGCAGTCTAGGATATACAATGATTTAATGCTGGGTTCACATTCGGTTTTCTATTTCAGGCTTAGGATTTACAATTATCTTGTCACAGTATTTCAAAACAGCAGAATGTTGACTCCTTACCAAAAAAAAAAAAAAAAAACAACCATCCCCTTAATGACTTAATAAGTATCTGTGTAAGAAGCAATGATAGTTTGTAAAGGAAAAGCTTTTTTCCTCACATTGTCATGCTCAGATGTATTCCTTATAAAACAAGTAGTAAGTGAGTTCATTACCTGAATAAATAGCTGAGTCAAGAGATGCAAATTTGGTCCATGAATTGTATGCCTATGACACACAAACTTWATGTAACTTCAGGTAAAATTTTCTGTCCTATTTTGGTGATTAGTTCCCCCATCTATGCACTGTAGGGAAGTTACAAATCTTACATATTTGCTGTTAATTTTGTAAAGTACTTTGCTTTTCTTGGCTGTAATGTGTACAGAAAGGATAATTAAGTACTATCATTTTTGTTTACACTTGCAAGTTAGTTTAGTTATTCCATTCTCATGCATTTTATAACACAGATGAAAACATGAAAATTATTATTCTGCTGCAAATTAAAACCACACATTTCTATGATTGTAGATTTATAGCTCAACCACTGCTAGTCAGCATTATCTTTTTAGCGATTACCATCCATAAAAAGAAAGTATCCCAACACTGAGCAGCAAAACTCCAAACATGCCAGGTTATCACTGGATCTCAGTGGTTAGACAGCGATGCTTGTCTTTAAATATTCACTGAAATTTTAAAATAAGTTTCTCTATTAGGACAAACCCCTGACAGCTACTAGAGTTTACTCTGGATTTGTGAATTTCATGATTGTATGTGTAATCAATATACGAACACATCAGTGATGGCTGAAAGGGAAAGAAGCATTACCAGGCGTTCATGGAGAGCATGTTTTAAATTTCCACCAGAACAACTCTCCTGAAGCCTTTGTGTGAGTGTTGCATGAGTATGAGCTTGTGAAGGAAGGAAGAAGCAGGAGGAGTGATGAGATGTTTCGCTCAGGAGGTATTACCTGAATCTGGGAAGGATGCTAGTTGTACAAAGGGCAGTCCAGTACGGTGTCATTTTTACCAGATGTGTACAGCYGAGATTAATGGCAGCCTGTCAGGCCCCAGCTTCCTCAATTCAACTCTGATCCTAGTTTTCAGCAACACCGATGACCACAGGAAGAAACACACAGGGTAGAAACCATGCCTGTGGTGGAAAACAAGGATGTGGGGCTAATAGCAGGAATAGGAACGGGAAACTGCAACTACAAAATGTCTGTGTCCAGCACAGATTTCTTTAACCCAAAGCAGACAGCAATCCCATCATCTTTGTGTGGTCAAAACCAGCGGCTTGCCCA
Source organism: Oceanodroma leucorhoa (assembly GCA_030449065.1). Taxonomy (NCBI): domain Eukaryota; kingdom Metazoa; phylum Chordata; class Aves; order Procellariiformes; genus Oceanodroma; species Oceanodroma leucorhoa. Next base: position 1,921,751 of record JASVER010000023.1, read on the forward strand.
GACTGGATGGCTCATGGGGGAGAAAAGCAAGGTGTGGGAGATGAGGAACGAACACTGAAGGAGGACCTGTGGGCTTTATACTAACGTCTGTCTGTGCTGTAATTCACAAGTGTGTTGAAACCTCAAGCAATTCGCCCTTCACTTTTATTCTGGTTTTCACCTTTATTCATACATCTTATAATTTGCTGAAATATGTACTGGTGGCTTATCGGACAGGGAGATGAAAGGATAATTTATTAAGCACGGGATAATTATTAAGTTCTTGACGTAATCAGTTGCTCTAAATTGGTGCTATCTGCATTTTTTTTACTAGCTGATAATGATAGGGTTTTTTCTTTACAGGCCCTTTTTTCAATTAATTTTACATGAAGGGTGCTTCAGGCTCTTTGCTTCTCACACATCTTACATCCTTCATGATACACTGTGGGGGAGAGACAGGAACATTATATAAGTCCTGCTGCCCGCTTTTTATATTGTGAAAGCTATGCCAGTTCCCCTTTGACACTCAATATTAGCACAAGGAGAATAACATTGATAGGAAACGTCAGAGCACGGAGCACAGTTACAGTGGAAAAGTCAGAAGAGAGTGTCTTTTGGTTACAATTGCCAATAAATTCCCTTTTTTTTTTTATAATGAAACTTCCTTTCTGAGAACCTCTTTATCTGCCCAGATGCTTGCACTTTTTGCATAGAAAACATGAAAACCTATACGTAAACATGAAAGAGGCTGGAGTTTCTTTCTTCCTGTAAAGTTGCCGGTGAAAATTTGATTTTGTCCTTAAAGTATATTGTCTGTATTTGCGTCAGATTATTAAGACAGGTTACCAATTAGAGCATCTGAACAAAACCGACTCTTTAAATATAATTATAGTTCAAATACGTTTTATCATTTATTACAGAAATAAGGGTAGAATGATCAGAGGTCAATACATATCAATAGGTTTAAATGTTCATAACAGATTTAAGCAATTATGCTGGTTTTGGCTGGGATACAGTTAATTTTTTCCATAGTAGCTAGTATGTTGTGGTTTAACCCAGCAGGCAGCCAAACACCACACAGCCGCTTGCTCACTCTCCCGTCCCTGCCGCAGTGGGACTGGGGAGAGAATTGAAAAAAAAAGTTAAATTCATGGATTGAGATAAAGACAGTTTAATAGAACAGAAAAGGAAAGGATAATAATAATAGTAATAGTAGTAGTAGTAGAATATGCAAAATGAGTGATGCACAATGCAATTGCTCACCACCCGCTGACCGATAACCAAGCCGCGATCGCTACTTCCTGGACCATGCCCCCTATTTATATACTGAGCATGACGTCACATGGTATGGAATTTTGGCCAGCTGGGCTGGCTGTCCTGGCTATGCTCCCTCCCAGTCTCTTGTGCACCTGGCAGAGCATGGGAAGCTGAAAAGTCCTTGACTAGTAGATTACCTAGCAACAACTAAAAACATCAGTGTGTTATCAACATTCTTCTCATACTAAATTCAAAACATAGCACTAGGGAAAAATTTAACTCTATCCCAGCCAAAACTAGGACAGTTTTGGATTTGTGCTGAAAACAGTGTTGATGACACAGGGATGTTTTAGTTACTGCTGAGCAGTGCTTACATAGAGTCAAGGCCTTTTCTGCTCCTCACCCAACCCCACCAGCGAGTGGGCTGGGGGTCCACAAGAAGTTGGGAGGGGACACAGCTGGGACAGCTGACCCCAACTGACCAGAGTAATATTCCACACCATATGACATCATGCTCAGCATATAAAGCTGGGGGGAGAGAAGGAAGGGGGGGACTTTCGGAGTGATGGCGTTTGTCTTCCCAAGTCACGTTACATGTGATGGAGCCCTGATTTCCTGGAGATGGCTAAACACCTGTCTGCCGATGGGAAGTAGTGAATGAATTCCTTGTTTTGCTTTGCTTGCGTGCGCGGCTTTTGCTTTACCTATTAAACTGTCCTTATCTCAACCCATGAGTTTTCTCACTTTCACTCTTCTGATTCTCTCCCCCATCCCGCTGCGAAGGGAGTGAGCGAGCGGCTGTGTGGGGCTTAGTTGCCAGCGGGGGTTAAACCACGACAGCAATGAAATGCACTTTTAAAATATGAAATACTTGAAAATGAAAAAAAAAAAGAAAAATACTTGAAATACTTAAAGATTAAATACGCTTTTAAATTTAATGCATTTTTTCAGTTTTGCTGATCAGCAGTGACAACACATCTAGTACGAAGTCTCATTTAATTAATGTTTTACTGTTAGAAGAACAGAGCAAGACCCTGCCTAAAGTTTTTGAAGAGGTATGAAATGTAAATGTGATATTTTTATGACCCATGGTAAGGCTGTGTGATATGCACTGGAAAGAGTAAGCTCCCTCAGAGATTACTGGAAGTGCCTGTACTCTCTCTCACTCATCTCTTAAGAGTCTTATTTGCAAAGACACACATCATATGTATGTGAGGAAGAGAAAGCAAGAGAAAGAAGGGACACTTTCAATCCATACTTTTACGTCTGGGCTCATGGGGCTGATGTCTGTCTTGGCCACTTCCCCACTTTTCGCTGGAGCAAGCCCTGGGCAGGTATTGACCTCCCCCTCCCTTTTTCCCTTTGCCTGAGGAAAGGGCAGGAGCTGTGATCCCACCCAGGGCTCATTCTAGATAAACCCAAAAAGGTTTGTTAGACTGTGGAGGGTGAGGCAGTCACAACCCTCTGCCCTCTGCAAGCTCCTCACACAGCCCTGCCAAGGAAGGGACATCCCCTGAGGCATCAGGGTTACTTTTGGGTTGCAGAGGGGGAAGAGAATGATTGGGTAAGGCTGCAGGGAAAGAAGAGGAGCATGGTGGTTTTGTCTGTTTCATTTTTTACTCTGGTTGTATATAAGACATGTTTGCAAGTAATGTCTCCCTGTTTAGGCTGTGATGAAAAAAGCAGTGACCATATCTCTCGAAGGGAGGTCTTGGGCTCAGAGGGACTTTTCTGCGTTATGGGAAAATACTTAATTTTCAATTCTGTTTTTATCTCTAACACAGTCTTTAGGATCTTATACTGTCAGGTAACCATTGCTTTACTAAATTAAGGGTACTGGGAAATGGGGGAATCTTCTAGGAAGTCTACAGAGGATCTTCAAAAGCAGATGATTGAGTGTACTTAAAATAAGCACACAGAAGTAAATAGGACAAATAGTATGGGTATTGTGAAAAATCCAAATACAGTGCTTTGATTCAAAGATCAGGAGAACATGGACTAACTTTAATTTTAACCTTTWTTGGGATGAGCTTCAAAAGGAACATAGCTAGATTAACAAAAGAAACATCCCACTCTTTTTTTCTATTGGATTTAGAGAAAATGTGTTTGATTCATCCTCCTCTGCTAACAATCCTATTCCTGTCAAATATAAAATATGAATACTGGCCTTGGGTTAAATATGACTAACTCATATTTACAATATTATATAACTGGCGATGCACATAATATTCTCAATATCCTCAGCTGCTCAAGTAAAAATTGCAACAAGTCTGGATTAGCAGAAGGAAGATTCCTGAAGTGTCCTCAATAGTGGTAGCAAACATCAACAAGCTTTACTTTCTGCTATTTATGGTTTTGTATCAAAAATGTAGAAGCAYATAAGTTACTTACCTGAAGATCAAGTCCTCTTGATTCTCGAAATTAAGTAATTTAGTACAGAGTAATGAATTTAAAAATTTAATTGGGAAGGGATAGATTTCTAATATTGTCCTAATTAAAATCTTTTAATTTGAAAAATAAAATTCTTGTTCTCTCACAAATTAATCTTGAAATAGCAATGTGTAGCCTAGTTGTAAAATGTTTGCTTTAATTGTGGATCATCTGGCAAATAAAGAAAACTATATTAGAGTCGTTTTTAAATAAGTGTATAATATTTCTTTGACCATTTTTTAACAGTAGTATAATTGAGACTAAATTCTGATTTTGTTTTAAACAGCTTGAAATGTCCTCAGAACAGGATATTCTGAAAACTGTGTATAATGACAAAGAAAATTCCTTTACATCACTGCTTCTGTGATTCACATAAATAGAGAGGCTCTTTTGTGAGTGTAAGAGCCAGAAGCTCGGGTGGCCTGACTCAGTTTAACTCTGTGGGAAACAATGCAATCAGTTTGATTAACAACAGTAAAAAATCTCAGGCTAGTTCAAAGTAGAAACTTACATTTCCTTCCTCCAGAAAGCAGAAGGGCAATTTTGTCTCAAGCAAATGTTTAACTTAAATTTGTAACTCCAGGAGAATTACATACACTGTAAAAACTCTAAAGACAGCTAGTGTAGTTGGGAAACACGTTACGGACAGTTGCTCTAAGGACTATCTTTAGAGAGAATGAGAAAGCAGGGAAAAAACCCTGCATAAAAGAGTAATTTTATTCTAATTTTATGTAAAATATTTTTATGCAAAGAATGGATAATCATTCAAGGTTTATTTTCATGAAATATGTTCACCTGGGGATGGTAGACTGTCAAAACTTAAAATAAATTCTGACACATYGCTTTTGCTACTTTATTCCAAAAAGACAAGATTTGAGAATAGCAAAATGGAGTATTTGCATGTTTAAGGAGACACRTAGCATTTTTTTTTCTTTAAACCCGCTCTCTGTTTTGAAGCTCGTGTTCAAGTGAGGCTAAAATTTAAGATTTTAACTTCTACAATTCTCTGTAATCTTTCAGAGATAGTACTAGATCTCTGAAGGATAGGAACTCCAAGTCAGCATTTGAATTAGCACTGGCATCTAACTATGTTTTATTTATATCTTTGTAATTAAAAATTAATACAGTTTGAAATATGGCAATGAGACAAAAGAGAATGGGTAAAATGAGAAAACATCCCTCAATAGTTGTCAAATACTCAATTCCAGCCTCCTTTACTTATGTATTTAGTATCCTGTGAAAGCCTTATRTAGTAATTAATAGCATAAAGTTAATTCTGGATTTGGTAAGAGGTTTGAACTGTTGAATCTTAGATGCTGTGGACCTGATCCTCTACTTCACTGCTTAGTGTTCAGCTTAGTAGAGTTGCAAGATGCTGATTCAAAGTCGTAGCATCTTCCAGGTATTCCACATACCTGGAAGGGATGCATGGGATATGGAACATTTGGAAGATGTCTGTGTTCTGCTTTTAATTCTCTGTGTTCTGCTTTCACTGCTTAAAGCTGACCTTGGAAAGACAGAGAATCATTTCTGAGAGTGTTTAGGAAGTAAATTCTCGTCTTTTCTTCTGTTTTGGGTTATAATTTTGGCCCTGTTTCATGTGTGTTGGTGTAATGTAGCACAATTTTCTCTGCTTCCCTATTTCTGAAGTGAAGTTGGTAAGTTTTCCCATTATGTTATTTTAGAAGTGGAATGGGTTCTTACTACTTTTCCTTATTGCTGAGAAAAGTGGGCTTTTTCTTTGGCTTTCACTTTTTTATGATAAAAGACAAGTTCCTGAAGATGTCTCCTATCTCTGTGCAATATTTAAATGTCTCTAGAATTATTAAACCTGTGACTGCCATTGACTTCTTGGTTTAAATTGATTGTATTCACTACTCTAGGGTTCTCATTAGTTGGATGTTGTACTACCCTTTATTTTCTTAATTTGCCATTTGTGGCAGGCTGCGTATCTGAGTCTAATTTGGAAGATTCAAAACTCTCTTTGCAGAGGATTTTTCCAGACCTGCACAGTATCGTACTAGTACAGTCCATCTGTGTAGGACATTGATCCCATGATAGAACGGAATAATTTCTAAACTAAAACTAAAAGTCTCTTTCTCAGGAATGATGAATTCATAGCTTTTCTTTTCCTTCCCTAATGCTTCCTGCCTACTGATAGAAGAATAAAAAAATATCTCATACCTGAGTGAACAGAGCACAAAGATTAAACACTTCCCAACTGCAAGGAAATATGAAGGAATATCCTTAGAGTAACCCTGTTGAAGTGTCTCTGGATTTTTACTGGGTGTGACCAAAATCAAAGCTATGTCCATGCAAAAGGAGTCCTCTTCAATGTAAACTCCTCAGCTGCCAACAAACAGCTCTTTGTGCATTTGAAGTAGTCTCAATCTAGTGCTTGATTTTTTAGGGCAGCTAGAGAAGGTTTAAAGGAGAGGGAGGTGAGACCAGAATGCAAGCAGAAACTGTGTTGACTTGGGTGTTACTACCTCAGCAAAGGACATCCAGTGAGACTTCATATTCTATGGTCTTAGATTAGCCGTTGACAGTTTATCGTCAGTAAAGCCCTTTTTTGATAGTAACATAACTCTGCTGGGGTTTTTTTTTGTGGTTTTATATATAAGTAAACTGACCTTGGAGGAGGCAATTCCCGATCTGGTTGCCTTCTTGCATTCACGAGCATAGAGCTAGTCTTGTGAATCTTAGGGCCTATCTATCTCCTCTGCAGCAGTGAACATTCAACTTGATCTACTTGTGAATCAAAAGGGTTGGAGGGCTGATACTGTAGGTACAGAGACACCCAAGCTGGCTTTGTGTGTCCCGTAGCAGAGGAGCTGTGTGTGAGGGGCATGATGTCTGAGGCAGTAAACACTAAGAGATAAGGCTTACTATAGGCAGCACTGTTCTGCTTGAAGGCAGGTGTTCTGCTTCAAGATTTGACATATTATGTCCTCATAGCACTGTAATGTAATGTAATTCTAGAATTATATTAGCTTCCTGATGGAGGAAAATGAAGCATAAAGATCGTGTAATTTTCCCAAAGCAAGCCAGTGCCAGAGCTAGGAACAGAATAATAATAGTATTGTAGGAATTGTAAGAATATCACAATTTGAATTGTCCACTGTACTGCAGGATGCCCAAATGATTAGATGCCGACACTGCGCATAGTTACACGTAACAATTTTAGCCCCATGCCTGCCGTCTTGTTGTCCTACAGCTCCCGGGGCTGAGCTTCCCTCTGCTGAAGCAGTGGTATGGGAAGAGGGCTGAAGCAGCATCTCGAGCCCTCTCGTTGCAGCTGGTGGTGTTTCCCCCTCCCTGGCTGTGCTGGAGCAGAGCCCAGGTGTTTGCACATGTGGGTGCTGGTGGATCCCACTTTACAGGTGGGAGTCCCTCAGGGGTTCGCACCAGTGCCCAATAGGATCAGATCGTCTAGGGAACCAGAGCTGAATGAGAAAAGACTGAGCAAAATGCAATCTCCCTTGTTGCCAACCCTCTCCTACCCACTGACCCCTCGTGAAGGGGATTGCAAAGGCTTGGCTGGCACCTCTGTACTTCTTTTAGGAAGTGGTCTCGTGAATGTTCAAATGTGGTTTCTCATTTGAACCAAGCTCAGGCAGGCCAGCCCTTTCACTCCCACGGGCACTGTAATTTGGTAAAGCATCACACGTGAAATGAGTAAGAAGGTGGTGAGCTGTGTGGGAACGAGGAGCCTGCTGGAGATCTGCTTCCCTTGATATCCAAACTCTGATCCACCACTCTCCTAGTCATCAGGAAAGGACAGAAGAAAATACTCAGAGGAGTGAAAGGGAGGAGCAAAAATCGAGGGGAGAATAGGTTTTTAAGAGTATTTGAGGGATTTCCTATCTCAGTTTCAGTCTCAAATCAACTCTTCATATATATCCCTGAGACTGTGTGGCCCATTAGCCAGTTGCCCAGCTCCCTCAGCACATCTCAATTTCTCTTCCACTTCCCACCTTCCTCAGTGCTGACAATAAAAATGCTATGTTGCTACTACAAAGCATCACGTAATGAAAAGATACTTATAGTTGTGGTTGCCAGACGACCACATTCAGTCTGATGAAGGAAAAAGTCTTTCTAAGGGAAAAACATTTCTGAGGAAATTCCTTGTCCCTTGTTTTTAACGGTCACCCTGTATGAAAACCAGAGAAATTACTGTTTGAGACATCAGTAAAACCCATTTTTTCCTTGGGCAGTAATTATAACAAGAGGTAAAATAAAGGACCTGTATTTCGATACCATCTCGTGCTATTCTTGTGTCATGATACAAACCTGAGTGTCAGTGCCTGGGTTAGAAAACAAAACACAAATGTCAACAGACCATTGCAGTTTTGATGGTCCCGTAAGGGTCATTGCTTCAGATGTGCGTTATTAACTGGCATCCTGTAATCTTCCCCTGACCTTTCATAAGGGGATAGCACCCGCTGCACATGGCTAAGCAGTTGGCTGTCATTATTCCCACACACTAAAGCTCGGTACCAAACTCAGCTGGCGATTTAACAATATGTTTTCAAAAGAGAGCTCTTTGTCGTGTGTAATAATGAGTGTTTCTGCTGCCTGCACAAAGTCAGAGGTTTTAAAATATTTTACCAGAAAAGAAGGAATAATCATTCCTCTGACCTGAGGTCTGAAATGCTGGATGCTACCTAGTTGTCTGGGTTTCAAGTACCTTTTTAAAACTTCATGTTTTCTTTAGCAATAAGAGGGTTTAATTACCATGGTCACTTTTCTTTATATCTTCTTAAAATTACATATGTTTTAAATGAATATTCTAGTTGAATTAAGGCCAGATTCCATCATCTTTTCTTCTGCTGAATAACCTTTTAAGCTATAACTGATCTCATGTAAATCAAAGGCCCAGTTCTTGGAATGAAGAAGTAAATGATGGGGGAAATCATGAAGAAATTTGCTGTTCAGAACTTAATCCTGTGAGTGCAGGTTTTACAATGTCAAATTTGTTAAAGTTTAAGTGTTCTGCCGCTGCTGGCTGTGCCCTATATGTTGTGTTAAGTCGTTTCCAGACAAGCATGAAGACTTTTGCTCCCAAAATTTTGAGTAAGAAAATCTGATGGTGTACCCATAGATTTCCTTTAGAAGATCTCTGTTTCCTGTATAAAAGTGTCATCAACGCCATGAGAGAATACTCTGAGACCATCCTTCACCTTGCCTGAAGAGTTTCATTTACAGACAGATTTGCCAAACATGCATCACAAAAAATCAAGATAACGTTGCCGAAACTAATTTATAAAGCAAAGAATTTGAAGTGAGGGGTAAATGGAGAAACTGTGGAAAAAACAATTTTTGTTGACCTCTGGAGCAGAGACTAAAAGGCTGAAGTGATGAAAAAGGATTCAAGKATAGAACAATCTCATGAAATTAAAAGAACCTCTGTGATTTAAAAAAAATATACATATTTTTGTAGGACATGACTTTTCAGTTTAATCTGCATTCCCCCACCATTCCTATAGTTGACATTTTCAGCAGTGTAGGGCAACTGAAGGAACAGAATTAAAGCTGTGTATATTATGCATCTTTTTGTGATTGTTTAACATTATCTGTGATTGACTTCAACACTCAAATCCCCAGCATATTATTGGTAATGAACAAAATTACAGTGCACAGTTATTTTGATTTTTACATATGTTGTTTCAGCCTCTAGAATATATACATCTTTCATTTAGCTTTGTGTTCAGCAATGGCACAATGGCAAGGAATGCAGTCAGTTCTGCACTAATTACCAAATATCGGTATTACTCAATTAATCTAAACATTTACTTTTTGTTTAGCACCAGCTGTTGCTGTTTTCTCAGAGCTTGTCTTTAAGCTAAATGCTCAAGCCACAAGCAGGAATACTGCAGGAAACATTTAAGAGACAAACTTGTTGAGGACCTGCTGATTCCAAAACATGCTGTAAGTGAATTTGCATAGATGAATTAAATGACCCATATCAACTTCTAGTGCTAACAAATGCTATTGTGAAAGTGACAGAAAGCATATTTCTACCCCTTAACCATTAATGAAGCTACATAAGTAAATTAAGTTATGCCACTCCATCTTCATAAATTGCTGATTCAATAAATCACATTTGAGAAACAGCTGAGTAATTACAGGATGATGCTTGAAGCAATAGATGCCTCATTTGCATATTAACAGACATTTGTTGCAATAATTTCTGTCATGGACTGGTAGATGTTAGACATGATTAATTCTATGAGCACTGCAGTTTGACTTCTGCAGTGCACGGGAAGAACCRACATACCAAAGGCTGCAAATGCAGGACGTGTGTACTCCTCCACAGCAGCAGTAAGGCACCCAGGTCTTCTCAGCACCAGGAACTTGCCCAGGTATAGACTCCTTGGAGAATATTTTTCCTCAGGGTCTTATCATGAAAAAGGTCTTGTGAAGCTGTCTCAAAAGACTGGAAGAAAGGGAAAAACAAAACCATGAATTCTTCTAAGCACCAAGTAAGGCAGAGTTCCTTCTTTTCAAATGTCTAAATAGATATGGAGAGAAGAYGAAACAGCTTTCCATACAGGTTTTAGGCTGGTTTTGTTTGCAAACTTCTTCACCTAGAAGGCATAGCAGCATATGTCATGTAAAGTTTCTAATGAGATTTTTACCTGAGGATTTTGCTTGGTTTTGTTTATTCGCAGTGGTGATAACAGAGAAGTTGGTGGCTTTATACCACTCTGCTTGGTGAATCTSTGGCCATAACACATCTAATTCACCTTAGTGAAAGTCAGTTTGCTCTCTAATGATTATCTGTTCTTCCTGTGTACTTAGAATTGCTTAGGAGGAAAATTCAATAGTTCCCTAACCAATCTAACATTACACCCTTTTGTGCCAATAAATAGTCACTTAGGGGACAAAAAGATTTAAGAGGTAGAAATGTGTATCAATAGAAACTGGAAGTTGACGTGCCTCATGGGCCAAAATGATGAAGCATTACCCAACCTCTCCATAAATGTGTTGCAGCTGAACTAAAATACATGATTCTCAGAACTGATTGCAAAGCCATGTCCTGTTTCAGTTCCAGCATATTAAGAGTCTCCTACATTAGTCAAAAATAACCTAATGGAATTTAATGAGCAACATGACCTAGTGGGGAAAGCTGCTTGCAGGAGCAATGTTAGCCTATCACTTTTATTACACCAACTTTAAGATAGACAAAAAATCTCCATGGGATATTCACCTTCCATACGGGAGCTTTATGTGTTTATTGATTTTTTTTTCCAACCAATTAAAGAACTGCATTAAGAGACAATAAAAAATGTTTTGATAAATACATTAACAAAAGGAGGGCTAAGGAGAATCTCCATCCTTTATTAGATGCGGGAGGAAACAGAGTGACAAAGGACGAAGAAAAGGCTGAGGTACTTAATGYCTTCCTTGCCTCAGTCTTTAATTGTAAGACCAGTTGTCCTCTGGGTACCCAGCCCCCTGAGCTGGAAGACGAGGATGGGGAGCAGAAAGGAGCCCCCATAATCCAAGGGGAAATGGTTAGCGACCTGCTACACCACTTAGACTCACACAAGTCTATGGGGCCGAATGGGATYTACCCAAGGGTACTGAGGGAGCTGGCAGAAGTGTTCACCAAGCCACTTTCCATCATCTATCAGCAGTGCTGGCTGATCGGGGAGGTCCCAGTTGACTGGAGGTTAGCAAATGTGACGCCCATCTACAAGAAGGGCCGGAAGGAGGATCCGGTGAACTACAGGCCTGTCAGTGTGGCCTCAGTGCTGGGGAAGGTTATGGAGCAGATCGTCTTGACTGCCATCACGTGGCATGTGCAGGGCAACCAGGTGATCAGGCCCAGTCCGCATGGGTTTATAAAAGGCAGGTCCTTCTTGACTAACCTGATCTCATAGAATCATAGAATCATTAAGTTTGGAAAAGACCTCTAAGATCATCAAGTCCAACTGTTGACCCAACACCACCATGCCCAATAAACCATGTCCCGAAGCGCCACATCTACGTGTTTTTTAAATACCTCCGGGGATGGTGACTCCACCACTTCCCAGGGCAGCTTGTTCCAGTGCTTGACAACCCTTTCGGTGAAGAAATTTTTCCTAATATCCAATCTAAACCTCCCCTGGCGCAACTTGAGGCCGTTTCCTCTTGTCCTATCCTTGTTACTTGGGAGAAGAGACCAATACCCACCTCCCTACAACCTCCTGTCAGGTAGTTGTAGAGAGCAATAAGGTCTCCCCTCAGCATCCTTTTCTCCAGATTAAACAACCCCARCTCCCTCAGCTGCTCCTCATACGACTTGTGCTCCAGACTCTTCACCACCTTCGTCGACTTTCTCTGGACACGCTCCAGCACCTCAATGTCCTTCTTGTAGTGAGGGGCCYAAAACTGAACACAGTATTCGAGGTGCGGTCTCACCAGTGCCGAGTACAGGGGCACGATGACCTCCCTCCGCCTACTGGCCACACTATTCCTGATACAGGCCAGGATGCCGTTGGCCTTCTTGGCCACCTGGGCACACTGCCGGTTCATGTTCAGCCAGCTGTCGACAAACACCCCCAGGTCCTTTTCCTCTGGGCAGCTTACCAGCCACTCTTCCCCAAGCCTGTAGCGTTGCMTGGGGTTGTTGTGAACCAAGTGCAGGACCCGGCACTTGGTCTTGTTGAACCTCATACAATTGGCCTCGGCCCATCRATCCAGCCTGTCCAGATCCCTCTGCAGAGCCTTCCTACCCTCAGGCAGATCAACACTGTCGCCCAACTTGGTGTTGTCTGCAAACCTACTGAGGGTGCACTCGATCCCCTCGTCCAGATCATTGATAAAGATGTTAAACAAGACCGGCCCCAAWACTGAGCCCTGGGGAATACCGCTCGTGACTGGCCACCAACTGGATTTAACTCCATTCACCACAACTCTCTTGGCTCGGCCATCCAGCCAGTTTTTYACCCAGCGAAGAGCACACCCGTCCAAGCCATGAGCCGCCAGCTTCTCCAGGAGAATGCTGTGGGAGACAGTGTCAAAGGCTTTACTAAAGTCCAGGTAGACCAAATCCACAGCCTTCCCCTCATCCACCAGGTGGGTCACCTTGTCATAGAAGGAGATCAGGTTGGTCAAGTGGGACCTGCCCTTCATGAACCCGTGCTGGCTGKGCCCAATCCCCTGATTGTCCTGCGCCTGCCTTGTGAGCTCTCTCAAGATTAACTGCTCCATGATCTTCCCTGGTACCGAGGTCAGGCTGACAGGCCTGTAGTTCCCTGGATCCTCCCTCTGGCCCTTCTTGGAGATGGGTGTCACATCTCCTTCTGTGTCAGCCCAGTTCTTATGAGGGAACTGGGGTTGTTTAGCCTGGAGAAGAGGAGACTGAGGGGAGACCTTATTGCTCTCTACAACTACCTGAAAGGAGGCTGTAGCGAGGTGGGTGTTGGTCTCTTCTCTCAAGTAACAAGTGAGAAGACAAGAGGAAACGGCCTCAAGTTGCGCCAGGGGAGGTTTAGATTGGATATTAGAAACAGTTTCTTCACTGAAAGAGTTGTCAAGCATTAGAACAGGCTGCCCAGGGCAGTGGTTGAGTCACCATCCCTGGAGGTATTTAAAAGACGTGTAAATGTGTTGCTTAGGGACATGGTTTAGTGGTGGACCAGGTAGTGTTAGGTTAAAGGTTGGACTTGATGATCTTATAGGTCCTTTCCAACCTAAATAATTCTATGATTCTATGTTTCTAATTATGTCTACATGTGTCTTGGGAGGTCCACCTCTCTAAGAAAACCAGCCTTTCTATGGCTCTTCTGTGATCAGGATGGTTGGGGGATCCATCCGCCCCCAGGATGACGTCTTTTCCACTCCTTTTACACAAAGGGAGTCTTCAGACATTAATCACTACAGTAAGCTGTCTAAAGAGGTATGACATGAATCCACACTAGAACTGTAATTTGTTCCCTAGTCCTAAAATCCTTTTTGAGTAAAAGAGAAGAAAGGAGCCTCATTTTCAACGAATCAGTTGCTCACCTGTCTGTTCCTCACCAGAGCACGTACTTAGGCACAACCAGCCTGGGAAAGCAGGGTGACTCAGAGCACCTGTGGGAGGCCCTCAGCCGCCTCCTCTCATCAACAGTTCGGTGCCCCTGAAGTGCAATGTACATACTGATTAGGGGCTGCCTTGAACTAGTCAATAGGAATTGTAGGCAGAAGGGCACGTCTAACCTCTCTCCTTCCTCTGAAACATGCATCACAGCCACAGGTACGAGCCTTCTGCCCCTTTGAGATCTAAACATCACACTGGTGTACTGATGTTGGTTGCAAAGAGCAATGCCCATCTAAAGAGGATGTGGGGACTCCTTGAATAAGTCTCTTGTGTTGTTTCTGTGTTACTTAACAATTCCCTGTTCTGATGGAAAGACATTGCTTCTGTAGTAAAAAATAAGGCTCTAGAATCAGAGATCCTCCTAATGAGGGTAAGGTATTATACCCTATCAATTCTTAAGCTATAATGTACTTTGTGGTGCTGTAAATGCAAGTTCTTTTCAGCAGCTTCATGCAGAAAAATACAAGCATTTTCATTTGTTAGAGAAATGTGTCCGTGGCGTAGGGCTTTGCTGTCGTCCAAGTGGTAATAATGCAATACATTCTGCAAAAAAGAACGAGGCGAATTGACTTGGGACCTAATTACTGAAAGAAAGGACAATTCTCTTACAGAGCAAAGAATCTTACTAGGATACCTAACACAAGCATATCGGAAATTGGCTGTGCCTGCTTTTTGTGGGCTTTTTCGGTTTGGGGGTTTGGGGTTTTTTTGGGGTGGAACTTAATATCTTGGCTTTGATCCGCAAAGTTCTAAATGGYTAGGGACCTCTGTGTTTTTTGTAATACTAGCACAGTAGTAATCATCAGAGGCAGCTGAGTTGGGAATGTCTTGATAAAAAAAATAAGAAAGAAACAGAGGAGCAAAAGAATTAAAGAATGTTGCATTTTGAGGCAACACCTCACATTTCTCCAAGGGTCTCAGTCTGCATCAAAGATGTTCCTCTGAAGGTACCAGAGATATAAGCAGCAACGGGATCAGAAGTCAAGCATTTTCCGCTGTGGATAGTAACAAAAATGTTCTTCTTCTAATGGCTAAAGTGACTCCTGTGATTCTCAATATTTATATTTCATTTTAATCCATTTGTTGGCTTATGGACTCAGAGTCACAAATCACAGAGTCCCTGAGCACTGGGGTTCATATTTAGCTTTTGGAATTAGCTGAAAGATGGATAAAAACTCATTTGGTAAAACAGCTTCACTTCACTCAAATAATTCATCTTAGAGTACATTGTTGAGCTGTCTAGACAAATGATTGAGGGGTTTTTTTCCTTTTTTTTTTTTTTCCTCTCAGTATATCTTTTCACTAAGACAAAAGTACAAATGCGAAAGTAGACACTAAACAGCATTCGGAAGATTTCTAACGGTCCCTAAAGTAACACAGACTCATGAGTAAAGTATAGCGAACCAGAAATATTGTGTAAATATCAAGAACCTAGTATTAATCAAACTACCATGGACTACTGCTGTTACTGGATTACTTGTCCTAACAGAGTTGATTCCACAGATGATGGCAAGAGGAAAAAAAACATGTATTCTGTTAAGCTCCCTACCTTTGAGAGATCCAGCATCATAAACCCACAGATATACAAAGATAAACAGGTATAAAGATATATAAAGGCCCTTCCCTTCTGGAAATAGGCAGAAGTTCAGAGAGTTCAGATAGTCTAATTTACATTCGCTTGTGGTTTACAAAGTATCTACTGTATTCCTCTTTTTTAATATAGGCAATGAAGCTCAAAGGGGAGAATTTGCTTCTATCAAAAAAAAGGGCCTCCTAAAAATGAACACAGTTCTTTTTGTTCCTCTCATTACCAAGACTTCAAAAAATATATTGAATAGGGGAAACTAGTCTTTGAATCTCAAACTCCAYTTTCTTTGCTTCCTTATTTTTTGCCATTGTCCAATATAATTAGGTAAAAGCAATCCTATCACAGAAGTAAACAAAGCAAAAAGTGTTCAAATTGATTGAAAGTTTCATGGAACTGAAGTCATGATAAATGCAAGAATAAAATAAATTGGGTTTGTTGGGTATAATTTTTTACTTTGTCAAATTATGTTTAACATTTTTTACTCAATAGTTAATTATATATTAAACAGCAATAAATTGCTATGTTAGTGCAGATACTCTCTCCTATTGTTGAGGACGTTGAACTGGGTTTTGCTGTTTCATGAGTTTCATGAGTTGCATARTACAGTTTATTATGCAGTTCATGCTGTTTCATGCTGTTTCATGAATTGCATAATACAGTTTAATGCCATGCTTCCTTTTTAAAAGATGTATCCCTTGAGATCCATATTTGAGTGTTTGTCAGATCAAGATTAACTGAAAACCTATATAAAATATAGCTGCCCCAAATCACAGACAGGGAAAACATTTACTGCTGCCGTGTGAACCCTCCCAGGTTATAAAATGTAATAAGACTATGTTGTCACATCTGCATCAATTCTTTTTTATATCAGGAACTTTATGCAAAAACTGTTTCTATAAGCAAGGTATGTATGCATACATAAGAAACAGACCTGAGCAGCAAAGAGGAGGAGGAGGATGTAGCAGAATGGACATGAAATAGATCAGTTACACTTATGTCTTGTTAGCTTTTGGTGGGGGCAGTTTCTGTGGCACTGTAATGAGCAAAATGTGTGATTCCCATGTATCAGAGGAGAACATATCCCTTCCCATTACCAGTTCTGCTTGGTGAGCTGCCCGTGGTGGCTCACCCAGTGGCCGCCCAGTATGACGGCAGGGTGCACAGCAGCCAGGACCAGGCAGCCACCACGGAGCCTTGGTGCAACTGTGCAAATCTGAGCAGAAAATTAAGGATATCGTAGGAAAATCAGTAGCAAAGTTCCTCTCAAACTGGTCACTGCTATGTTGTCTTTCACAGTTTGGTCTCTTTTAGGTTAGGGAGCAGGGGCAGGAGGACTGCTTCTCTGGGATTACTTATTCTGGGGATGCAAAAACCAGTTGTTCTGGATGATGACATCCTTAGTCATCATAGAGTTACCATCACCTGCTTCCCACTGATTCCAAACTCTTTCATTTAGCAATATTTTTGAGTTCCCAGGCAGGTGCTGGAGCAGAGGATATTAGTTACATTCATGTATATTAATTTCCATTGTTGAACCTAAATTTCATTTCCCCATTCACCTGGGATGAAACCTTCAGTTCTTCTGTCTTTATTCTTGTCCTAATCCTCATTTAAGGAATGTCAAGTCAATGGCAAATTGTGTCATCTTGCAGTCCTCTTCCTTTCTCCCAACTTTTGCAAAAATGCATTCAGCACCATTAATAACAGGATTTTGGACACTCCCAGGTAACTTGCCAGTGGATTCACCACAGTTTCCTGACTACCTCTTCACTGCTACCAGCCTAACAGATGGGTACTCATCACATCAGAGAGGTCTATTTGCCAGATAGCTCCCGGGGGGAATTCCTCCTCTTTGCAGCAGTGTTACATCTCTACTTCTGTCTCTGAGAAAAGCACTTTCAAGTCCTTCAGAAGACTGATTTGATTTTGCTCAGTTTAAAAGCATCAGAAGTATTTTGATGAAGACATTTAAGAAGGGATATTACCCTGTGATCTTTGGATTAGTTCTTATTTTAGAATCCCAGCTTTTGGCAGGCAGAGTCCTGAGCCTGGATGGAGAGACATTAGTATGATTAAGGTCTATACCCACATACATTTACCTGAATTTATCTCCTTACATTTTATCTCTGGTAATGCATAAATTAATGGCCATGCATGTATCTCTTAAATTTTTAATAAGATATTAAAGTAGATAAATTATCATTTAAAGCCATCATTAAACAACAAATGAACATTTTAATAAGTGCAGCCAGTAATTTATGTTGGTGTGAATTGGTCCAGAGTCTTTATTGCACCAATAACTCCAGCTATTAACAATACCAACCTGTCTCATACAGCCTGACATTTTCTGGTGGCAGAGGCCTAATCTTAGAAGTCTTGTGTTTCATTCTGCATACATTAAGAGTTTGAAATAATTGAGACAAAGCAAGATTGTGTGCTTGAAAATGTAGATGAGAAGGTTTTTTATAAATATATATCACATTCAACAAGAAAAATCATGAAGACAAGCACTTCAGAAAGATAGGTGTGGAGTGGTGAGGGGAAAGACTTTAGTGTTTATACCAGAATTCAGAGKATTAACTCCTAAGTGCAATATCTCACTCATTAAACTAGCTCTTTCCTATGACATTGTGAAAATGAAAATCACCTAAATTTATAAGTGTGCTCCAACTGTTTTGTGGCAGTCCAGCCATAAATCTACCTTCAGGCTTAGAAATTGCTAGTGAATCTGTCCCAGTTACTCTCCATACAATGTAACTGTTCTGCTGCACAGCTTGTTTAAAGATTTGTGACAAAAATTAAGTAATTTAAAAAGGATTTAGCAGCAATCACTGCCCTACACACACASACACTTTAGTGAAGAAAATATAGAGACAAAAGAGTCTTAAAAGCAGGTAAACAAGATGTTGGTTTTAGCAGGTCTCTTTTCTGAGGTGGAGCTCATTCTATGAAGAAAAGAGGGCTGGAGACCTTTAAACAACAGGCTGAAAGTACCTCTAGTCATAAGTTGTAGCGATAAAGCTTGTGGTGTTAAGGATGACCACAATACTGCAAATTAAATCTTGGTGGTGAAGAACATTGCTTCCTAACTTACAAGGCAGAAATTAAAGGTTTTCATGAAATCTCTCTCCAAGGAAAAGGAAACATAATGATCCTGTGAGTCCCAAGGGCTCTCTACCTATCTCTGGATGGAGAAGAACAAAAGACAAATACATGATATTTCTTTAGATTGAAGTGATAAGTGGGAAAATGAAGTTTGAGTGGCTTGAAAATAATGGAAAGACAGTCTTGATTTAAGAAGAGTTAGAGGCCTTAGGGAGATGTATAAAAAGGTTTAAATTTCCAGGCCCATCCAACTCAATTAATCTTTCAAGCATGAAGGATTTTAAAGAGCTTCAGGTACAACTATAATAAAGTTTATGCAGAACTAACGATCTCCTGTAGATATTATCTCTGTATGGAGTAAGGTACACACAACAGAGCATCATACAGCTTTACTCCTCTGGGAAATCAAAAACTGTAATTGTATAATGTGAATAGTTTATCACTATCCCAAACACTCTCATACTAAGATCAGGTTGAATATACACAATACTAAGCTGCTTATGTTATCCTTGGATTCATTTACTTCCAATTTTGGGGTTTTTTTTGCAACTTTGTTTTGCCCTTATTTATACCAGCGAGAGATCTGGGTACTGAAAACTGATTGTGGCTCTCAGATATTGTGAGTTTATGCGGTGTTTTTTATAATGGAACACAGTTTGCTCATGTTTTAGGCACTATCAATACATAAATGTAATATATTAATGGTAATCTGATGCCATTTCTTTCCCTCACATAAATTAATGTATTTCTGTGAGCAGTCAGTTCATTCTACTTGGCTCACTCATAAATTTTAATATGAGATGTGATGGTAAGAAGTAGAGATTTATGTGAAATAACTAAGTGCTTTCAGTCTATTTCCAGTGCAAAGCGTGTGTGGCATAAATACAGTATAGGTATCCTAAATTTTGACAGACTTTGAAGGGAGGATGAGGAGTAAAGGGGTCATTACACCTATCACTGAATGTGATCCTGCTGTATTAAGGCTGATGCACACTTGTTTAGAGAGAAGAAGAATATGTGCATTTTTCAGTGCTCTTCCTTGGGAAGACAGTGGTCTGCCAGGCAAAAGCAGTTGGCAGAGACAGTACAGAGAGGGTGAGAAAGACCACSCAACAACAGCATAATGAAGGAAATCACTTTTGCTAGCTTATTGCAAAAGCTTTATTCTTTGAAAAAGTTGGAGGAAACTCTAGGGTTATCCACAAAGGACCTAGTTCTCCACTGCTTTGTTGAAGGTGAATGCATGCCTATGCATGAGCCATGTAAAACCTGCAATTTGGTTTATAAGCCTGAGTATCTTTCCAGTCAGTGGAGAACGAGGGCTCCAGTGCTGTAAAAAGCCTAGATTAAATTTTTCTGTCCAGTCAGATTCTTTACTGCCTGAATGGTGCTGTCTCATCTGGTGTTTGTCATAGTTACAAAGCTTTTTTCTAAGGAATAAATAAAAGACTTCTGTCTCACTTCTTAGAGGACCAGAAGTCTTCCTTTAAACTATTTATGTCCTTTTCTTACTCTGCAGTCTGCTGAGCAACAGAGCAGACACATATAAATTTTAAAGAACATTTCACAAATAACTCAACTTTTTAAAATTATATTGTAAAAGTTTGACATTTTTTAACTGTTGACTTTTGTTTAACCGTTGTTCTTCAGGATGGTGGTAAATATCCTAGTTAAGAGTCTCATTCCAAGAACAGATAATAGCATTTTTTGCTACTATTTACATCTTCACTTCCCTAGGGATTTAAAAAAAAAGGGATTGAGTATTACAATATCGTAAGCATATCCTGCTTTTATTCACTCTACAAGATATTCTGCCTTTCTGCATGATAACTTATCTTTCCAGAAAAGGACAGCATGGTAGTCATGGTAGATATTACTGGTACGATATTAAGCACTGGGAAAATCTGCAGTTTTGCCATTTACATGATAGACATTCATGATGACTGGTTTTGTTTGTGTATTTGCAAGTTTAAATAAACAACAATAATCATGGTAATAAATATTTAAAATAACTTTTGAGAGTGTGAGGCTGCATATGGAAGGAAATAAGGAAATACGGTGGAAAAGCCCGCAGCAATGGAGAACATCAGTTTTGTTTTACTAAAACTTCCACATAGGAATTTTTGTAATGCTTTTATAGGTATGTATAGTAATTGCAAAATTTTGGATTTTGTTCCAGCAAATCTCAAAACTTATCAGTATGATCTGTTTTTGGAGAGTATCCATATTCTGTTTTTCCTTCAACAAGCTTTTACTTTTTTGCCCTGCTTGAGCTCCATTCACCTACTACATCTTAGGCAGTGAGTAGGTGAAGCTGCCTATTTAAAGGTATTTTTTGGGATGGTAACAGGCTGTTGTTACGGTCAAGGCCCACTCATTGCAGGATGGGACTGGATCAAGTGGTATTCCTGAGCCTATGCTCCGCTCAAGGAGGCCACCCCTCGAAGAGCAGAAAGCAGGACACTTTCCCTCTGTCCCCAGCATTACACATCCCACCTCTGTAGCTGCTTCCCATCTCCATAACTGAAGTGGGATGCAGATGTTTGCTACCATATAATGCCCTGCATTATCACTCCTGTTCAGAAGTGAACAGTGGCACGGTTGCACATTGAGCCTTAGCATGCTAGTAGTATACTGCCAGATTTGTTTTCCTRACTTGTGACGTAAAGTGACCTCTTCCAGCAATATTAGGCTTGAAGGAGCTGAGGGGAAATAAACATTATTGAGAGTTTGGCAACCCTGACAAAGAGGCTGTTAAGTCTGCATTAGGGGATGAAATAARAGCTCTGTCCTGTGATCCTAAGGAGCAGACAAGGCTTGTGGCAGAGGTACAMATAAGGCTGAAAATTCTCTCTTGTTTGAGGGTAGGGTTTTTAATCACACAAAAAAAAAGGGAGGAAAAAGAGCAGGAGTTGTCAGAACAATTGACTATTCTGTTTGAAAACTCACATCTAATAACTATATAGCTCTGGGTGGTGGATGCTCTTCCATTTTCCTCTATGATGACTGAGGATATTGTCATACGATTCTTACCATGTTGGTTTTCTTTCATCAAAAACTTATTCCTGGATGATACGAGGCTGAACTGTACTCCTTCAATAGTGCTTTTAAAGACAAATCTATGCTTAGGAAGTCCTATCATCTATTTTACAATGTTGAAAAGTTAAGCTTTATTTCTCTAACCAAGAGGATGTTACTGGTCTTCCTGGCTCCTGATCCAATTCCTATCAAATAATGATAAAGTACTTTAATCTTGCTTTTATTATTCATTTACTTCCATTAATTCATTTGCTTTCTCAAGCTTCTGACTTCGTAGTGTGTCACTATATTTATATGCTGTATATTTTTAATTACTAAATATTGATGTACAACATTTCATCTTTTTACATGTGAAATTATACCTAATAATAGAACTGTGATATCCTGCTTCTTCATTTGAACTGGAAAAATTTACACACTGAACTCTTTCTAGGTATAATGTGGCAAATTTGAGGAACCTGAATCCATTCATATTCAATTTACAATTCAAAGCTTCTCCAGAACAACAGGGAAGTCCAAGACTGCAGGTGAAAGTGCATCTTCTTCTCAATGCCCCTATATCCTGATTTGCAAAAATTTTTGAAAAATCTTGTTTCACTGAGACTGAGGAATTGTCAGTGTGTTCGATCAAATACAGAGTATGGCAGTTGTCTGTACTGTTTTTTGTAACAGCTTTTGCAAACCTGAGGAAGCTGAACAAAACAGTTTTACATTTAACAGGAATTCCTCAGTGTTGGTATGCCACCTAATCCATACCTTAAATGTACCCATTTCTAGACTGCTGAGTGCAAGTGTGCTGCAAAATAACACTACAACAGTTTACAGTAATACACCTACCTCACTGTAACATGGGGCAACACCTGCATGTGTTTTGGACAGAGAAGCCTTTAAGCTGTATATACTCTGGGGCTCACTCCTGGAGCCCTGCAATGTCAGAATCTCAACTTGGTTTTAAAATAAAAAATGCAACTGTTTTATGTTGTTAAAAACTGTTCTATGTGCAAACTWGCAGACAGCCTGAGGATGAGGAAGGACTTTTCCAGTCGTTGAAATGAGGAGGTTACTACGGTGGATGCTTTCCCTCACTCTGCTCCCAGGTGTCTCACAGGGCACAGGCATGGAGTGACACCAGAAGCCAAAATGGTCCTGCCCCATCTGGGACTGGAAATGTAGGAGAAGGCAGTGCAGGTAGGTGAGCTGGTGATGTCTCCGCAAACCCACAGCCCCAGCTGCGTGAGGAAATGCCGTGTGCTGGGAGCCCAGCACTGTGCCGTGGAGCGTGTTGCGTGCACGCCCTGCATGGGGCGGGACGGGGAAAGGACTGATGGCAGCCCCACTTCAGCAACCTGGGCTGCTTCTGATCCGCCTGTCTCTCTCTTGCTGAAATATTAAAAAGGTCATGTTGTGTTTAGACTATCGGTTCTACAGAAATCAGATCTCAAGGCAGTGTCATAGTTTTCCCAGTTGAATTGCAAGCTTTGAGAGAAGTAAGTAGGGCTTAGTTTGTGGATCTGAGTGGAGTTTTTTGATTATTTGGTTTGGGGCTTTTTTTACTCCTTTTTTTTTATCAATACGGGACTGAAAAATTTGTAAATGTCTTTATAAATTAGTCTTTTAGATTTGGTCTCTTATACCACTGTTGTAAAAAGGAAAGACCCCAAATGAGTCAGTAAATCATTAATGAAATTGAATGTGGTGGTGCGTGATGAATTGGTAAAATAGCTCCACTGATTAATTTATCCTTGGTTCTGCCATTAATATCAGCCAACACAGTAACTATCAGCTGGGCTAAAGCTTAGAACAAAATTGATCTTTAGTGCAAAAGGAAGTTGCCAGCTATGCTGAGTGATTTTTATATAAGGCAGATGTGGATTCTTCTTTGCCACACTGGTCATATATTTGCATCACACATTATTATTTTCCAATTACAATAAGAAAAAGTAAAAGAAGAGATACTCTGAGGAAATGAGGTACTGGAAGGGATGGCATTTGAACAAAATAATACCAGGCTGAGAACCAAAACATGTGATTACTCAATTAAAGGAAGAAATCAAGAGGACTCCTGCTCCACTTGATTACAGGTTAGACAATGCTTTGTTATACGAAGGGTTACCAGTCCAGACCTGTTGCTAGGATGGTAATTCCTATGAGGAACCCTTAACAAAACTGAGTCCTGAACAAGATAACTGATTGGCCAAAATTTGCCTTTTAAAGGAAAAGACATCACAGGTTGCAAAGGAAAAGCTTGTGTAGCAGCAGGGCTCTCTCACCTGATAACACTGAAAGCTGTCACAGTGTTTGTTACAATCTTTTCATTTAAGGAAAAAAATATGGCCCAGATCAACCAAGATACATTCTCTGTTTTGTACTTTGCTTTGTACTGACTCTTACTATTTCCAGCCTAAAATTCATAGCCAATTTACAGTCATACCATTTTGTGTCAACACTGACCTCTCTCCTTAATGTTTACCTCCTGATATATTTATAGACTGCAATAGTATCTCCTCTCAGCCTTCATTTTGTTAGGTGAAAAAAGCTAAGCACTTCTATTCTCTTGTGTAATAGAGGCTTTTTATTCCCCTTTATATCTTCACAGTCGCTCCATGTACCTGTTCCAGCTGAAGGAAATGTTTCTTGAAGGTGAATAAGGTCTGGCATGAATGAGACTTTCCAAATACTTACACAAAACATTAATATTTCTCTGTTGCTCTGGAAAATACCTTACTTCACACTCTAAGATTGCAGTAATCTTTTTTTGTCACAGCCACAGAGCATGGCTCAAAGTTATTCTATCATCCACAAATCTGCTCAGTTTTTTTTATTCTTCTTTTACTTCCAATGGGTGATTGCCCAACTTACAGCAAAACTTTCCAGTTTGCAAGTGCAAATATCTACATCCTAAATTGACATTGGAAGCAGGATTGAAGGAAATTGAGGTGTCTATGGTTCATGGCTATGAACACTTTTCTCAACTTCTTTCTAACTTCGGTCACCTCCAGTCCCGTTGGGTATCTTCTTCCTCAATGCACTCCAGTGGCTGTCAAAATCAGATTCACCACCTGCCCAGGTAGGGAACTGGAAGAGAACTCTCAAGTACAATATGCAGAAACTCTCCAGAGCCATCAAATTGCCCCACTGGAGTTCCCAGCTGGCTTTCCATGGGGTCTCCTGAGGATATTTTGGCACATAGATTGTACATTGCTGGTAAACTCCAGGAAGCAGATAATTTTGAGAGTACGCTGTTCCTAGGACCATCCTTCAGAAGTGATTTAGATGTCACTATGAGAGGACCCTTTGTGTTTGCCACTGAGAGTGGGGTTTGGAGGAGATGCCAGCACTATGAGCAGCTACTTTCCTTTCAAACGCCAACAGAGCAGCTCTTGAGATGCTGCTGACTGCAGTAATTAGGCCAGCACATCACCTCACTCATATGTACCCTGGGAACACCTGAAGTTCTTGATTTTCCTCTTTTGGTATGTGTCTTTGAAATAGCACAGAGATAACCATGTACATTTAAATTAAAGAAGAAGGGAAGAAAGGGAAAGGGAGATTAAGGTGAAAGAGGAGGGAGATAACAGAGCTTAAAAATCAAGCCACAGCTGATAGCATTTAGTGAGCATTACAGAAAAATAAATGTGCACTGTACTAAGATTCTCTAACCACACACAGGCAATGAATACCGCAATGTCTTGCAGTAGCTTGCAAGATATTGCAGTAATAGCTTTTGGCTAACTGCAATGTTATTATCTAAATGCACAATGGTATTTAGATTTTCAGCACATTTTTCTGTTCATGCCGCTTAACATTAATGTCACCTTATTTTGCAACTTTTGAAAGTGTTGGGTGTCATTACAAGCCTGAAATAATAAAGAAGCCAGGAATAGTATGTCTTTTAAAATAGCAGTACGGTGAGAAAGAGATAAAGGGAAATAGCTTTGGTTTTTTTTCTTCCATGAGGAGACTAGAAACAGCCAATGTATGTCACAGGTGTCAGTTTAGCTCCTATGTCTATATCCATAGACTGCTGCTTGTAAGTCTTATGTACATGTTGCATTGATACGGAGTAATTCAGTGACTGCTTATTGGTACTGAAGAAGGAAGAACACAAGCAAAGTTTGCAATCACTATGGAAACTGCCTCTCTGGTTGCTGTGTTGGCACTAACACATCTGTCAGGGACAGCAGCTGTTCTAGAGGATTCCTTCCAACAAAGCTCTTCCTGAGACTTGTATCTGGGACTGGGCCCAGCGCTGCAGGGTTTGTTTCAACAAGAATCTGACAGTCTACACAAGCATGATTTTATTCTTCACTCTGCCCTTGTAAGGCAACTCTGTGTTTTCTTTTCAATGTTTGAAGAACTTGCAGAGTAAAACACCTGGACAGATGACATACAAATCTTTTCTATTATGTGGTTCACAGCCTAGATATTATGGCACGTGAAGAAAGAGTTCATCTAGCAGATAATGGAGAGCTCGGTGCTTCTTCAGACTAGTATGTGGTCTGTTGAAAACCTATTACTGCTGAATTTAGGGTTTTGGCACAAATTATTTGTATAGTAGTTTTTTTTCTTATGCTGCTTTATGGATGAGATGTCACTTTATTTTCTTCATCAGTGCTCCAACACAGATTCACCAGTGCAGTGTGCCTACTATATACACCAGCATATCAGAGTACTTTCTGGCATCAGCCTCAGCAGAACTGTTCTGTGTGAAAGGGGAGGGCAGGGTGTCTGGGGATGGCACTACGCTAAGGGAAACCAGCCACCAGCAAAGGCATAGATACTCTTATGGCTTATATGTGAAGGCAGACTGGAATTTTCATGAACCAGAAACTCTTGTTAAGATAGTATTTGTCTTTAAATATGCAAGTCAAATTGAAGCTTATTTTGTTTAATTTGAAATATGTTACCTTAAATAAATTAGTCTTTAGAGCATTGCATAGACAYATTGAAAGGAAAGTACAATCTCAGGTATAATTTTCCAGTGCCAATGACATCCATGGGGCTACTGAAATAAATGGTGAAATCTCATGAAACCCTGATTACTCAGTAGATAGTAGCTCAATCTTTTTGTTCTGGGAAACCTTTCAAAATCTGGCCGTGGTCTTTGCTTCCAGTGATAATGGGCCATGGTATGTTTTGTATCATACAAACTCTTCATTGTTTGTAGTACCTTTTAAAAGAAAACCATTTAAAAGAATATCTTGGGGGTGAAGGTAGGATGCATAACATTCCTGTAGCAAATGCAGCAATTGCTCATGAAAGAATCTAAGACTACACAACAACTTAAATTTAAGCTGGTGCAAAGCAGCCCAAGTTGGCTGTCGTGACAGATAAAGTTATAATTTAATGTAATTAATAGGTGAAAACAAGAAGAGTCATACAGCCAAATTATTCATCACAGACCTCCACAAAATGCTCTGTAGTTTCCCTTTCAAGAACTGGTGTTATACTACAATCTCTTCCATTATTTATCTATTAGGAATGTGTATTTTCTTTTCTTGAGGAAGTATGTGCCTGAGTTTCTAAAATAAAGTGGTACATCCAAGAAAGCAGATTGTCGAATTTTCTGATCTTGATGTACTTTCCTAGTTATACTCTGAGTTAATATTGCAATATCTGGTTGGAAAGAAACTTCTAGCCTTTGCTTTTATAATTTATATTGCACCAGAATCCCTACTCTGCTATAACAGTTGTTACCTTTGTTTATATATAATTGACTTCAGAGAGAAGACATCATTAAGTTTTCAGCTAACAGTTTATGTGATTAATGGGGCATTTATATCAATGTACATACAAACAGTAGTGTTCTCATATTTAATCCTTGAAAGCTACTAGGGTGGCACATTTTGCAGTGGTTAGAAAGAATTCAGGCATGAAGATCATTGAATTGTTGTTTGATAGCTAAATCTTTTTAAATGCTTTATCACATTTACTAGTGCTCTGAATTCAAATGGAAAGCCTATTTCTTTGGCTTTAGTAATCACTGGGAAGGAAAAATAGGTGGAAAAAGATACCTTCTTGTCTGCCAGAATACTGCTTTTGTTGTGGAAGAAAGGAAAAAGACAGAAGGCATGTTGTGTTTTGCTGAATGTTTTAATTGCAAATAGATTTGTAGAATAAAATAAGTCCTTTTTGATGGTATGTTGCTGTTGCTATGGGGGGGCTATTCAAATGACACACTTCATGAAGAAAGACTGTATCTATTAGATGGAGTTAGTCTGAAAAGACCTTAACAAGTTTAATTACCATGTTCACTACCTGTAGGGGTTGCCCTAGCATAAGTGGAATCATTAGGTCAGCAAGACCTTCATGGTTAAATCCCTTTTCTCCGTAGTTCTGGACCTGCAGCTTGTATTCCATATGCAAACAGATGCACTGAGACTCTCAGCAAACATGGTGCTGGGCTGGAGCACAGGCACACACAAAGGTAGTTCTGATGAGTTTATTTAGCAGTGGAATGACATCAAGATCCAAACTGCTGCAGGGCATGGTCATGCTTCGCTCTCAGGAGCAAGTACTGCCAAAGGAGGTTCAAAGAGCCATGTTTACAACCATGAAACAAGCTCCCTACTGATTTCAGTACCTGACATTACACAGATATAGAAACTCGGTGCAAACTGTCCCATCTGTCCCTCCTCCTTGCTATCTGTAGTAGCAGCGCGACAGGTACCATACTCCCTTCTCCCGACATGCTAGCAATCCTACTGTGTGATAGCAGTGAGGATGATGCAGGGACAGAGGAAATAAAAGCCATATCTTAAACTTTCTTACTTACCACAATACACTCTGGTAGTACTGGAGTGTGTAATTATTTCCCAATGTGAATTGCCTCAGGTAGATGCAGATGAAAGACAGAGAGAGTAGTTTCTCTTCCCACAGCTACACAAACAAGTGAATGTTGCAGGTATGGGTTTAACTCAGGAGATCCTGGACTCCCTGTGTCTTGTGGACAGTGTCGTGCYCTTCTGTATGTTGGCAAGTACAGTTCTCTTCAATTGCTATTTTATTATTCTGCAAAGATGTTATTTTATTGTTGTGCAATATTACAAACAATCAAAATATTTAGAATGTATTTCCAGCTCAGCAGGCTTTTTACAGAAGGTGAAATTAGCCACTGGAGTTAGGTCTCTGTAAACACTCACTGCTGGAGAACCAAAGCGCCATAAAGGGTATTGTATTCTTTCTGATACCAGCATTTTCTGGAAGTGTTACTCACAGGAGTGAAAATGTCCCAAAGCACAGAAGTACATTTCTTCAGAAAGACTGGAAGTAATTTGGTTGCAGAATTTCAGAGATGCTGCAAGAATTAGGCT
This sequence comes from Oceanodroma leucorhoa, assembly GCA_030449065.1. Classification (NCBI taxonomy): domain Eukaryota; kingdom Metazoa; phylum Chordata; class Aves; order Procellariiformes; genus Oceanodroma; species Oceanodroma leucorhoa. The sequence goes on from JASVER010000023.1 coordinate 1,950,534, forward strand.
GCCCAGAAGGAATTGACTTATCAAATTTTGCAGACCCTTGGGAAAACAGGAAATTAGCTTTCACCCAATTGAATTATCATGTTATACCATCCCCTTTCCTTCATTCAGTTTACCTTCAGGACTCTTCAGATTTGTTATAATATTAATTTTCTGATTAGTTTGATTACAGTCTAAAAACTGTTATTATTACACACAAAAAAATCCTTTCCTTTGGACTGCTTGCTCAATTTTTCTGTTGCTGAACCACTGTATAACCATGGCAAGTCTTACCAGAGCATTATCACACCCTGCACCACCTTTATATCCATACCTTTCGACTTGCTGTGTTTCAGATTTGGCATTCCACTTGACTCCATGGATTGACAATTTTTCCCAAAAACCACTTCTGGTCCCTTTTTATGAGGTCTTTCATTACACACGTTGCTTACCAGACCTACTGCTTTTGTTATTAATATGTAAACAGCAAGTTTTTCCCTCTGTGTTAAACACACCGGTGTTCCCTGGTTTCTTGTTGGTAAGACCGCTCCTGTCAGGTAGGTCTTTATTCTGAGTTTCTTCCTGTTTTTTCCCGTCAAGTTTAGTCTTTCTCCACACCTGGTATCTTTGGGCACTGACTCTGAGTGGATAATGAACTGTGCTTTTCTCCCTGCTGAAGGTTATATAAACCTTCCCCCTCATGGCATCTGCCAGTTAGAAAATGTTTAATGGAGTTTTTTTTTTCTCAATAGCACTTAGACTGTAAACTACCAGCAAAGACATTAACTTACAGCTACTGATAGCAGTGAAAACACTAAAAGGATACTGTGCCCAATTTGGTGTCAACAATTCAGAAGGGTTGTTAAAAAGCTGCCAACGATTTAGATGAAAGCTGTAAGAATAGAGGGCTGAAAGCTATGCTTGATAGAGAATGGCATGAGATGTTCAATTTGCATAGAMAAGGAAGAAAGTTGGAGGTATACATTGAAATTAGGGCCAGCAGGAACAATTAACTCATATTGTTTGATCTATATATGCAGAAGATATTCAAGTTGCCCAACTTCCTTAAATCAAGCCTAAAGACTTTTCCTAGCTTAGACAGATAGTTCAGTCTTCAAAAGGTGTGTGTTACAGATAGTCAATAGATGAGTCCAGTTTATGACCAACGCCTATGCAATGGTAAGGAAATGATCAGATAACTTAAGCCAAGATGATTCCAATAGATAAGCCATATCTTCTGGTGCACCAGAAGGCCAAGAAATATAATGAATGGACCTCATGCTCCRTCACCATGACAAGGAAAGTGCTGTCCAACTGGTTAGACTTGAGTATGTGATCAGACACACCAACAGCAGAAATTTTCTTCAGAGTCATGGCCTAAATGCTCTATTTTTTGRTCCAGGTGTTGCCAATCACTGATGCTTCAGAGGAAGATGAGAAAACAAATAAACAAAAACAGCAGGAAATTTTTTCCTGACCCCCTGTAAGTAGCTAATTGAAACCCTTAAGCACTGATTAACATAATTAGGTTAAAGCTTAAGCATTATGAAAGTATTGAGACAATAGAAAGTATCCTGAAGCCAGGTCATAAAAAAGAAGTGGAATGAAGAGACAGAAATGGGATGAGATTTCTTAGCTCATAAAGAAGAGGATGAAATTTGGATTTATTGACAGTTAGAAAAAACCACTATGCAGACAGACTGTCATGAAGCCAAAAATGTCTCTGTAAGGTTGCATAAAAAATGCATGTTTGAAAAATATAGCCTATACCCTCCAAATCTGTTTATTGATAAGCATTTTCACTTTATTATAGAGTTGAATTTTTCTGACTTCTACTGTTGAACACTGATTCTTGCAATACCAATAACGGTAATGTTGCAAATTGCCTTTTATCCAACATTTGCAGCCTATATCRCAACCAGATTCATCAAGTATCTCAACTTGTTTTCTAAGGCACAGAATAAAACAAACTACTTCAACAACACTGTGAGCTCAACAAGGCTGATTTTCAAGTACTCTGATCACATTTGTGGCTTTTCATTTTAATCTTCTCTTCATATGTCTACACCTTTCAAGTTGTGGTTACTATAGTTGGATGTAGTAACCAGCTATGATTTAATGGAAGGCTGCATTTGCCCATGCTGAGATAAGGAATTTTTTGTCATCTACTGCCAGTCTACCATGTAAGGGTGGAATGAGGATCAGACAGCTGTAAAAATAGGAAAAGTCAGACTAGACGTTTGCTAAGAATGATGGTGTTTAAGCGTTGCAACAATTTAGTTGGTGTTGTGATAAGTTCTTCATCAGCAGAAATATTGCTGTCAAGGTTGCCTGCGTCTCTTGATAGTGCACTCTGGTTCCAACTGGACTATGGAGGAGGTCACCCCACAGCAGATACAAGTGTACCTTTCTGGCTTTATAACCTGTGAGGCAAAACCTACAGGACCTTGCACCACTCTACACAGATGGCAGTCCTGCGGCACAGAAGCATGACAAATCCTCTGCCTGTGATTGACGAAGGAGGCTGAGGTGSCCTGCTAGATGAAGGGTAGTCCCCCTCCTCTTCTACTTTCTTGTAGACAGATTTGCAGCATTTGTATGTTTGGGTCTGCCAAATTCTGTAAAAATGGGTCATAGCTGGACCTGTTTAAGTGAGGCAAAGACTTGTCTGTTTTTTTACGAAGGTGTCCTGACTGATTTATCATCACTGTAGGCACTGCAGGTGAAGAACCAAATGAGGGGTTATCAAGAAATAAAAAGGAAACTAGAGGACAGACTAGTTAGTGTTTCACAGAAAGTTTGTTGATGTGATGAATACAAATGAAAGCTATTCGCTTTAGAGCAAATTATGTTCCAACTGCAATCTACATACTTTTTTTACACTTCACTGCAGCCAGAGCCGTCAGCCAAGCTAACTGGTAGATAGAATCATTTTGAAATGTTTTTGCTTCAGTAAGAATCTAATTCACGTAAGGGAGACAAAGACCTGACACACTACGAAATGCTGTGGTGAGTTTTCCCATGGACAACAGGGGCTTACAAGCCTTGAGAAGATATATGCTTTAGAGAGGCCCAGAAATTTGGACACTCCTTTTTTGTCTCCTTGAAGACATACAATGGGCATATTTCCCTCTCTAACAACTCTCTTCCATTTACAAATCAAAAATGCTTTTTTTCCCCTTATGCTCTCAATTCCACATACTCCTTCCTCCCTCAAGAACAGGGTAAAGGAGATTCCTTGTTTCACATGGGTTTTATTTTCTTCGGTTATCTGGCCAGCACATACCCCATGGTGGCCCCCTCTTCACTCCTCATTGCCAGGCATGCACGTTCCTCTCTATTCTGTACAGAATCAAACTCCTTAGAAAACCACTTACAAACAGCCTTCCTTTGAGCTTAGCCCCAGGTGATTTGATGCAGTCCTTGTTTCCCACTGCATTTTTTGAGTGCTGACTCTGCTGACATGCTGGCTTACTCCAGGGCTGCAAGCTGGAACGAACCAGGTAGCCACCTTGCAAGGGGAACAGGTGCTGGAGAGAGGGTCTTCTGCTCTCAAAGGCTTGTGCAGGCAGGAGACCACAAGCACTCACGTCCCTCACTCAGGAGACTACTTCACTTATTTCTCAGCTGTTTGGCTAAATCAATAGGCATTGGTTTGGGTTTTTTTTGTTGTTGTCGTTGATCCAAGGCCTGCTTTTGCCCCCACTTAGGAGGTTTTCTTTACAGTATCGTAGTAGGACTCCTAAAGCTTCATCCCACAGGGGACGGAGATACAGATAAGGGGACTGTAAAATAATCAAAAAAGGACAAACAACATTCTGCTTTTGAAATGAATATGTATACTGAATTTGTTTTACTCTCTTCTGTCAATGTAAAGGGGCATAAAAATTTCATTTATTATTTCCCTTTTCACTGTCAAAATGGAGCCGTGGAGGCCTGGTGTAACTAAGAGTCAGGCTTTCCAAGTATTCTAATTCAGTAAGTTCGGAAGATTTGTGATTGTAGCAAAGGAGACAGAGATGTGTGTGGGTCATTGTTACAAAGCTGAATATTACATATTTTGACTTATCTAAATTTAATGAACCCCAGAAAGCACTTTTAGTGTTTACTTTTTCCTCGTTTGATTCTAATTAACCTTTCCCATGATTCAGATGTCTGACAAATGTGGAGGGCTACAGGGCTAAGTGCTTTTTTCCAATGATTGACTTTAATTAAGCTTGCTCTAGGCTTGAAACCCTTGTAAACTTAGAGAACTTTATTTTAATTGCCTTCTGCCAGATTTACTTATGCTAGACAAATATTATAAATCAAATACTAACACTATTAGCAGAACAATGAACTGACTTACAAAGTAGTAGTCTGCCATGGTGAAATGCATTACACTCTAAATCTGACTAGAAAGTGCTATGGTGAGAGAAAAATTACTGATTTCACGAAGGCAACTTCTGGAGCATTAACAGCTTTTCCTTTTCTGGGTAGGTACGTTAAGACACTAAGTTTCAAACTAATGTTATTATTCTCCAGTTTCAGTGGTAATAAGTCATATTCATTTATACTAGAAATTATTAAGTGGCTACTCCAAGAACTTATTTCATGCTTTGGACTGCCCACCAGGTCTCTGTTTCAGCTGTTGGAATGAGTCAGTTCAGTCTTAATTAGGGGACTTTGTCACCTAAATCACATGGAATTTCTGCTCCCTGAGTCTGTCCTAAGAGAGTCACCAGGAGAACCAGACAAACAGTCAGGCACCAATATTTGTACAACCAAATACTGATTTTATTATTCAAAACATTGCACACAGAAACACACTCCAACAGGTATTTGCAGAAATAAATGAAAGATCATCCATAACTTTTAAGTGAATATGAAGGTTTTATCCAAACAAATGTTTGTAAGTTTTTTTAGTGCTTCCTGTCAAATGATAGAAATTTAACTTAAAATTCTGTCAGCTCATGGATGGGGAACATCCCCACTATGCAAATGAACAGCAAATCTTATTTTCGTTCTATGTTGCATTGCTACAAACTGAACTGTGAGTTGTAGACAGGAATCCTAAATTGCACAAAGGCAATATACTGCACATTTTTGTTCCTTTTCCATCATACAGTATGTTCTGAAGGGTCAACTGAACTATATTTACTTAGTTACACTTCTCCTATATGATCTCCTTATGCTTGATGGGAACGGTGTGGCTTTCATGCCAGAATGCCATCCTGAGAAAACCTTTTGCACTTGCTGTAGCTGAAAGTGCTTCTCCTTAATAGAAAAAGTTCTGGGGAGCTTTTGCTGGAAAGAAACCTAACAAAACTGCCTTTGTGCTTAATTACAGTATAACAGTGGTCTTGAAATAAGGGTCAACCTTATCCTTCAGTAACCAACATCCTGAAAACAGATGTCAACAGAGGTTAACCATGTGTCTCAATCTCGATGACTCTGTGTTTCCTTCCATTTTTTTCTCCCTTTTCTAATATAATGCAGAATACTCTAAATTAGAATCAAAATTATTATGAATGTGGCTTAGATCAAGTTAATTCCCAGAACAGAATCCTTGCATCTAGGCCCACAAACAGTGCAAAGAAATGCCTAAATATTTTATCATATTATATGAATATGATTAGTACACACATAAATATACATATGCATCTATATATTTATATATGCAACTATTTAAAAGAACTATTTTATCTGAATACAGATCCTGCACAAAGTAGTAGACTGACGGCTCTGTTAGCTCTATTTATCCAGCTAATGTGTATTGCCAAAGCCATTGCAGCAAAAGGGTCTCCATGGGGACCAYCTTTGGCTTAGAAAGAGTAAGTACGTTTCTGTACCCTGTTGATACTCAGCTTCCAAGAGTGCTAACAAAAACACTGTACCAAGGTGGCAACTTTCAAACCCCAGCCCAGGACCACGGGGTGCCCTAAGCCAACCCAAAATCAGGTGCCAGAGCCTGCACAAAGCTGTTAAGCCAGGAGGACAACTGTTAGCTTTCATGGAGCCTGCAAGGATGGTGGTTTAACTCCTGAGTTTGACATATTTAGCAGTCCTGCTGGAGGACTCCAGAGCATTTTCGAAGTAAGCAAGGATACAAGATGAGAGATGCACAATGTGGAATTCCACATTTGGTGCACAAAGCCATTTTTTTTAAAATTACTCAAAGCCCTCTAAATAGCAGAGTATTATTTAAAAAATGGAGATATAAACTATTTGATGTACTGTGGCTTTTTTATGCTTGTGTGTCTTTGTTTAGTCAGAATCACAATTATTCATGGCAAAAAATCTACAGCCATTTCCTAGTTTTAATTAATTCTATTTTACATCCTGACACTTTAACTTGCTCTTGATCAGCTTCTAAGTGATCTGTTTGACATGTCTATCTTTAATTCAGAGTAATTGCCAAATCAGTTTGCAATTTATCAGAAATGTGAAGAATAACTCTAGCCAGAAAGAGCTATTTTTCTTTGAGAGTGAAAGTAAGCTATTACAAAGGGCCTGGGAGATTTAAGAAAAATGGTAATGTCATCTGAAATTTCTGAGTGGGAGACCCCCTTCAGGTTTCTAGCAGGAATATTAAGTAATTTCTGCATTCCATAAACATTACAATGATCTGACTTGAATGAAAAATGTTGCCTACATTCTATTGCCTTGTTTAGACTAAGTTAAAGCCCTGCAATCTGTTATGATCTATCATATGTGCTTGTTCTGTGGACATGTTTCAGTGCCCTGTTTTTACTGGGAGAGAGTGTCGACAATTGGTATTGGTCTTCAACGATGGTTGGACTTGATGATCTTAGAGGTCTTTTCCAACCTTAATGATTCTATGATTCTATGACACTTGTAATTACAAACTAAACAGTAATGTGTCTGCCTCAAAATTTCCTTGATTTTTTTTTTTAAACTCTGCATAACAGTTATAATAACTGAAAAAAGGGCTTATTTTCTCAGCTTGTTCACTGTATACAAAATCCCAGGTACAGACAACCACATTTCCTCCCTATTGAGTCATTGTTATTTGTGTGTAACTCTTTTGCCAGCTGCCAACAGTGGGAACAAGGACTTTACACAGAAAGGTCCTTTTCTAAAACTGATTAGACTATGACCTATGCACATTTATGTTTCTTCTTCTGGCTCTGGGAAATTAAACTAGAGCTGCAGCTGGGCCAAACATTTTAATGAATTGTAAGTTTACAAAAAAAAAAAAAAGGCAGATCTAGGACAGTTTTGAAACTTAATGAAGCTGGGTCAAAACTGGCATGAAGTTTTGATCCAGAAGAAGAAATGGAGGAAATACTTTCTAGGAGCCATTTTATTTCAAAATGTACACCATGTAATGTTGTGGCTTTTCTCAGAAAATAAATTTTTCAATCTGAAATTCACCAATTCCTTTAAGATTATTAAAAAAAAAAAAAAAAGCACAAAACCAAACCAAAATATCAGTGTGTCCTGGTTCTGGCTGGGACAGAGTTAACTCTCTTCCCTGTAGCTGGAGGGGGTGCTGTGTTTTGGGTTTGGCGGTGAAAGGAATGTTGATGGCCCATTGATGCTTTGGTCCTTGCCGGGTGCACCGACACCCTCCCCCACCCTTCAAGGTGCAGGGGGACCTGGGGGGGAGCATAGCCGTGGTGGTTGACCCAGCTGGCCAATGGGGTATTCTATACCATGTGACATCATGCCCAGCTTAAAA